>OX453324.1:11818560-12215433 GCA_949710035.1 Crambus lathoniellus | reverse complement strand
CAGAGGTAGGTACTACTGTGAAAGTAATACATGCGAAGCGAGACAGATGGCTTTGGCGACACATGCGGATGCGTGCGCTGCGTGTGCGACAAGTCGAGCGAGTGCCAGCCTATTGAGACTAGTCCGGTGACCGGACGCTTGCGTTTATCATACCTAAAGGCCGTTTGTGCACTACCACTGAATTTTACCGATCCGGAAAAAAACGGATGCTTGTATTTAATTAATTACTAATATAAATGATTAATTATTAAAATACAAGCATCCGTTTTTTTCCGGATCGGTAAAATTCAGTGGTAGTGCACAAACGCCCAAACTCGGGAGTGAAATTTCTGTACCGTAAGGTACTAATATATATTCTGTGATTCAAGTCCGTTTATTACTTTCAAATATCTTGTTAGGGTTCCAAACCAAAATGGTAAAAAAGAACCCTTAAGGTGCGACTCAGTCTGTCTGTCTGTCACACACAGCTGGATAGATACTAGGTAATGCTATCAACTTGAAATTTATGATGTTTGCCCAACTATTTTGCAAATAAGACAGAAATAGAAATATTTAGTTACTTAAAATTCTGACCGCTCTGAAGGCGATCGCGAAGCGCAGCGAAGCGGTTATTTTTTGTGAATTTCGTACCACCTTTTTCGTGGTTATTTTTTTTTATATCTATACAACTTATGGATTGTTTCACAAAAAAATAAACCACGAAAAAGTACTTACAGGACTTTTCCACCAAACGATCATTATATTCATTATATCAAATGAAAAGCGCAAACGTTTTTATAACAAATAAATATTAGGTCAAACAAAAATTATGTTAACCAATTTTATACCAAACGATTTTAGAAAGAGTGAGATTAGAGCAAACGTTGTTATATTAAACAAGAAAGAAACCAATCTGTGCCCGTAGTGCGAGTTTTTATGTCAAAAAACCATGGCCCGCTATTATTTCTCGGCTGCTTGCGCTACAAGTGCAACGAGTTAGATAGAAGATGGCTTTGCAAAAAACCACAGCCATCTCTACCGTCCGATAGAGACGGCTGTGAAAAAACGCAAACTATTTCGATTCCGTATTGAACTGTATTAGCGCCTCTAGCGGCGAGTAGCGCGCTTATGTAGTTTTCATACAAATTGACTTAGATACGGAAACGCAATAGTTCGCGTTTGCTTGACATAAAAACGTACACTAGGGGTAGCTACTAATGTGCTGAATATGCTGGAACAAAAATTATAAACATTGCGATCCCTCAAAAGCAGTTTTGATTACATTTTGCGCATAACACTTATTTTCTAGTAGTTCCGGCGTACCGGTTTTGGCCACTGTACAGTGCCCGTAGTGTATGTTTTTATGTCAAAAAAACGCAAACTATTTCGATTCCGTATTTATGTCAATTTGTATGAAAACTGTATTAGCGCCTCTAGCGGCGAGTAGCGCGCTTATATAGTTTTCATACAAATTGACATAAATACGGAATCGAAATAGTTTGCGTTTGCTTGACATAAAAACTTACACTCGGGGTACCGGTTTTGGTCACTTTTCACTTTAAAGGTATATAAATGGGAATTAAAAAACTATTGCTTATATTTATTAATGGCGAATAAAAGATTGGACTTTTAGTTAATAATTACAGCACTTAGCTTTTTTTACGTAGTACGATATTTTAGAAATAAACACCATGTTATGTTTCAAAGTTAACAAAATGTTAAGGGTAAAGGTTTAGAAAAATCATTTTTTTTTCTACAATAAAATGAATTTATGGTTATTTAATATTTTATATCACATTAGAATATATTTCTTCTAGATGGATTAAGTGTTGTTTTCTCACTGTTCTTACAAAAAGTTGGAAAACAATAAGTGGCCAAAAGTGGGGCTGGAAATTTTAGCATTGTGCCACCTTTGGCCACTTTGCCATTAGTAGAAAGTTTCTAACTTTTCAAGTTCATTTATTATTAAATTAATAATGTTTAGGTTGTCCGCGCTGTCGCGGTAGCGGAGCGGATCGAGCGAGTCAGCAATGCAGAGCGGAGTCCCAGACTGTTTCTGCTTCGGAATCATTAGTATTTTTTAGGGCCACTTTTCACCTAAAATCCTACTAATATTATAAATGTGAAAGTTTAGATGATTGGATGTTTGGATGTTTGTTACTCAATCACGCCAAAACGGCTGAACGGATTTGGTTGAAATTTGGAACACAGATACTTTGAAGCCTGGAGAGGAACATAGGCTACTTTTTATCCCGGAAAAAGTCACATTCCCGCGGGATAACGTCGTGAAGTCCACGCGGGCGAAGCCGCGGGCGGAAAGCTAGTATTATATAAATCTCCGTGCTTTATAGTGAAACAGTAGAGGAAATGGAGCGAGCAAGCAACTCGAGTGAAGAAGCGGAGTTAGGAAGCCGTGCTTGCTTGCCTCGCTTGGTTCTCTCTCTCCCCTTCTCTGCTCGGTTTCCTCACTCCGCTTCTTTTTCATTCTTCTGTTTCTAGTGTTTCATAAAACTCTTGTTTTGCTACCTCGCTCCGCTCGGCTACCTCACTTCTTTTAACTCCGTAAGGCTGCCTGTCCGCTGAAGTAGAGGGAATCGGAGTGGAGGTGCGATTCCATACCTTTGAAAGTAGAACCTAACTTCACCTTGAAGTCAAATGTAAGTATGAAAACACAACTCCGCTCCGCTTTATTATATGGAAAGTTACAAAGTTTTTTATGTATGTGTACCTACTAGGTACACACGGCGGCATATCAGACTATCATGTTAACCTTAAGAACGCCTTTATGCCCTACGTAATAAAAGCTGTTATCGCATAGAAAAATGGAAAATAAAGTATTTAGAAAATAAGATAAAATAAATAAATAAGTAAATATTTTTCTAACAATCACACCAATTATCTAAGCACATAGTAAATTTCTTAAGAAACTGTGTCTACGTGAACTTGATAACGGATAAATATATACTTATATACTTTTTGTTTGTAAATACATACTTAATATACATAGGAAACACCCAGATCAAGACAAATATACATGTTCATGCACACAAATATTTGTCTTGTTCGGAAATCGAACCCGAGACCTCTGGCGCAGAAGTCAGGTACCCCTGCGCCAAATCGGTCGTCGTAGATTGATTTGATAGGTTGATTTTAGAGGTGAAGACTACATCATGTTTAAATATCCCTTAAAGTTATGTGTCCCTTAAAGTTAAGTGACACTTATCTTATCCAAACATGACATCGACTTGTTTCTGATGTCAAAGGTGGAGGCACTATTGTTGTATTGCCTTATCTACCTGAATTAGCGGATTGAGGCTAGTGTAGGCAGGCACTAGCCTCAATCCGCTAATTTTCTTCTAATCAAGTGATAAAGGTATGCTTATAAAGTTGTGGTAAGAAGCTAGCTGGCATTGAAATACAATTTCATGTAGTGTTTTAGTCCATAACTCGGATAAGATAGCAATTAGGCTTAAACTCAAGTCATAAATATGATAATTTTATCAAAGTGGCCAAAACCAATGCAAAATGGGTGACCAAAACCAATGCAAAATGGCCAAAACCGGTGTATTTGGCCCCCTCCAAACATTTTGTTTTATGTAAAAAAACTATATATTTTTCTAAACTTTGAAAGTTGTAACCTTAAAGGTCGATAAATTCTCTATAATTTTAGATATAAATTTTCTCTTAAATACTTAAGATCATTAAGCACTAAGCGTTTAAAAGTAAAAAAATCATTAAAGTGGCCAAAATCGGTACGCCTGCCTTACTTATAGCAAAGAATACTATAATATTACTAACGTAAAGAAGCGACACTCACCTCCCCCCGCCAATTCATTTCCCCCGCATTGAGAAAGTAAACCGAGGAGTAAACGTCACACGTTTGTCGGTTGTCTTGTCAGTCACTCAGTCAACAAGAATGTAACCAAGTCAACGATGTCATTATATTTCGTAAGCGAACTTCGATTTGAGGATCGTGCGATATAACCTTGCAGTGGCGTTCGTATATGCAGTTGAATCGTAGATGATTGATATCAAATTTAATATTAACAGAAAACAAATATTCCAATACGAATTGTTTGACCAAATAATAAATGTTATGATACGATTAAATTCTATGAAATTAGAGGATCTTTTATTGATTTGATTTAACTTTCATTAGGTGCAAGTATTGGATTAAAGAAATTGGTCGAATGGACTTAAGGCGCTACTCGGAAAAAGTATGGACTTTTTGATTTAAAACTATAGGACGGTTACAGTTGTTACAAATCTGGTAATAAGATATATATTTCTTCATACCTTTATCTAGATTCGTATAGTTTCAAAAACACGATTTTATGATTTTGTCTCGACACTTTTTCTTTTCGAAAAGACCTCTAAATATACGAAAATTGTAGATTATTCTTAAATAGGGTTACTTACGCTATTGGAAATTGGTTTAATTAGTGAACACCAATAATATTTAGGATCATATAGAAGCATTTTTTTAAATCGCTGTAGTTTTTTAATACGAAGTGATTTTTTTTTGTCTAATCTGCAAAATCGGTCTCGATCCCGCGCGCGTCGTTTTCTCATTGCTATCTCGCTTCAGCACAATTTTTCCGAGTATCGCCTTAAACCAAAAAAGCGTGGAGACACTTCATACTAGTTATTTTGTTTGCGAACTTCATTTCCCTAATTCTGACCGCGCAAAAAGAGTTTCTAAGAAAAATGCAGCCCCTACCCTATTATTACTGCAGCCAGAAGACTCATCTGGTACTCGTATTTACATCAAAATTTACTCAAACTGATAATAGCCTCTTAGAGTACTTGCAAATCTCAAACATCAACAGAAATTCCAAGTACAAGTACTTCACAGGTGTCACACTCAGTGCAGAAAACACAGATTTTAAGTGAAAATTCACCCAGGAAAAGGAAGTTGCGGCTTGACTTTAAATCAGAGGATAAGAAACGAAGATTATTGGAATCGTCGGGTAATAGGAAACCCCAAGTAGGCTGATATGTCACCTCTGCAAAAAATAAATATTTATGCTCAAAAAGTATTTAAAACGAAAGTCTCAGGGAAACAGATATGACCAAGAGTATATAATGTTTGCATTAAATATATATTTTACCAGCCCGGTTGCTTACCGATTTACAATTTCCTTTTACGTGGTGTGTTGGCTGACAAAGGACATTGTCCACGATGTATAGGCGGTTTGGCTTAACATGCACATTTTTTAAGCAATAAAACTATATAAGTTTGGAAGTTAACACTACGAAGAAACTATTTATCATTTTTGTTTTGTGTCAATATAAAAAATAATTTTAGAGAAACACTTGAAAAACAGTATTCACAATGCGCAAAACACAAAGCAAATAAGTCGCACAGCAAATGTCAGAACATAAAGAGTAAAATAATTATGTCAGAACGACACTATACAGCAGCAGGTAGATAGATCTATAGGAGTGAGTGACAGTGACATTTAGAATGAGCTTTTTTTCAACAATTGATAAAATATCGATTAAACCAACTTATTTATTATTACCCTTAAGACTTTGTTTTATGATAAGGAAATTTGATAAACTTTATACAACTATTAGGTTAGGTCACAGAAATTCGTCTAAAAATAAATAAGACTAACTAATAGTGACTTTGTTTTATACTATGTAGTGATAGCATGATGATGATTAAAGACAATTTTATTTGTTGGATTGATTTAATTTTTTATCAAATTAGTTAGTACCGTACGACAGGTGACATCGGTTAAGTTCTCGTTTCGGAAGATTTCAATACAAAGTACATTGTGCCACTCACACGGCCTTTTGACAATCGCTTTTGTGCTGAAAAATGATTGTTTTCGAACTTACCCGACATAATATAAACATACGTAAATAATAAATTGGGACGCTCTTGCAAAGTTATTTCGTGACGCACGCGGCACGCGCCATCTAGTCGATATATTTTGTACCGCTAGCTCCGGAGTGCGCTACGGCGGATGTCATCCCTGCATCGTTGACGCACACATTTGGCGCGTGTACACACGTTATGTCAGTTACGTAGTAGTAGAAGGTTAATAAGCGGGGGTCGTAGTATGGAGTGTCGTAGGTGTGCTTATAGCAGGGACTAAAATATCGATAAAAAAATATATCGATATAAAAAAATATCGATAAAATTTATCGATATTTCTATTATCGATAATAATATCGAAAAAAATATCGATAATTAATAATCGATAAGGCCTTGCTGCGTCATACCATGTATGCATGTTGCCAACTTTACGTCCGTCTGGATATTGTCTGGTGTGGTGTGGTGTGTGTGGCTCACACACTCACACGCCACACACATGGGGCGCGCCGTTGCTGTTATTTATCTTTTACTTATATTCTTTTAGCGCACTATCGTTATGATTAATAATTATGTTAGTAAATTGTTTTATAATAAATGATTGACATGCGTTAGAAAATGAATCCTTATAACTGAATAAAAAAATTACCGGATAGTCAACCATTTTTTTAATTTTTTTGATGTCGTTTTTTTATTTAAATTAGTGCTACTTTTGGCGGCGCATCAGATATTGAAGATGACCATATATTATGACGTGCCAGATTCTTTGGTGGTAGATTTTTATTGATGATATCCACCATATTCCATCCAATCATCCTTAGCACGTATGAATCTGGAACCCATCATTCTTTGGTTGGGAGATTAAAATTAAAATATATTTTATTTTAATTAATAATGCCACTGAAGTATTCATTTAAACATCGTGTCCTAAACGATTAACAATTGTCCTATTACACCAAAAAATGTAAGTATTTAAATTAAAATTTTAAAACATAAGAACCTACAAAACTTTATTTTAAAATTTCGCTTTTTATTAACCGGTAAAAACGCTCTTCGCCATGTTCTGACGTCATAAAATTTGTAACCAACCACTTGACAGTGTTGACAGTATCAAGTGGTTGTTTACTTACCTTAGGGTAGTTCCACTTAACAAAGATCTTTCTCCAATATGCATTTGATTAAAGAAATTTGAAGACTTTGACGTTCAATTTTATACATTCAACATCCATCTTTGATAAGTGGAATACACCCTTACTTATATGTA
Organism: Crambus lathoniellus; assembly: GCA_949710035.1. Taxonomy (NCBI): domain Eukaryota; kingdom Metazoa; phylum Arthropoda; class Insecta; order Lepidoptera; family Crambidae; genus Crambus; species Crambus lathoniellus. Next base: position 12,208,366 of record OX453324.1, on the reverse strand, counting down.
GAAAAAGTGAAAGTGTCGTTTATTTGTTTACAAATTTAGAAATCCAATACGTCTCAACATAGTGTAGGCAATGAACAGATTCTTTGTATGGAGACCCATACACTAATTCCTCAGTCGATGAAACTTTGCTGAGTTATAAAATAGCATGAGCCATAAACTTTTAAATGATTATCCAAAAAAAAAACTCACACGGAAGTTAGGTATTTATACATAAATATACAAATCTGTTTATATATTGAACAGAGTAATTTCTCAGTCCAAATTTATTTTACCAAATAAGTTATTTATACTAGTACTAGCTTTCCGCCCGCGGCTTCGCCCGCGTGGGCTACACGACGTTATCCCGCGGGAATGTGTCATTTTTCTGGGATAAAAAGTAGCCTATGTTCCTCTCCAGGCTACAAAGTATCAGTGTCCCAAATTTCAGCCAAATCCGTTCAGCCGTTTTGGCGTGATTGAGTAACAAACATACAAACATCCAAACATTCATGAGTATTATTACATCGATAGAAATAAACTTTATTTAAATAAACTTTTTTACATTACCTAAGCATTTTTGCAATGACAAACTACTATTGAAGGTAATATAATGACGCCGAGCTTTACGAATAGCCTTTCTTTTTTAATGCTAAAATAAGTTAACACTTTAAAACAAAATTGTGAAAAACGAAATATAATGTAGCTAACCCATAACCTAACCTAACCACCTAACTATAGGTGTTGGTTTTCGCACGAACTATCTCCTGAGGATACCCCATGCACAATTTTTAGGAACTTCCGCCAAGTGACGCCTGAATCAGTTTTTTATTAAAATTGTGGTATTTTCAGACTTGGCGTTATCCCGCGAGAATGTGATATTTTCCGGGATTTTTTATCCCTATGTTCCTCTCCAGGCTACAAAGTATCTGTGTCCCAAATTTCAGCCAAATCCGTTCAGCCGTTTTGGCGTGATTGAGTAACAAACATACAAACATCCAAACATCTAAACTTTCACATTTATAATATAACTATCGGCCGCCCGCGGTTTCACCCGCGTGGTTCTCGTTCCCGTGGGAATATCGGGATAAAAAGTAGCCTATTTACTCCTTATTACATCAGCTACCAGCCAGTGAAAGCCCCGTCAAAATCGGTCCAGCCGTTTCAGAGATTAGCCGGAACAAACAGAACAGACCGACAGACAGACAGATAGACAGACAGACAGACAAAAATTGTAAAAAATGTTAATTTGGTATATGTACCGTATATATAATCATATGCATGTAGTAAAAAGTGGTAAAGTATTTTAATATTACATACAGACACTCCAATTTTACTTATTTGTATGTATGTATAAGTATATGTGTTATCTATGTAGGTATATTAACCCGGCGTGAATGAGGTGACAAATTGTTACACCAGCTATGAGGCGGGTATGAGATACCCAAATTTATAAATAATATACTATGAGTGTATAATTAGCATTTATGCTTGAGATATATTAATAATGACTGTGCCCGCGACTTCGTTCGCGTCGAATAGTGACTTTCGGCAGCATTTTAATTTTTTTAAGCTTATAAGCTTTTTCGTTTTTTATGTATTTATTTTATATTTATAGCCTTCCGCCCGCGGTTTCGCCCGCCTTAGTACAGGACGTTATTTCGAGGGAAAGTTATATTTTCCCGGGATATAAATTAGCCTTTGTCACTCTCTAGCTCCTAAGCTACCCACATACTAAAAAAACACGCCGATCCGTTGCTCCGTTTTGACGTGAAAGACGGACATACAAACTATACAAACAGTACTTATGTCAAAAGAAAGTAAATAGGGCAGGCGTACCGGTTTTGGCCACTGTACCGGTTTTGGCCACTTTCTGCTCTAAAAGATTTCTAAACAACTTTTAGCCATTTCTGATAAAGGCAATTAAAATAAGGTTTTCTAAGGTAATAATAACAACCGTTAGAATTCCTTATGTCATAAGATTTTTTTTCAATAAATTAAATTTTCTGTTTGAAAAAATGTATGTGTATGAAAATTTTAAGAAATTTGTTTTGGATGAAATACTTTATAAAACCATTGTTTTTACAATTAAATTGTTGATTTGCAATTGACTGCTTTCTAGCGCTTTAGAATATATTGATTTTACCTAGGTTTGGTTTTGATTTTTCGCAATACTTACAAAAGGTGGCCAAAACCGGTACATTTGGCACCTCTCACACATTTTGTATTATATAAAAAAAACTATTTACCTTTTAAAAAATTGAAAAATGTACCTTTAAAGCTAGATAAATCCTACTATATCCTACTAATATTATAAATGTGAAAGTTTGGATGTTTGGATGTTTGGATGTTTGGATGTTTGTTACTCAATCACGCCAAAACGGCTGATCGGATCTAGCTGAAATTTGGAACACAGATACTTTGTAGCCTGGAGAGGAACATAGGCTACTTTTTATGCCGGAAAAATCACATTCCCGCGGGATAACGTCGTGTAGTCCACGCGGGCGAAGCCGCGGGCGGAAAGCTAGTTATCTATAATTTAAGATATAATTTGTGTCTTAAATACCTAAGACCATCTAGTACTTAGTGCTTAAAAGTCAAAAATTAAGGGTACCTCTGCCCTATTTATCACGCTGAACAACTTCTCTAGGATGCTATAATGTTTGTATCTCATATAGTTTAACCTGGCTGCTAGGGTTCCACATCAGCTGGCCTAGCATGACGTGCTATATCATATCGCGTGATATAATGATGGTCATGCTAGCCAGGCAGGTGTACCAGACCTTCAAACTTTGTAGGTCAATAGAAAATGCTCATCACATTTAACAATTTTCCATTAGACGGTATTTTTATATCTCTACTACTTATATTATAAATGTGAAAGTGTGTTTGTTTGTATGTCTGTCTTTCACATCAAACGGAGCAACGGATCGACGTATTTTTAGTGCGTGGTTTTTTTTAGTATGGGAGCTAGAGAGTGACATAGGTTAATTTTTTATCCCGGAAAAATATCACTTTCCCTCGGGATAACGTCGTGTCGTACACGCGGGCGAAACCGCGGGCAGAAGGCTATGTGATATAATTTTTTTATGCTTTAATATTTATCATAGCGCTGTACATATATATAATAAATTAATTAATAATTAACTAAAAAATAATCAAAAAAGCTTAGTAGCCTAAAAATGAAAAATGCTGCAGAAAGTCACTATTCCACGCGGACGAAGTCGCGGGCACAGCTAGTTTATAATATTAGTATATATTGTATGTCAAAAGAAAACACTTATCACGCTGAGCAACTTCTCTTAAGAAGCTGTATTTGTATCTCTTATAGTTAAGCTGGGCTGCTAGGGTTCCACATCAGGTGTACCAGACCTTCGATATTTTTCCGTCAATAGAAAATGTCCATGACGTTAAACAACTTTTCTTTAGACGCTATGTTTGTATCTCATATAGTTTAATCTGGCTGCTAGGGTTCCACATCAGGTGTACCAGACCTTCAAACTTTGTACGTCAATAGAAAGTGCTCATCACGTTTAACAATTTTCCTTAAGTTTCCTATAAAATAAGTTTTAAGCTTCTATCTTTAAAATGACGTAATTTCCATACAAACTTTCATCCCCTATTTCAACCCCTTACAGCCCTTTTTTCACATAAAAAAGTAGCCTATGTCCTTTCTCAGGCTCTAGACTATCTCTGTACCAATTTTCATTCAAATCGGTTCAGTAGTTTAGGCGTGATTGTGTAACACACAGACAGACATTTTCGCATTTATAATATATATATAAGTAAGGAAGTAAGGAAGTAAGGATGTGATACTTGATGAAAATCCAAGACTTTTTTCAAACATGAGTATGCTTGGCAAAATGGTATAATTCCGTTAAAAAGTTCGACAGAGACATTTTTCAGTCCAAGTCACCCCATTTTGTTTTATTAAAATTTGGTGTTTCTGCTGGGATATTTTTTTGGGTATTTCATAGTATAGTTTTTATACGTTACATGAATAAAATTAAGTAGGTAGTACGGTTAAGAAAATTTAGACGGAGCATTTTTCCTAAAAAAGATATCAATGAAATAAGACTGTCATTAAAAAATACCTAATCTTCTATTATTATATTTTTTTGGAAATTTATACCATACTTTTAATTTATTAATACTTTATCATGATGTAAAGTTTTTTCTGACTGAGGAATTACTGTGGGGGTCAACTAGCTTCATTGACTACACTAATATGGATGATAGTGTTTTCATCAGTTCAAATAAAAAATAAAAAAATATATTTTTAAAATTATTTTTACTTATCAATCTTGTACTTTTATTTCATTATATCGCTATATTACGTTTTCCTAAGCCAATTTTTTTTTTCATTTTTTTTCGGTGATGAGATGGAAATTTTCATTCGATGTATCAAATTAAGTATGACTCAAGTAGCCTATTAATAAATTATTTTTTGTTTTAAGTATTAATGATGACATTGAAGTATTCATTTAAATTGTAATAGCATTTATTTATTAGAATTTGTTTATTTGGTAACAAAGAATTTTTATTTTCATTAATTGAAGGAGGTAATTTATTATATATTTTAATAGATTAATGTTATGTACTATAAGATGTTAGTTTTAATCTGCAACTTGGCAACATTAATTTATTTTTGTATCGTGATGGATATTTCGATGGAATATCTTATCGTTTTGTGTAAAATTCGCTATGTTTGCGTACAAATTTGCAAACTTCGTAAATACCTATACAAACACGGCAGGGGCAATTTCTAGAAACTGTGGCTATGTGAACTTGATTACAGATAAATATATACTTAAATATTTTTTGTTTGTAAATATATACTTATTATACATAGAAAACACCCAGACCAAGACAAATAGACATGCACACAAATATTTGTCTTATTCGGAAATCGACCCCGAGACCTCAGAGGGCCTACTCTGAAACGCAACACCCGAAACTTCGGTATACCCGTCCCTCTCACTCTCTAGTCGGAACAGAATCGAGTGAAAGGGGTGGGGCTAACCGAAGTTTCGGATTGGCGTTTCAGAGTACGGCTCCTGGCGCGGAAGGCAGGTAGTTTGCTCCTGCGCCAAATCAGTCGTCAGGTATCGTCAGGTAAATTTAAGTACTTATTTTAAAATAAACAAATACAATAGTCACTTTACCGTGCGTACGAAGTCGCGGGCAATAGCTAGTATTGATATAAAAACATATATTCAAACAAAGCTTCAAATAAATTCAACAAAATGCTATAAAAAAGAAGTCGTAATGCATTCGTATCGTAATTTGTTATCGTATTGGGTCATTAATTACGATGTATTCGTCATTCGTATTGGTATCGTAATAGCCACAAATAGGGTAAATGACTAAAATACGCAAAGAACGCATTTTAGTTGGGAGCTATCTGCCGCTTGCCAAAACGCAAAACAAAATCAAACGCTTGTGACGCTTGTCGTCTTGCCGTTGTTGTCGCTCCGACGATAATCCCCCGATCCGATCCTCTCGCCCTGCTAAGTTTGGCAACGTCGCGCGTCGCACTCGCACGTTTCGTACATTATCGATATTAAAATATCGATAAAATTATCGATATTTTAATCGCTATTTCGTATCGATATCCAACTATCGAAATTTTATGCTTATATCGATATTTTTCAAATATCGATATAAGTCCCTGGCTTATAGTTTGAGTTTTGGGTACGATCATCATAATTATATACTGCCCCAGTGTGCGGCGGCGCAGCGCGGCGTAGGTGGGGGAATATGCCCTAAGGCCTCTTTTTTAAATTATAATATCATTGCCCTAAGGTGCCTAAGTGTACATAATTATTTGCGAAATACTTAATAAGCCAAAAAAAAAATTAAAATGCTGCCGAAAGTCACCATTCCACGCGAACGAAGTCGCGGGCACTGCTAGTAAAAAAATAATTCTCAGCGACGAAAAGGAATTATTGTACTCGCATAAAATAATGAAACCAATTTGGATACTTTGGGAAATAAAACGATTTTTATTTATTTTTATTTATTTTTTTATTTATACTTTGTTGTTTCATTATCATTCCTATTATCTGCTAATTCTGTAAAATGTGGGTTGCCTGGAAGAAATCTATTCTATGCTAATAATTATGTTTACCATACCAGCCCCCTGATTCACAACCGGTCGGAAAGGAAAAAAAAACCAGTTAAGTACAACAAGAATAAAAAAATAAATTTTCTTGTATGTGAACATAGTTAATGTTGCTTGTCGCTAGATGGCGCTGTTAGCTATAGCATCGCGATATACTTTTATAAACGCGAGTTGATCAAAAGAATGAAATTGTATTTTTGAACTCACGAAAAAAAGTGACTGCCTTAATTTTATTGAGTTTTTGGAAACCGGTACCTCTTTTAATGTATCGGTTCGGTTGATTAAAGAAAAGAAAGGGTTTAGTTAGTTAGATTTTTAAAAAATCTTTTTAACTTTTTACCGACTTCAAAAATTTTAAAGGAGGAGGTTACGTACGAGGTTATCTATGGTCTCGTTTTTTTTATATTATGTGAAGGACCCAATTATCAGCACTTTAAGAGTTAGTCTCAACTTAAACCCGTTTATTACATTGAAAAATACTTTTTAACCCGTTCGTTATGACGAGTTTTCTAGTTTCAATATTCAATCGGTAAGATTATATTCAAAAAGGAAATAGTTTATCTTTGTCCAATTTTTTTTTAGATGGGTATGAGTAAAAAATTACCCTCGCACCATTTGTTAGCACCATCAACACCAATTATCAGCATAGTGTGCGCCAATTATCAGCACTGTGATAGTGGTATTGAAATTATAATAATATGAAATAAAAAAAAGTTGATTGAATATTTTTTAATACTTATAGGTAGGTGCCCTGTAAATAAACATAAAAAAATATTTTACTATAGTCTAACAGTATTTATAAACTTGACAAAGTTTAACATCTTTATAGTTATGTAGGTATTGAAATAAAACCTACATAACTAGTTAGAGACTAGACTAGACTAGACTAGTTAGAGACTAGCTAGACTTAGTTAAATCTCACTAGAAAGTGACTTACTTAATAATATAGTAGGTAGGTATTTATTACTAGCAGATAGGTAGGTACAACTATTATAGATAGAGTATAGCAGTAAGAAAATTTAAATAAAAAGTAATAGTCCTTGCTCTACATCTTCAACCAAATATATTCTTTTATTTTCTTCTTCTATTCTCTTGCTTCTTCTTTCTTTTATTCTTCTTTCTTCTTCTTTGTCTTCGTTTGTGTATTTTTTTTTTCTTTTATTAGTCATATTCATAGTCATAAATTTTTTATTCAATAAAATAAAATTAATGCATATGAATCGTCCAACATTTTTTTACCTACCACCTGTTATGGACATCTTTTAACTGAAAAGAAAAACAGGCGAAAAAAACTCATCAGCTTTAACAGAAGCAACGCATTTACAAAAAAAGTATGTCGTTACTGGACAAAATGGTACAATAATAAAATTTATACAAAAAGCTAATGCTGAAGGAAAGTTTTCTTATACTTATGTAAGTATAAGAATATTTTCCTTTTATACATTGTTAGTGTTACTATAATTATGACAACCAAGCGTTGTGATCATTTAAATAATCTTCTACTTTGTAATAGCCTTTACTTAAGAGCGTCTTTTTAACATGTTTTTTTTAATTTATTTAAAGGCAGCTTGATTACCTACTTCTTGTGGAACTTTATTAAAGAATGCTATGCCTTTTCCCAAAAACGAGCCTCTACTTTTTTCAAGTCTAAATCTTGGAACGGCAAGCTTATTTTTATTTCTAGTGTTAAAATTATGAATATCACTATTCTTAGTGAATGAGTCAAGATGTTTCCTAACATATAATATATTCTCATAGATGTAATGCCCTGCTAAGGTTAGTATATTAATTTCTTTAAACAAAACTTTTAATGAATCGCGGCGGCGGAGGCTGTAAATGGCGCGTACCGCTCTTTTTTGAAGTACAAAAATATTTCCAATATTGGCTGCTGAGCCCCACAACAACACGCCATAGGACATGACACTATGAAAATAACTAAAGTAAACAAGTCTTGCCGTTTCAATATCAGTTAATAGCCTTATCTTTTTTACTGCAAACGCAGCAGAACTGAGTCTACTCGACAAGGATCCCACTGTAAGGAATTTCGTGCTGTCAACTAATTCGACTTTATTCGACTATTAGGTTTATTTACTTCCGTTGGTTTCATAAACTAGGGGGGTCTGAAAAAAGGAAAGATGATGAAATGCTAGGATAACCAAATTATCAGCATGCTTTTGATCCAATTATTAACACAATGCTGACAAACGGCAAATGCAGTTTCAGCACCATGCTAAGATATAGATTTCGAAGGTATAATACACTTTTATCAAAAAAAAACTACATATAAAATAAACACAGTTTGCAAAAATAATATCGAATAAGTATTTACGTACTATTTTCCACTTATCTGCACCAGTGCTGATAATTAGAATCAGCACCACATATTTACCATACAGGGAAAATTTTTAATCAGTGCACAAATTTTTAAGATCGACTCAGAATCGGTAAGTGAACAACTTTCTCCGAGAAACATAGGTCGAAATATTTAAAAATTTTTTTGACTCTTCATACAAATCGGACTGATCACGTGATCGATTTAGTATGGGAAGTCCAAAATTTTTTGTCGTATTTCGACCCATGTTTCTAGGAGAAAGTTGTTCACTTACCGATTCTGAGTTGATCCTAAAAATTTGTGCACTGGTCAAAAATTTATCCTGTATATATCACCATAATCGCAAGTTCTTTTTTTCAGATTATCTTCAAAACTATTTTATAAATCAGAGAAATCAAAAGTTTCAGTATAAAAAGTCTAAAAGATCTAATATAGTATAAAATGTAACTTACCTTCGATCACAAGGAACTGGTAAGAACAGGAGAAACTGCAGGATACAAACGTTTGATCACAATTTTTTCGTAATTTTGAAGTCGGAAAGTATGGTATTGCCGGGACTAGTATACCAAAAACAGCAATTATGGTAACTGAAATTAGTTAGTGAAATCCTTATTTAATTTTACTATTTATTTGGGGTGCTGATTATTTGGTGCAGTGCTAGCAATTGGGTTTGGGTCCGTTACCCCGTAGGCGACATGATTAAGGTCAGTTTCCAATTCCATCATAATAATTACACAATGGGTTATGATAAATACAGGTGATAAAATAACGAAGGTCTGAGGTTCACGGGCTCTAAGGCCATTATAATACGGTATTTTACAGATTTTTTTTTTATTTCTTTAAAATGTTTTTCGAAATATTAGCTACACAAAACAAGTTTTCATTTTGAATTATCTTGAATATTTTCAAAGATATAGGACTTCAAACTTTATAATTAGACAAGGACAGGACGCTATCTTAGTGACGTCAGTGGGTTAGTAGCGTCATAGTCACGCCATAGAAGATTTCGTTTTAGAAAGAGACAGCTATAGTCAAAATCAAACAGACTATAATTCTTTTATTATAAAACAGATTCAAATATTTTTTTCACGTTTGGTATTCTTAATTGCAATATTTTTTAACGTCATCATTAAATATCTACATTTCAACAACAGTAAAATACCCTATTGTGGGTAATTATAATCCCTACTACAAATATTTACTCTAAAACAAGTGACTCGATAAAGAACAAAACAATTATAAAATCAAAACGTCAAAAGACAAAAGAATATCAAAGCGCAAGAAATGTAAAGCCATTAGAAGCCGTCGCTTATTTCGAGTAGTTAGTGAGTCGTAAAGACTCAAGTTTAGATACAAAGCTAACGACTATTTCTTGCATGTAAGGCTGGACGAGGACTAGCGACAGATAACCAAAGCAAATCTGGCGGCGTAATATTACTTTGCTTCATCATCATCATCATAACATGTCAGTCGAACGACGCCCACTGCTGCGCATAGGTCTCCCCCAAGTATCTCCACACCTTACTTTGCTTACCGTTTCAAAATTAAACTAGCTCTTATTTATAGATTATTAACTTTTCAGACTCAATTTCAATAATTATGATACTTAATATGTTAACATAGTTAATGACGTTTACGGTAGATAATTTTTGTTCGTTATTCGTCTAGCTAGTTATGGGCGTTTTTACGGGGCATTGTCGCCTGGCTCATCGCGCCGCCATAACTTTTATGAGTGTGGACCTTCGATGTGGACCTTCGATTATATGATCGAAGGTGTGGACTGATGCTATTGAGAGGGTTTAGGCGGGTTTAAGTCAATACATGCACATTTACTAAATTGTGCCTTTTGTAGAATCTATGGTTAGAAAATTAAATGGCATTCTAAAATGCATAAAAACTAGCAACAAAATTAAATCAGAACTATGATATAGCTGAGTAGGTATTGCTTTTAAGGAAATAACTAACTTAAATATGTATGTTTTTTTCTTAGTTTTTACTTATTCTAATAAGCACATATTTGGCCCCTGCGCGTACTGACTGTCTATAATTATGTACCTATACTTACAAAAACTTCTTTGGATAATTTTACTTTTGAATGAATATACTTACTTAAGGAAATTATTTTTAGAGACGACATTTTAACGCCGTTCTATAGGCGGGGGTCAAGGGTAAACGCGCGTTAATTATCCGTAAGTTATCTTATTTCATAGCATTATTCTGTTTTAAAAGTTTTTGGACTTCTCGACGTTTCAACGGCGTTCCATAGGCGGGGCGGGGGTCACAGGTAAACGCGCGTTTATTATCCGTAAGTTATCTTATTTCATAGCATTATTCTGTTTTAAAAGTTTTTGGACTTCTCGACGTTTCAACGGCGTTCCATAGGCGGGGGTCACAGGTAAACGCGCGTTTATTATCCGTAAGTTGTCTTATTTCATAGAATTATTCTGTTTTTAAAGTTTTTGGTCTTCTCGACGTTTCAACGCCGTTCCATAGGCGGGGGCACAGGTAAACGCGCGTTTATTATCCGTAAGTTGTCTTATTTCATAGAATTATTCTGTTTTAAAAGCAAGCTAATATTTTTAATTATCATTGACCTTTTTAATTTAATACAAAAACTCATTTCCGTCTATTTCGCATTTCAAACGACAACGTCACCGCACGTGTACAGCCGATCGTAAAGCTTACAAAAATAGCCCAAACTTTATTCAATAAACAGTTGAATTTACGACGAACATCTTAATTCCACATAAAATTTAATTTACTATCCACTCAGAAAGCGATGCGACATATTTTTATTTCTGAACGAGTGTCATTTTGTCGGGAGCGTTAAATATTGTGATAGTTGAACGATAAATCTGTCAGATGTCATGTTTAAAGGACTAATTTGTATGGCTGCTGTTTTTAGAGCTTTTGATTTTAGTAGCTTTGGAAATAATATTTTTAGCAATAAGATGATGAATTATTAAAGTATTGTTATTTCTATTTTTATTACTCCCGGAATTTAACACCCTCAACCACTGAGAGGAACTGGCTATCTCATATCTCATCTCTAAATGCCTGAAGACAAAAATGCTGAAAACATCGTTGTTATGGAGATAAGACGGCGGTTAAGGCGCTACTCGGAAAAATATGGACTTTTTTGATTTAAAACTATAGGACGGTTACAGTTTTTACAAATCTGGTAATCCTTATTTTTTTATTTCTTATCCTTACTTATATTATAAATGCGTCTCTGTCTGTCTGTGTGTTACACAATCACACCTAAACTACTGAACCGATTTGAATGAATTTTGGTACAGAGATAGTCTAGAGCCTGAGAAAGGACATAGGCTACTTTTTATTCCTGAAAAATATCACCTTCCCGCGGGATAACGTCGTGTAGAACACGCGGGCGAAGCCGCGGGCGGAAGGCTAGTAAAATATATATTTCTTCATACCTTTATCTAGATTCGTATAGTTTCAAAAACACGATTTTATGATTTTGCCTCGACACTTTTTCTTTTCGAAAAGACTTCTAAAAAATACGAAAAGTGAAGATTATTCTTAAATGGGGTTACTTACACGGTACTTATATATATTCTGTGCTTACACTATTGGAAATTGGTTTTAGTGGACACCAATAATATTGAGGATCGTATAGAAGCATTTTTTTTAAATCGCTGTAGTTTTTTAATATGAAGTGATTTTGTGTTTTTTTTACCTAATCTGCAAAATCGGTCTCGCTCCCGCGCGCGTCGTTTTCTCATTGCTATCTCGCTTCAGCACATTTTTTCCGAGTATCGCCTTAAATCATGCTGACTTTTAGAGACACTAAATATTTGTACACCAAAAATATCTTATGGTAGACAAGGTAGACATTATTGTAATGGCTCACGTTATACAAGTACCAACCCACCGAATCAAAAATCAAATCAAAAACATTTATTTAGCTCAGTCAAGGGACAAATCTATACAAATAAATAAAATTGGAGTGTCTGTTTGTAACATTAAAATAACCGCTTTTTACTACATGCATATGATTATATCGGTACACATACCAAAATGACATTTTTTACAATTTTTGTCTGTCTGTCTGTCTGTTTGTTCCGGCTAATCTCTGAAACGGCTGGACCGATTTTGACGGGACTTTCACTGGCAGGTAGCTAATGTAATAAGGAGTAAGTTAGGGTACTTTTCATCCCGGAAAAATATCACATTCCCTTGGGATAGCGTCGTGGAGTTTATTATCAATGCGAAAGTTTGTGGGTATGAATGTATGGATGTTTGTTACTTTTTCACACAAAAACTACTGAAAGGATCTGGGTCTGTAATAACACATAGGGTACTTTTTATCCCGATATTCCCACGGGAACGGGAACAACGCGGGTGAAACCGCGGGCGGCCGCTACTTAGTAATTACATAAAACCAGACAAATTCTTAAATGAAAACAACACAGAAAAACAATATTAAAATATCGGCCAAGTGCGAGTCGGACTCGCGCACGAAGGGTTCCGTACCATTATCTATACTACAACATTAGACACTATTTATAACGTACAATATTAATCTATAGAACATTATACACTATATTTTAAGATCGAGAAAAAAACGGCAAAAAGTCACGTTTGTTGTATGGGAGCCCCCCTTAATTACTTATTTTATTTTAATTTAATTATTTATTTTTAAATTGAATAAGTATACAACTACATATTCTGTGAACATTTAAAGCGTCTACCTGTTGCCGTATTAATATTGAGCAAATAACTTTATTCTGTACTAGCTGACCCGGCAAACGTTGTTTTGCCATATTAATTATAGTGGACCCGGTAAACTAATACGTATCACCAACATCTATTATAGATAGACAGATGAAAATAAATGATCGCAAAGAAGTTTTATACACTGCCTGCAACAGTAGGTAATCCAAAGCGGCTAAAACGTCAGTGATTACAATACTCTTTCTTTGACATACCTCTTTGGAAGCGGCTATGGAAAAAATGACAGTTTTGTATAGTACGACAGTTTATCGATTTTCTATACAAAATAATAATTTTTATTTTATAATTTTCCGGAATAAAAAGTAGCCTATATTACTCTCCAGCTCCCAAACTATCCCCATACCAAAAATCGAGTCGATCCGTTGCTCCGTTTTGACGTGAAAGACGGACAAACAAACAAACAAACACACTTTCACATTTATAATATTAGTATGGATTTAGTAGGTATTTATTGTTTTAGCGGCTAGTGGATCTCTCGGGGAATAAAGCTATGCAGCAAAAATAAAAGAAAATTACTATGGAAGTATAGAAAATCACCTACCCTGGAAAATAAAGAACTGATCAATAATTACTCTAGACGCATTAAAAAAATTATTAAGTAACTTGACACAAAAGAGTCAAAATAACTTCACAATTGAAACAGCTAGTAATAAATCTAAGGCGACTTGGGCGGTAATTAATCAAAACAAAAATAACCTTCCACGTGACACAATTAAAGAGATTTCTTGCAATGACCAAATTATTACTATTATCCCACTGGCATAGCAAATAAGCTTAATAACTTTTTTGTTGACCAAATTAACTCTACTTCGAAAGTGACTTCGAACAACACGAAACTTGAAATTAAAACGCAACCCAATCTTAACTCTATTTTTCTGTCACCAACTAGTCCACCTGAAGTACTTGTTTACTTAAGATTATGCTCTGATTAAAAAACACTAATAGTGTGGGCTACGACGAATAATTATGTATACCCACTGGGAATCGAACCCGGGACCTCTGAGTCTGAAATCGGTGGTGTGAATGAACCACTAGACCACAGAGAGGCGGTTAAATTTTCCCGACGTTTTCTCCTATAACCATAACAATTTTAGTATACTTAACTTACTTATAGTTAATTTTATTTTCGCGATAATATTTTATTTTCAGCTTTTCTGTTACATCTGTTCCCATTTATTTTTAACTTACGCGCTTCGTTAAGAGTTCTCCTAAATCATGCATAGCTTATTAGACACACGCCGTTTAAACCAACTGACCCGTTTGTGAGATGAAAAAACAGTTTTTTGATGTAAAAATAGATTTGTTTTGACTTCTTTAAAGTGACTAATTAATTAAAAGATGTAAATGGGTTTAAATATTGAATGCTGCTTTCTTTTATATAACAAAACTAGCGGATCCTCGCGGTTTTACCCGCGTGCTACCCGTTCCCGTGGGAATATCGGGATAAAATATAGCCTATGTCACTCGGGAAGACTGTAGCTTTCTAACGGTGAAAGAATTTTCGAAATCGGTCCAGTACTTTTTGAGTTTATTCGTTACATACAAAAATACAAATCTTTCCTCTTAATAATATTAAGTATAGATTAGTATAGATAATGTTTTCTTGCAGTAAAATAAGCCAACTAAAGGATTTATGGCAGTTCCTGGGCCCATAAAATATTATGCCCACAATATCTTACTATCTGTGTGCCAAACTTTAACCAAATCCGTTTAGTAGTTTTTGCGTGAAAGTGTAACAAACATCCATACATACAAACTTTTACTTTTATAATATTAGTAAGGATGACAAACAGACTCTTTAGCATCATAAATTTTCTGTGAAAAAATATCTGTGTTTAAGGCGCTACTCGGAACAAGTATGGACTTTTTGATTTAAAACTATAGGACGGTTACAGTTGTTAAAAAACTAGTAATAAGATAATATATTTCTTCATACCTTTATCTAGATTCGTATAGTTTCAAAAACACGATTTTATGATTTTGCCTCGACACTTTCTCTTTTCGAAAAGACCTCTAAAAAATACGAAAATTCAAGATTTTTCTTAAATGGGGTCACTTACACTATTGGAAATTGGTTTAATATTAGTGGACACCAATAATATTTAGGATCGTATAGAAGCATTTTTTTTTAATCGCTGTAGTTTTTTAATTCGAAGTGATTTTGTGTTTTTTTTGCCTAATCTGCAAAATTGGTCTCACTCCCGCGCGCGTCATATTCTCATTGCTATCTCGCTTCAGCATATTGTTTCCGAGTGCAACCAGCGCACATCCTATTACTGACGAGACGACCTCCGTGGCCGAGTGGTGTACGCACCGGTTTTCAAGGCGTAGCCAAAGAATACTATGCGTAGCTATCTCTGGAGGTCCTGGGTTCGATTCCCGGTCGGGTAAATATTGAAACCGAACTTTTCAGTATTTACTCTGGTTTGGGTGTAGGTATGTGTAATACCCGCGTCTTTGTTTCCAATTTTCATGACACTAAATGGCGGTACCTATTACGCGGTTCATTTCTGCCTTTCAATTTGGATCGATGAAGCCACCAAATTTAACAATGTAACCTACACATAAAAGTGAATCATTCAATG
Source organism: Crambus lathoniellus (assembly GCA_949710035.1). Classification (NCBI taxonomy): domain Eukaryota; kingdom Metazoa; phylum Arthropoda; class Insecta; order Lepidoptera; family Crambidae; genus Crambus; species Crambus lathoniellus. The sequence continues at coordinate 12,192,591 of OX453324.1, read as the reverse complement.
GCAATGTTCAACCACACTCAATCGCGTTGAAAGAATTGAGCTTGCTCAATATTTTCACTTTTGCGTTCAAGTTAAACGTGTAAACTTAAGAATTAAATGCTTCACAAGATGTTACTTCTCAATGTTTTAACGACCGATTTGGCGCAGGGGTAAACTACCCGCCTTCTGCGCCAGAGGTCTCGGGTTTGATTCCCGAACAAGACAAATATTTGTGTGCATGAACGAACATGTCTATTTGTCTTGGTGCTTTCTATGTATATTAAGTACTAGCTGACCCAGCGCGACTTCGTTCCCGTGGCCCTACCCCCTACTCCACCCTACCCTACCCGTACTCTACTCCTACCCTACCCCTACCCTACCCTACCCCTACGCTACCCCTACCCTACCCTACCCCTACCCTACCCCTACCCTACCCCTACCCTACCCCTACCCTACCCCTACCCTACACTACCCCCACCCTACCCCTACTCACCCCTACTCTACCCCTACCCAACCCTACCCTACCCTACCCCTACCCTACCCTACCCCTACCCTACCCCTATATCCTTCCTTGGACTTCCACGAACATTTCAAGACCAAAATTAGCCAAATCGGTCCAGCCGTTCACGCGTGATGTCGTGACCAAGGGAAATAGGGATTCATTTTTATATATTGTTCGGAAAAGATCGACGTTTCTGAACGCATCTCTAATGTCACGTCAAATTGACATTAGCTGTCACTTGAAGTTGACAGTGACACTTGATTGGAATTCTTCTTGGAAAAAATGTCGGATTTATTTTGCTGAATTTGTTAAAAATCGCTCGCGTTGAATGTGCCTGGCATATCGAGTTTGAAAAATCTTAAATTATCCTGCCGATCCCGTGTTGTACGACCACGATTTTGATGCCATCCTGATGAGTGGCCGGTCGCGATGCTTTGAAGGATAATCATCCACCACACGTGTTGTTGCAGGGGCAATATATATCTTGACAAAAGGCTCCTCCGTGTAGTGTTGAAACGCCCAGTGTCTTGTGAACGCTGTTATTTGTGTTATGAGTGAGGTGACTAATTGGTAAGGTCTGCAGAAGAAGACGGAGCCACAGGGGGGGCCCCCCTCTCCCCACGCTGCCCAGGGACTTTCTACAGCACAGACCACAGTATGTAAAATCACCTTACTTCACATTCTCTCCGCTGTGTATCGCAGTCCTATTGTTCAGTTACATCCCGGCTGAAACCAAGATTTGTCCGGAGTCTCTACTCATGATAAATCTTCCACTGCGCCATGCCGGCTCCGCGGTATAGGCAGGGGTGTACTGAACATTTCTTGGTAGCAAGAGCGTAGCTTGAAGGCCTGAGAGGCCCACGCCAAAAGTTTGTCTATTAATCAGTGCCGTTTGATGACCATCTGGTCCGGACTAGATTAATTTGTACTTGTAAATGGTAATTAACTTGCATTTGAAAAGTAAAGGGCATTCCTTTGTTATTGGTTCCATGTCTTGTAATTAATTGTCATGTATTGAGGTTCCAAAATGTAAACAGATGCCTTTCTTTGTTCATAATAATTATTATTTAGTTTTGTCAGCAAATTTGAGTTGTGAATATTGACAAGTTTGTTGCTAAATAATAGCTAATAAAAGGTTAGCTAATAAGTTTGCACTTAATACTTAGTGAAACTTAAATGATTTAAGACATTGTTTACACATTGAAACTTATTGAAACTTGTGCTTTGAAATAATTAAAATCATCTTGTTGTATGTCGATATCCAAGTGAATTTCAATGGTCAGTGATTTGTTTGAACTGAATAACTTTTGACTTACAAAGTCAAAGTTAGTTTGTGTCTAAGTTATAACCTCTTGAGAGTTAGAGTTATAATTATATACTTGAGTTTTGTTGTTTTCTGATAACCTCCAAATATTTAAGAGTTTGTGTCATTATAAATACTTTGTTGTTGTAATATTGGAATTTTGTGGTTAGTAATAACCTCCAAATATTGGAGATTTTGTGTTATAGTGAATATTTTGAATTTGTTGTTTTTGTTGATAAATTTGTGACGTTACAATGACGGCCTCCTCTGCTAAAGCCAAAATACGTTCTGAGTTACGGTGGTTAGCTTCTGCGGTCGCATTATTGGATCGACCGGATAGAACGGAGGCCTTGTTGAACAGATACGTAGATCTGCCCATACGTTTGGCTGTTGTTGATGAGCAGTATGCCTTATTTTTGGAAAGGACTGTTGAGGCCGAGGCGGAAATGCGACAAGAAGTCGGTTTGGATGTGGACCAGTGTTATGATTTTGCGGACAGAATTACCCAGGTAGCTCGGCCTTTGCAAGTGGCAAGAGAGAATGAACCGAGCCCGTCCCCGGTCACATCTAAAAGTATGCCCCCTCTCTTTGCTAGATTGGCCCCCTTAGACTTAAGGCGTTTTGCTGGTCGTCTAGAGGACTGGGAGGGCTTTATTAATATTTTTGATAGTCTGGTACATGCCCGGGATGATTTGACCCAGGGCCAAAAGTTGGCTTATTTGTTATCCGTCTTGGAGGGGGAGGCCCTTGAATCGGTGCAACATTTGGCCCCCTCGGATGAAAACTACCCTATTGCTAGGGATTTGATTGCCCGTCGGTACCAGAACGTACGACGTCTGGCGGACAACCATGTTGCCGCCATTTTGAATTTACCCCGCGTTGCCAGCGTGATGCACTTGAGAGTGGCTTTGTTGAATCCGCTGTTGGTTGCATACAACGCATTAAAAAACTTAAAACTCCCAGTGGAGCAGTGGTCGTTTTTGTTACTGCACATTGTCCTGGGAAAGTTGCCGGACTCTGTTAAGGTCCGTTTTGAGCAGCAGTATGGTGGGGATAGTGCGACTTATCTGCCACCCTTCTCGGACCTCTTGACGTTCCTGGAAGGAGAAAGTAGACTGGCAGATAATTCCTCTCTGGCCGGTCCTATGGGACCCGAACGACCTGTGCCACAGAGTAGATCCCCCACCGGACCCCCCCGTAGGGGGCGTATGGCCCCTCGCGCGCCCGGCCGCTATGCCGCCGTCCAGGAGACCGCCCGCTGCTTGTACTGTCGGGAACCGGGTCACAGCACGACCCGTTGTGATAAGTTCCTCGACCAGCGCGTCCAAGGCCGTCGAGCGATCGCGCGACAACGGACATGGTGCTACTCGTGCTTGGGCCTGCACATGCAGCGCGAATGTACCCAAGCGCACCCATGCCGATTTTGTAAGGGCAACCACCATCCCCTCCTCTGCATGAACAGCCCAGAGGGCGGCGGAGCGCCGCAGCGCGTCGCTGCAGGATCACCGCGTATGGGTGGGGGTCTCGGACCCCCCGCGGTGTTTGCATCCCGCAGCAGTTCTAGTGGCCACCAGAGTGGCCCCAGACGCTCTCCGCCACGTTTGGACCCTCAAACGGGCGGGGGTCCCACGGACCCCCCCATGGGAAACCGATCCCCAAGGATGGGGATGAGTTACGCGAGCGTTGCCGGAGGTCGTAGAGGGCCCCCGCGACGTTTTGAGCCTCGCACGGGCGGGGGTCCCACGGACCCCCCAATGGGAAACCGATCCCCAAGGATGGGGATGAATTATGCGGGCGTTGCCGGAGGTCGTAGAGGCCCCCCGCGACGTTTTGAGCCTCGCACGGGCGGGGGTCCCACGGACCCCCCCATGGGAAATCGGTCCCCAACTAGGGGGTTCGATTTTGCGAGCGATGCGGGAGGTCGTAGAAGCCCCCCGCGACGTTTTGAGCCTCGCACGGGCGGGGGTCCCCGGGACCCCCCTTCTGAAAATCGGTCACCGTGCCCCCGCGACTATGGGGCGACGTACACGGTGGATGATAGGCACCGATTCTCGCCGCCGCTCGCCGAATACCCGCGTTTGGAGCGGCGCCCGCCCCGTCTTCAAGGGGCCGGGAGATATAACCCGCCTGATACCGGGCGAATTGGACGTAGGCAGTATGTGGGAGACTGGGACCCACTGGATCGCTATGAGCGACCCCCTTACCATGGGGGGACGTCTGGGGACCCCACATACTAGCAATCAACGTGTTTACGGTCGATTGTAGCCACCCCTCCAGAGACCGTTTTGTTGCCCACGGCCTCTGTGCTTGTCAGGGGATTGAATGGCGACCTTGTGGAAGTTCGCGCCTTGTTGGATTCCGGTGCTCAGGGGTGTGTTGTGTCATCTTGGTTAGTTAGGCGGTTGGGCCTCAAGGTGCACCTCCACACGGAAGGCGTGAGAGGTGTTGGCGATGTGAAAGTCCCCGGGTTGTTAGGGCATGTTGACTTCACATTTACATCACGTAATAAGTCCACGCCAGGCATTAAGACCTCGGCGATTGTGTTGGACAAAGTGGTTGGCCGTCAACCTTCAGTTGACTTGGGACCGAGTATGTTGTCTTTGGTGTCTGATTCCCCACTCGCCGATCCAAATTTCTTCCGCCCAGGCCCGATTGATGCTCTCCTTGGAGCCGATGTCCTGGGGCGAGTTTTGTTGACGGGGAAGCGAGTTTTGCAGCCAGATGGCTTGGTAGCTCTGCAGACGACACTCGGTACAGTTGTGATGGGCCCTGCTCGCCGCGTTTTGGATTCCCTTGATGAGGATCGCGGTCTTGTTTTTAATGTGTCTCTCTCCGAAGTGGTGCAGAAGTTTTGGGAGGTTGAGGAACCTCCACCAGCCCCGCGGGTTGACCCAGTAGCGGATGAATGCGAGTTGTATTACCAGAATAACACTGGTCGCCTCCGCTCTGGCCGTTTGATCACCCGTCTCCCCTTTCGTGCCGGCCGACCTCCTCTGGGCGAATCCCGACCGCTAGCGGAACGTAGGCTAGTGGCGATGGAGCGTCGCATGAGCAAGGATCCGGTCTTCCGCCAGAAGTATGTTGAATTCATGCGGGAGTATGAGGAGTTAGGGCACATGTCCGTGAGCGCTTTGGATTGGCGCTCCGTTGAGCACTTCTTTTTGCCGCACCACGCCGTTTTGAAATCCGGAAAGATTCGGGTGGTCTTTGACGGTTCGGCTCCCACCTCTACTGGAGCGTCCTTGAACCAGTGTCTGCATGTAGGTCCCAAGCTGCACACGGAGATCTCAGACATTTTGACCAACTTCCGGCGGCACCAAATTGTATTTATGACTGACATCCGGATGATGTTCAGACAAACGGTCATCCATCCAGAGGATAGGAGGTACCAATTGATTTTGTGGAGAGAGAGTCCTAGGGACCCCTTGTTGATTTATGAATTGAATACGAATACGTACGGTTTGGCTTCGAGCCCGTTTGTTGCGATTCGTTCTTTGTTGGAGTTGGCCGAGAAGGAGCGCTTGAGATACCCTCGCGCCTCCGCCATTTTGGCCAGTGACGTCTATGTGGATGACATTTGCACGGGCGCCTCATCTGTCTCAGAGGCGATTGTCCTGAGAGACGAACTCACCGCCCTTTTGAAGTCGGGAGGTTACGAGTTGAGGAAATGGGTATCCAACTCGCCTGATGTACTGGTAGGTTTGCCCGAAGAGCACCAGCAGGACCCCCACCTATTCGAAAATGTTGATAATCCCCATGTGGTGACCGTCCTTGGCGTACAGTACAAACCGGTCTCTGACACGTTCACTTATTGTGTGGATTTACGACCACCGAAAGTCTGGACCAAGCGTTTAGTATTGTCTACTGTCGCACGTACCTTTGACCCCAATGGGTGGATTTGCCCCGTGCTGTTTATGGCCAAGTGTTTCTTGCAACGGTTATGGGCTTCGGGTGTGTCGTGGGATGAACCCCTCTCGGACGAGTTACTCCGAGATTGGTCGAGCTTCGTTTCATCCCTCCCCGAGATTAATGAAGTGCATTTGCCGAGGCTATTCCTCCCTTCTGAAAATTGTAAAGTTACTCTTCACGGCTTTTCCGATGCCTCCGAACGTGGATTTGCTGCGGCCGTGTACCTCCGCACCGTTACGGTTGACGGAGTTGTTGCTGTGCATCTGGTGATAGCGAAAAGCAAAGTCGCTCCCCTTCGGACTCGTCATACGATCCCGAGGTTGGAATTGTGTGGAGCTGCCCTCCTAATGCGTTTGTTGAACCACGTATGGCTCACATTAGGTCGATCTATTAAGATACAAGAGGTTTATGCTTGGACGGACAGTCAGGTCGTCCTTTGTTGGTTGAAGGCTCCGGCGCACACCTTGGACGTGTTTGTGGCCAATCGAGTGTCGCAGATTTGTAATTCCGACATCGAGTTGATTTGGAGACACGTGCCGGGAACCATGAATCCCGCGGATTGTGCGTCTCGGGGTTGTGTAGCCCCAACCCTAATTAACCACCCCCTCTGGTGGGGCCCACAGTGGTTGATGCGGCCTGAGTCGGAGTGGCCGCCCTCTCCAGCGTTGTCGAACGTAGCCGTTCCTGATATGCGGGCATGCGTCCTGGAGACTAACCCCGCCGGGGAAAAGGATTTGTTGTTGGATCGGTACAGCTCCTTACAGAAGCTGCTTGGTGTTACCGCTTGGATCAGACGTTTTGTGTACAATTGCAGAAACCCACGCGCGAGGCGTGATTCGTCGGTTCTCACTCCGGACGAGCGTAGGGACGCGCTCTTGTTTTGGGTCCGGAGAGTACAAGCTGATAGTTTTGAGTCCGAGATTGAAATTTTGCGTTTAGGCCGTCGCAAGTTGAAGGGCGCGGTATCGCGATTGAATCCCTTCCTGGACGAGAGTGGGCTTTTGCGAGTCGGCGGAAGACTTCGAAATGCGAACCTGCCGTATGGAGCTCGTCACCCCCTTTTGTTACCTAAAGCCGGACATTTGACTCAACTGATAATAACAGATCGCCATGTGAATGCACAACATGCTGGCTGTAATGCTTTGTTGGCCATTTTGCAGCGTGAATTTTGGATTTTGTCTGCTCGTCGAGCCATTCGCACTGTGGTTTTCCGTTGCCTGCCTTGTTATCGATTGAAGGCCGCGACCATGCAGCCCCAGATGGGTGATTTGCCTGCTGATCGCGTCACGGAATGTAGAGCTTTTGCCGGAGTCGCCACCGACTTCGCCGGTCCCTTTACTGTAAAGGCTTCGAGACTGCGTAATGCTAAAACCTATAAGGCGTACTTGTGCGTGTTTGTGTGTTTGTCCACCAAGGCTGTCCATTTGGAAATTGTCTCGGAATTGTCTACCGAAGCCTTTGTCGCCGCCTTGAGCAGATTTGTTTCCCGTAGAGGACTGCCGTCATTGATACGTTCCGATTGTGGTACTAATTATAAGGGAACGTGTAATTATCTTAAGGAAGTAGTTAAGTTTTTTGTTGATAATAAAATAGACATTGGAACCACCCTCTCCCGGCGTGGGATAATCTGGAAGTTTAGCCCTCCGGCTTGTCCGACCTGGGGAGGAATTTTTGAAGCTTGTGTAAAGGCTGCCAAGACACACTTGCGTCGCGTGACTGGAGAAACTATTCTCACGTTTGAGGAACTTGATACGGTATTTTGTAAAATTGAGGCCGTCCTCAACTCGCGACCCTTGTGCCCGTTGTCTTCGGACCCGAATGACCTGGAAGCGTTGACCCCAGGTCATTTCTTGATCGGACAGCCCCTTTTGGCGTTGCCTGAATATCCGATTCAGGATGTAGGATCCCATCGTTTGTCGCGATACCAACTTTTGAAACAGATGTCCCAAAACTTCTGGGCACGTTGGTCGATGGAGTATTTGCATATCCTACAACAGCGCGTGAAGTGGACAGATAAAACCACCCCACCCCAGACTGGCGACCTCGTGTTGATTAAGGATGCTAACCTGCCGCCCCTATGTTGGCGAAGGGGGCGCATTGTTAAACTCTACCCCGGAACTGACGGAGTTCCTCGTTTTGCTGAGGTTTTGGTTCGAGATTCGGTTTTGAAGAGAGCCGTTAGTGGGCTCTCCCGATTACCCGTAGATTGACGTACCGTTCTTAACGGTCCGGGGCGGGGGGATGTTCGGAAAAGATCGACGTTTCTGAACGCATCTCTAATGTCACGTCAAATTGACATTAGCTGTCACTTGAAGTTGACAGTGACACTTGATTGGAATTCTTCTTGGAAAAAATGTCGGATTAATTTTGCTGAATTTGTTAAAAATCGCTCGCGTTGAATGTGCCTGGCATATCGAGTTTGAAAAATCTTAAATTATCCTGCCGATCCCGTGTTGTACGACCACGATTTTGATGCCATCCTGATGAGTGGCCGGTCGCGATGCTTTGAAGGATAATCATCCACCACACGTGTTGTTGCAGGGGCAATATATATCTTGACAAAAGGCTCCTCCGTGTAGTGTTGAAACGCCCAGTGTCTTGTGAACGCTGTTATTTGTGTTATGAGTGAGGTGACTAATTGGTAAGGTCTGCAGAAGAAGACGGAGCCACAGGGGGGGCCCCCTCTCCCCACGCTGCCCAGGGACTTTCTACAGCACAGACCACAGTATGTAAAATCACCTTACTTCACATTCTCTCCGCTGTGTATCGCAGTCCTATTGTTCAGTTACATCCCGGCTGAAACCAAGATTTGTCCGGAGTCTCTACTCATGATAAATCTTCCACTGCGCCATGCCGGCTCCGCGGTATAGGCAGGGGTGTACTGAACATATATATATAGATGTATTTACAAACAAAAAGTATTTAAGTACTTAAGGGCATTCCGGCGATCAAATTCAGAATTTTCAATTTTTTTAAATTAAATTTCCTGACAAAGTATCATTGCTAGGTCTTCCAAAATAATATATGTGACAGATTTTTTCTTTATGAAGGGAAGTTACTAAATTTTATTTAAATCAAATAAATACAATTTACTAAAAAAATTATTTTCTAGACCCCTATTTTCCGTCTTAAACTCAATTATCTCAATAACTATTTGAGTAATCAAGCTAATTTTTTTTGTGTAAGTAGTTCTTAGTCATATCTAGGGAAGTTACTAAAAATTTTTTTTGTTATATTGATAGTCAATAACTAGTATCCCAAAATGCATCGTGCACCGTTTCTCAGCTAATTCTTCAGTCTCCGCCTGGGATTGGCGGAGTTTGGACGTGGAGACTGTAACGCTCCGATTGCGCCAAAATTGAAAAAAAAAACTCACACTAGGGTCCTAATTTTTTTCAATGATGCTTATTTTGCTAGGAAATATTGAACTAGCGCTTCAGGATTGGGTATAGATGAGTGCTTTGCCATTTATTGCATAACCATAGACTTATGTAACCTAGGAGAAGTTATTTTACTCATTACCTAAAGCAAACATCAATAGTTTGAAATAAAAGTGACGGATAATATTGCCTAAGATACTTAAGAGCCCATAAAAGTTGTACCTATTTGTGTACCAATATTTTGTTGTGTTGTAGGTACATAATTAGTCTAAGTTTCTAACTTCTACTACTCTATATTAAATTTATGTTCGTTTTAGGTTCCTCTAAATTGAAAATGTGAGAAACTTAAGATAAGTAGGTGAAAAAAATTGCATCAAGAAATAAGAAATTAGCTTGTTGAAAAAGTTTTTTACAGAGACATAATGTAGAAGCAATTCTTGAAATAAAACCGACGTAAGAATTGTATATACCTAGTTGATCAAATATCACCATTACACCAATTTTATGAGACTGTGAGAAGTCCAGCTTCGTACCTTTGAGTGAGGAACATAAACCGCACCATTTCGTGTAAATTTCAGGGTCAAAACATTTTTATTACTAATTCTCTTTTCCATTATCATTACAAAATAGAGCATGCATACAATTTTTTGCAAGAAATGCTCTCGCGGTTTTGAAATTCGAAATTCGAAATCCCCACAACAATATCTGAACAAATGGTTGAGGCGCCAGTAGCAATAAAAAGAATGATAGGTCTGTCAGCTGTATTGACAGTTTAAACTCTCAAATTTAACCACCGAGTCAGATAAGTTTGCGAAGTTCTGTAAGGAGACTTGCATAGTCGGAGTAAAATTTTTGATACTCTAATGAAATATTGCATAGGTACAAGTACTTCCCAAGGAGGAATATTTATTTCATTATTTAAATTTCATTGCAGAAAGTATAAACAAATGGCGGGCTAACTTTAAACTGACTAACATATTATATTAAAGATAATAAACTCATAAAAATAAATAATCTCGAAGACGTTTTATATACACACTCTGCCACAAATTTCATTTATTAAAAGTAGGTGGCTAAAACGTCAGTGATTAGATTACATACCCTTTGGAAGCGGCCATGGAAGAAATGACAGCTTTGTATAAGTAGTACGAAACCAAACCGTTTCAGCTGCTCGACCCTGATGTTGTCAAAGCCAGCGGCTTACCTTCTTTGAGCTTATCAAGGGCAAACTTGAGCTCTGTTTCTGTAAAAGCCTCGTCCAAGTGGTTAACCTCTTTACCAGGGTATCGTGTAAATTTCTTCTGGCGACTTTTCGTGGAAGCTTTCCCATTTTGGAGTAAGTGGTGAGCGATCTGGTTTGTGGTCACATTGGAATGACGATCAGCGATTTTAGGGTCATTATTTAGTTTCCATATAAAACAACATGCTTTCTTGCTTTTATGCGTCATATCTACGCCTTCGATTAGCTTGTTCCACTTTTCTCTCGTTGTTTCGGATATGGCTTCTAGCAATTCATTCCCAAAATCGATGGTGTCCTGTGAGAAGGGATCTAATTCATACTGGTCTTGGTATGTCATCCTATCATATATTTAAAAACATATATTTGATGCTTGGGAGAGCAAGCGAGATGTATTTGGTATTTATTGTGACCTCTCCAAAGCTTTCGATTGTGTTAATCACCAAACGCTTTTAAGGAAATTAAAACATTATGGTGTCTATGATAAATCTGTTAGCCTTATGCAATCATATCTATGTGAAAGAACACAGAAAGTAGTTATCAACAAAACTGAGTCTACTGGAGCCCCTATCAACATGGGCGTACCCCAGGGGTCAATACTGGTATCTTTGCTGTTTTTAATTTATATAAATGACCTTCCTTTTTAAGCAAAGAATTTATGCGAGACAGTGCTATTTGCTGATGACACTTCCTCTAGTCTTTAAAGTTGACAGAGGTAATAATTGTTCTGACGCAGTAAATAGTACTTTATCGAAAGTTGCGCATTGGTTTCATAGCAATAATTTATCATTAAACTCGAAAAAAACAAAATGTGAATAAATTTTCACTGCCAAATGTAAGACAGCTTGATATTCACATAAAATTGGATGACAATGTAGTAGAATTAATTAACAGTCCTAAATTTTTAGATATAACATTAGATTATCGACTTCAATGGGACCCTAATATTGAAGCCTTGGCCGGTAGACTCAGTTCTGCGGCATTTGCTGTTAAAGAAATAAGGCTCTTAACCGATATTGAAACGGCAAGGTTAATCTATTTTAGCTATTTTCAGAGTGTATTGTCCTACGGCCTATTACTTTGGTGTTCAGCAGCTAACATCGAAAGTATTTTTGTGCTTCAAAAAAGAGCTTTTCGCGCCATATACAAACTTCGGCCAAGAGATTCTTTAAAAGACCTATTTAAAGAAATAAACATATTAACTGTTGCAGGACAATACATATATGAGAATAATTGCTGTATGTAAAGAAGTATTAAATATATTTGTAAAACGTAGCAATATACATCAATTCAATACAAGAAATAAAAATAAGATTGCCGTTCCAAGGATTCGACTTGAAAAAACAAGAAGTTCGTTTTTGGGGAAAAGCGTAGCTATTTTTAATAAAGTTCCACAGAATTTAGTAGAGCTGCCTTTCCACAAATTCAAAAGTCATGTGAAAAAATCGCTCATGGGCAAAGGATATTATAAAGTAGACGACTATTTGAAAGACCGCAATGCATGGATTTGATGTAACACATAACCTTAGCTAAACTAATGTAATATTATTATGACAAAGTTGTAAAAGTTAACGATATAAATCTTTGTAAATATCGTTTCTCCAATTATTAAAGCTGATAAGTTTATTGCGCCTGTTCTTCTTATTAGTTAAAAATGTCTTGAACGGGTGGTAGGAAAATATTGACGATTCAAAAGAGCTTATTTATTAAGTCAAGTTGAATAAAGATATTTTTTATTTTATTTTATTATTTTATCCTTCAGGTCGTAAGGCCTGGCACATAATTGGGTCCTCCATATTGCACCACTTACTGTCTTCACGCACTGCTGATCTATGTGATCACTGGCAAAGATTAGATCAGGGTTCTAACCCCTTTTCCAGCGACCGCTGTTGAATGATGACGGAAGTTTTGGATCATGGATCAAAGATAGTAGGTATGTGTCCATCAACCCATTCTTCGACCATCACTCCGTTGTCATCACTGGTTCTGTATCCCCAGTTCTCATGCGGGGCCGTGTGGTGCGGGCAACGGCCTATAAGCTGTGGCCCGCATCGCACTGTCCCCGCCCACCAGCCTGGGGAGATGGCCACGCTTGCTCGGCCACCTCTCGCCGCGTAGGGGCCCGGAAGATCGAGCCAACCGTCAAGTCGTAGGAGGAGCTTGCCACCTCGGGCCCTCCACATTATGACCTACTCGACGGCGGAGAGAGCAAGAAGTGAGGGGTTTAGTGGGTATTCCCCCTCCCTGATCCCCCATCGAGTATCTGACACTGGATGGAGGATCAGGAAGTGGCATGGTGAGTCCCACATAACCACCGTCCGCACACCGCACGCGGACGGGGTATGCGTAAATGCATTCCCCTCACTATAAAAAAAAATATCCCCAGTTCTCACTATGGTTATTAAAATCACCAAGGACGAATCTAACCGGATGGGCGTTAAAGTTCGGCGTTACAGCTGAAGTAATACGGTGCATTGGGAGGGTTGTAGACTGAAGTGACCGTACAGTTACTAAGTTCGGTAGTAAGGATCTCTATGTTACTGGTGTTAGTCTGATACACAGTGCATACCTCTATATCTGGCCTGGCGAGTATAGCACTCCCATTCTATCGATGGGGGACTTCAGCTATGAGTTTCATCCCCTGAGTCACTTGTCAGATATGCTTTAGTGAGTGTGCATCTGAGTTGCATAACCTCATTCCGCCCTCTCCTTTAAACTCACGCTCAGAGAATTAAGTACTCCTTCATCATGCCTGGAATGCCCTGCCGGCTTCTGTTTGCCCGAGTACCTACAACCCAAACCTCTTAAAGTCGCAAGTGAATAGGCATCTTCTGGGTGAATCTATTCACACAAAATTTTATTCAAGTACTATAACCAACCACATTATAAAACTACCTTTGTGAGTTCACTCAATTCACGCGACTAATTTAATAAACATTGTTTAACTGTTTAGAGTTTTCCGAATATCAGTCAATCACTTTACAATGCAATGGATGCACCCATTGTTGTCTTTTTTGCTGTCGCCTTTGGTTGTCACACATACCACAAAATTGTCTTGAGATTCATGTTAATCAATATGACAACATTTTAACATATAGTAGTGTTGCTGTCGCTTCGGTATTAATTTTTAACTAGTACCAATATTTCAGCATATCGCATAATATTTAAACAGAAAAAAGAACCTGACGTTAGGCAAGCTTTTACGTTTTCTACCCATTTTTAGAGCACAAGGGATATGATGCGTACATGGCGAAAAATAGTGACAGTGAAAAATAAAGATATTATAGAATGAGTAATGAAAAAAGTTTTTTTAAAGAGGCTGATTATAACCTTACGTGGCAAGTTTACATTAGTAAACAAAGTATCAATTATTTTAGTTGCGCTACATTTTGTTTAAACAAATTCGACGATCTCCGTGGCCGATTGGTGTACGCACCGGTTTTCTAGGTGCCACTATCTCTGAGGTCCCGGGTTCGATTCTCGGACGGGTAAATGTCGAAAACTAACTTTTAGATATTTTCTTGTATCTGGGTGTATGTGATCGTTGCTTCCAATTTTCAATGACACAAGGTGTTGTATTATTTGATATTATCATTTTTGGTATTGGAATAATATGTATGTATGTACTTAAACAATATTTTTATTAAAGTGTTTTTTTATATATTGATTTATAATATAGATTGATAGCGTGACTTTATATAAACGGTATACTTATTTAAATATTGAATAACTAAGTAGATTTTTTTGTAAAAAGTATTAGATGATGGGCTAGTATGAGTTATTTATATTTTTTCATATTAAATTATAAGTTTTATTAATTTTATTGGAATAAATCTGAAAATGTACCTACTGGTTGGAGCAGTATACATTTTTTTTTTGTGTAATTTGTAGCAAAAGTTGTAGTTTCGCCTGCGAAGATCATTTCGATAATGGATATATTATCAAAATGATATAGATATAGAAAATAAATATAAATAGCTGCTGCAGTGTTCTGCATTTTGAAGAATCGTTTGAAGTGACTATCTTTGTTAAAAAAAGCTTTTTTTACTACATACGATTAATATCTAAGATCTACTCTTCCTACAAACCGACGTTTACAATAAATATTCATAATAGTTCTTCTTGTATTCTACATAATATTATGTCCTTTGAAAAAGCGCACATAGGTGATATTTTTGATGGAAATAGAATGCGCGCTGCATGCCGCGTCTACACGTATTTCTCAGTCTACGAGAGTGCCGCGGCCGGAGTCTTACCGCTCCCAGCACCCCCTCGCTTGTGTAAGCAACGGCCATCGACGATATTTTTTTTACCTATGCTATATCCTTAATTACCTATATATTTATCCGTTATCAAGTTCACGTAGACACAGTTTCTTAGAAATTAACTACGGGCTTAGATAATTGGTGTGACTTTAAGAAAATATTTATTTAATTATTTATTTATTTATGTGCTACCTGATTGGTAGAAATTTTCAAGCAATGCGAATTGATTGGTTCTGTTTATAATTTAGATAGAGTTGTATCTTTCACTTCTGCGCCTTTCAACCAAAGTGAATCAATGTAATATCGGCTATGTAATATGCTCAAGCTACTAATGTTTTTTTTTTTCCTAATATTATTTTGTTCTCATTTTACTATTTAAAGACTGTTTTGTGTTTATTTTCACATTGAATGAATGGCTGCGATTGGATACTGCCATTTTTTTGAAAGACTCTGCTGTGATAATGCATAGATATATATGTAGGTATATTATATAATATACTAGCTTTCCGACCGCGGCTTCGCCCGCGTGTACTACACCACATTATCCTTAGGGAATTTGATATTTTCCGGGATAAACTACGTCACTTTCCAGCTCCCAATCTACCCCCGTACCAAAAATTACATTGATCCGTTGCTCCGTTTTGACGTGAAAGACGTACAAACAAATAATACCTACCTACTGGTTTTCCCGTGGGAATATGATACTTTCCTGTGGTAAAAAGTAAAAGTAGCCTATTATAATCCTTCCCAGGGTCTCAAATTATTTAACTAATTTCTGGCCGCAAATTAGCCCGCGCTTAAAATGATTTTCGTATGGGAATGAGATTTTTCCCGCGGTAAAAAGTGTTGTCTTTCCCAGGGCCTTAAACTGTCTCTATTCTAAATATCTCTCTTCTTAGTCGGGCACTCTTGACAGAGTGGTCGTGGCTGTCGATGGACAGGGTTGCGGCTCGCCGTCGCCACTCGCTCCCAGGGCGGCCGCACGTCGAGCGATGTCTCTCCACTTTGTTCGACTTTCAGCGCTGCGAAAACATTGTACTGCGGTCGACTGCGTAGTCTTCTTAATAAGGTCGATCCAACGAGTCGGAGAGCGACCTCGTGATCTCTTCCCCTCTGTGTGACCTTGTACTACGAGCCTCTCCATCGAATCCTCGTTTCTGGAGATATGCCCAAAGAACTTGAGTATTCGCAGCTGCACAATCGACGATAACCTATTTCGTATGTCAAGTTCTTTGAGGATGGATAAGTTGGTGCGGAACGCTGTCCAGGGTATTTTTAACAGCCGTCTCCAACACCACATCTCCAGTGCATCGATTTTGTGGCGATCTTGGAGCCTTAGCGACCAGGTTTCGGCTCCGTATAGAAAAATTGGAAAAACAAGGCTCTTCATTAGGCGGACCTTTGTGTTCTTAGTTATCCTCCTGTCTCTCCAAATCTTTTTTAATCGTTCCACTGCCGATCTAGTGATAGCGCAACGGCGTTTGATCTCGTCTTCGCATCCTCCAACGTTCGAGATAGTAGAACCGAGGTATATGTAGCGTTGCACTACTTCGCAGTTGGCTATATTATGTACGCCCGTAATGTTATGGTCAGCTCGATCTACTATCATGACTTTCGTCTTGTCTCTATTTAAAGTAAGACCAAATTGGAGACTAGTGGTTTCCAGACGAGTCAAGAGCTCCTCCAAATCTTCTCTCGATCTAGCAAGAAGAGTAGTATCATCAGCGTATCTTAAATTATTAATTACGTGACCACCGATCGAAATACCCCCGCCCCACCCATCCAAGACAATGCGCATTATATATTCGGTGTATGTATTAAAAAGTAAAGGCGACAGAATACATCCCTGACGAACACCGGCCTCCGTCTTGAAAGTTTCCGAAAGAACGTCATCAACTCGCACTGCTGCTGTACCACTCTCGTAGAGATTTTTCAAAAGGGAAATTAGGTGGTGCGGTACCCCCATCTCTATCAGAACTTTCCAGAGACACTCCCATATGACAGTGTCAAATGCCTTACGGAAATCAACAAAGCAGATAAAGAGCGGTGTGTTAAATTATTCTAAATATAATCCTTTCCATTAACTTAAACTATTTGCCCGTGCTAAAACTTATTTTACCATGGGAATGATCCTTATTCCTGCGGTAAAAAGTCCTTGCTAAGGTCACAAAATATCTCCATTCCAAATTTCATCTGAATCGGTTCAGCCGTTTTGACGTAAAAACAGAACATACAGACAGACAGACAAACAAACAAACAAACATACATTTTTGCATTTATAATAATATTAGGGATAGTATTTTACAAGAACATTACCCGCAATACTCAGCTTATGAATGAACTCGCTGAACTTCACATTAAATACTCAGAAGTCGTACACAAGTGTAACCAAATGCAAGACTTTATTGAGTCTTTTAGGGCTTGTTCTGATACTCATGAACAGGCATTGAGTCGCATAACAGACCTGGAAATTAGTCTCTCCCTTGCCCAGAAAACAGTACTAGATTTAGAAAAAGAAAATAAAAGTATATTAGAAGGTAAGCATTCTTAAAGCCTGTTTAATGAGTTAACGCTATGTAATTCTGCAGCACTTGATAATTCAACCATGGAATGTGTCAGCTATGTGGATAAACCATTGTTTAGTAATAATACTATTTGTGGCTTTAGTAGCGGAAAGAAATTAAAAAAATATATTAAAATTAATAGATACATTAGGAAAACACAAAAGTTAATTAAAAGACAAAATTATTATAATAAGTACAGTCACTTAAAGAAAGAACGTAAGGTACTTTTAGAACAATTAAATATGATAAACATGGAAACATGTAATAAAAATAAAGAAAGTGAAATGATAGGTAGTCAAATAGGTAACAAAATTGACAATTTGGAACTATCACTAAGGGAAATGTACACTAACTTGTGTGAGTTTTCTCACAAGCAACTAAATAATCAAAAAATGGCTGCCTATGATATGATTGATCTTTGTAATTTTAATTCAGACCGGTTTGAATCGCTAGGTAAAAAACGCAGCTGCAATTGTACCAAAGTGAGAAAGAATTTATGTAAAACTGATACATTAGGCCGGGCTGCTCAGGAGGTTTATATACCAACAAACTCTGACATCTCTAACAATCCTGATAGTATATTACTGAATAATGAAAATAACCCACCAACAAGAATAAGTAACGCTAAAACAATTATGTTCTGCGATGAGATTGGGAAGGGCTTGGGCCAATTAATCCAGAAACATTCTAAGGAAAGTGTTACTAATTATTGTATGCCTGGATCAAGCATAAATGAGATAATGAAAGTAATTGTAAAAAAATCTTATAGTGAAAACACAAACTTGATTGTTTTAATCGGGAATAGAGATAGTATAAACAAAAACCATTTAATATCATACTGTAACTCATTATGCTCTCTAAATGTTAGAAAAGTTGTTATGTTTACATTTCCCTATAGTCAAGGGTTTTCACAATTAGAGAATAAATTGAGATATAATCTTAATTTAACATTAAGCACAATAGCATCTCATAATAGTCAGATACAAATAATTGACATAAATACCTTGTTATATAATCTTAACTTGACGAAAGATAAATATTATCTGCATAATTATCATAAGCGACAAATAGCATTATCGCTATCTTTTTATTTTAATCAACTAGCCAACAATCTGGCTACTCTAACTTCTGCTTCTTTTGAGCAGCTAAAATGTGACATTTCTAATTCAACTTTGGAATCTGTTCCAAATAATTCGATTCTTTTGAATCCAAATACTGACATGGTTAATTTAAATTACCATTAGAGACAACGGAGGCATACTCTGGCCCAGTATTGACAAGAGGAAGGCCTAAATGTTTAAAAATAGTACACCAGAATATCCAAGGCTTTTCTGCTGGCAAAGACCTAGAAATAAGTTTATTTTTAAATTGTGAAAATATTGATGTGTTATGTGTTACTGAACATTGGTTAAAAGAATATGAATTATTGTTAAATTTGGATAATTATAGTGTTGTAAGTTCATTCAATAGAAAAACTGCAGTAAGGGGGGGTTCTCTAATAATTTTACCTAATAACACACAATATAAAGAGCGAAAGGATATAGTATCCCTCTCTGTTGAACGAATTTGTGAGATATCATGCGTGGAACTTGAACAAATGATTATAATCTGTGTATATAGCCCCCCTGGAGCAAATTACACAGTCTTTGAGTCCACTATGGAGGATGTTTTGAAAATATGCTGTCGTAAAAATAAAAAAATTGTAGTTTGTGGAGATTTTAATATAGACATCTTAGATATTAAATTAGCACAACTCTCCAGTAAACTCCTTAACCTTTTTAAATCATTTAATTTGCTTCACACTTTTAATGAACCGACGCGAATTACGCCAACATCGGCTACTTGCTTAGATAACATCTTTTCCAACTGTAACTTAATTGAGAAATCGGTAATTAATATTATTAAATCCGACCACAGTGGACAACTAGCTTCTTTTGAGCACTATAATGTTACTCCTAAACGCGAAGTAATTTGCAGGCCAATACCGAAACGTGGTATTAATAAATTTAGAAATAATGTACAAGATAAAATTCAATGTTTGCCAGCTTCTGCTGACGCTAATAACTCTTATCAATCATTATTTGATATTGTTGAAAAAGAATTTAGTAACAATTTTAAACAAAAAAATATAAAGTGTAATGATCGTAAGAAGTTCAGTGACTGGGCCACACCTGGCATCTATAATAGTAGAAGAAAGTTATTTGAACTCTATGCACAAAAAACGACTTCCTGTGATCCTAGCTTCATTGAATATGTCAAGAAATATTCAATAACATTTAGGAAAGTATGTGCTTTGGCAAAATCTAGGTATATTTCAAATAAAATTAAATCATCTGAAAATAAAATAAAAGCTACCTGGAGTATTATAAACCAAGAGACTGGCAAAACAAAAAGCAAAATTAATTCATTTAACTTAAAAATTAGTGATCAGACTTTTGAATCGGATATTGAGGTGGCTAGTGCTTTTGAAGGTTTCTTTGCTCGAATTCCGTTAGAAACTACTAGCAGACTTAACTCTTGCCCCAACACCGCTGTCTCTCTTATGGAATCTTGTGTGAACAAGTGCCAGGAAACGTTTAGTTTTAGCTATGTCACTACCGAAGATATTATTAAAGCATTCAAAGCAATAAATATTAAAAAAAACAGAAGATCTCTGGGGCATATCTACAAGTATCATCAAATCAATAATTGATGTGATAGCTCCATCATTAGCAATAATTTTTAACCAATGTATAAGTGAAGGGGTCTTTCCTAATTTAATGAAAAATAGTAAAATAATTCCTCTATTTAAAGCTGGTGACAAAAGTGACCCAGCAAATTTTAGACCTGTATCCATACTACCAGCAATAAGTAAAATATTTGAGAAATTAATTTATGCGCAACTTTTAGAATATTTTAAATTAAATAGTATACTGCATGAGAAACAGTTTGGTTTTTCAAAAGGTAAAAGTACAACTGATGCTGGAGTTGCATTTCTAAAACATGTACTTGATGCCTGGGAGGACAAGCAGGATGTAATCGCTATTTTTTGTGACCTTTCCAAGGCATTCGATTGTGTTGATCACCAAACACTATTAAGGAAGTTAAAACATTATGGTGTTTCTGAAATGTCAGTAAGCCTTATGCATTCATATCTGTATGAAAGAACTCAGAAGGTAGTTATTAATAAAACTGAGTCTACCGGAGCTCTCATTACTATGGGCGTACCCCAAGGATCAATATTGGGCCCGCTGTTGTTTTTAATATGCATAAATGACCTTCCTTACTACGCGAAGAATTTATGTGAGACAGTGCTATTTGCCGATGATACATCTCTAGTCTTTAAAGTAGATAGAGGTGATGACTGTTCTGACGAAGTGAATAGTGCTCTTTCAAAAGTGTCACATTGGTTTAATAGTAATAATTTATCATTAAACTCAAAGAAAACTAAGTGTTTAAAATTTTCGTTACCTAATGTAAGACAAGTTGATTTTCATATAAGACTAGACGGCGATATGGTCGAATTCATTAACAATACAAAGTTTCTAGGTATTATATTAGACTCGCGACTACAATGGGATCCTCATATCGAAGCCTTGGCGAGTAGACTCAGTTCGGCCGCATTCGCAGTTAAGAAAATAAGGCTCTTAACCGATATTGAAACGGCTAGAATAGTCTATTTTAGTTATTTTCATAGTGTTATGTCCTACGGCCTTTTGTTGTGGGGCTCAGCCGCTAACATCCACAGTATATTCGTGCTCCAAAAAAGGGCTATTCGCGCCATGTACAACCTCCGATCGAGAGATTCTTTAAGAGATCTATTTAAAGAAATAAACATTTTAACTGTTGCAGGACAATACATCTATGAAAATATAATCTATGTGAAAAAGTATTATAATACATTTGCAAAGCAGAGCGATATTCATCGCTTTAACACAAGAAATAAAGATAAACTTGTCGTTCCCAAGTTTAGGCTAGAAAAATCCAGAGCCTCATTTCTGGGGAAAAGCATAGCCTTTTTTAATAAAGTTCCACAGCATATAATTGAACTACCATTGCATAAATTTAAATGTTACATTAAAGAGTCGCTGATGAGCAAAGGATACTATAAAGTAGACGATTATTTGAATGACCGCAATGCATGGTCATGATGTAACACATAACATAATCACTGTTTAATATGATGTATTTTTATACTAAGCAATTGTTGTATTAGTAACGATATGTTTTTTTTTGTAAATGTCGTTACCTAACTAAGAAACGCTGGCAAGTTTCTTGCGCCCATTCTTCTTGTCAGTTAAAAAAGTCTTGAATGGGTGGTAGGAAAATATTGACGATTCATAAGTACATATTTATTATGTCTAAGTGAATAAAGAATATTTTTATCTTTATCTTTATCTAGTAGAAATATGAATATGATTGGCCAGCCGCGACTACGTCTCCGTCCGTGAGTAATTTAATTGGGTACATCGCAAGCATTCATGTTAAAAAGTAGGTAGATAGGCGTTCTCTCAGGTCTCACTATGATCAATTAATTTTAATGTCCCCGCTGCTGGGATCCATATTGATGGATAAGGAGAATGAACCATGACCTTCCACACGGGCCCATTGCAGTTATGGGGTATTAACCAATCCAAATGCAGCCTATCGGCTTATCGTGTCTACCAATGCACCATATATTTTTGAACAGCCATCCCGTGAAAGACCACTGCGAAAGTCACATAACCTCAGCAATCGCAGGCCGAGCACGCTACCTTTACTTACTTTATACCAAACATGAAAGTCAGATCAGTGGTTTAGGCATAGGAAGTTTACGATACCTAGACGAACAGTAGCTACTTTCATATGAATAATATTCGGACATTCTCCTACTCTTGAACTACCAAAAACCAAAATGCAAAAACAAAGTCAATACCTACTACAGCTCATTCGTGCAAAGCAAAGCTTTTTTTCTCCTCCAATACGCTAGTTGATACATAACTACTCTTTGGTGGCAATGAGGTATACGTCGCACTGTAAAAACGGATTGAGTTTTCAAACATGTGTCAAAACAAAATGAAATTAAAAATCAAAAGCACTAAGGAGTATTGATATCAACTTAGATGCAAATCACCCCCAAAATAACTTTCTATCCCTTTTTAACCCTGTTAGGCGATGAGTTTCAATAAAATATGAAACACATCTTCGATTAATTCTGTTATAGAATGTTTATGCAAAATTTGAAGAAGATTGGACAAAGGAATCACGTTGTCCCATACAAACTTTACCCCCGTTTTTCACCCCCTTAGGGGTAGAATTTCGAAAAATCCTTTCTTATCGGATGCCTACATCATACAAGGAACACACCCTCCAAGTTTCAGGTCTCTACGATCAGCGGCTTAGGCTGTGCGTTTATCCGTCAGTGATTCAGGACAAAGGATTTTATATATATAGATTTAATTCTCTGCAAATGTTGGTTCTGGTTCATTATTATATTTTACGTATTATTGTATTTTTTAAGTGTATTTATTATTGTTTTGACTAGTTTCAAAAATGATTCTCTTATTGCTTCTTTTTTAATTATTTCCAGAATGTTTATGGGGTCGATTTTGAGGTTACGAGTGTTACGACACAGCATTATATGGTTGTGTCGTGCTGCGTCGTATCTATGACACTCTAATAAGAGATGATCAAGAGTTTGTGGGGTTGTGGGCATCACAAGGGCATGCATCGTCTTCCGTAATTTTAAAACGATGCAGATAGGCCTTGTGATAGCCATGTCCTGTTAGAACTTGCGTTAATTCAAAAGATACGCCAAAGGCGTTTATCGCAGTACAGCAGTCTTCCACAGATGGTAGCCAGGATTTAGTGACACTGGCTTGGGGCGCTGTAATGTATCTATCCCGCCAGGTTGCAAGAGATGCGGCTCTCAATCGAGTTTTCACGTATGACGGGGCAAACTGAGCGTAATCTGGGCTGCGTCGTAGTCCTGCTGCCTTCCCAGCTTCGACGTCAGCCGCCTCGTTTCCTAATATGCCGATGTGACTTTGGTATTGGAACAATGTATTGTGATGGTGTCCAATATTTATTTACTTATTTATTTAATGGCACCCTGGAGTTTTGCTTGAGGGCAAAACAAAACTAAGACCCAATTTTTTACAATACAATAATACGATTTCACATATAAATGCATACTTGCATGCATGCATGCAGAACTTGAGTTATCTATTTTTTTTTTCGAACTAATCTAGGGTGCCAATTATTGACAGGTGCCAACAAGGGCAACAAACATTTGAAAGGTCTCCGCAACGTCTTCTTTATGCGACTTGTGTCGTAATAGAGTCATGTAGCGGTCGTATAGACCATTTTAGTGTCGTTTAGAGGTTGTATAAAGGTTAATGGGCTCTAAGTTGTATTAATTCGAAAATTACTTCAATACGATGTTTTTAACACTTTCAGACACGTAACCTTCGATCATCACTAGGTGTTATTGTTGATCGAAGGACGTTAACTTTTAATTACGACTAAAATGTTTATTGGGTGCAGTTTACCATACTTACTGAGTTAATTAAACAGTTTTTTTCTTTCTTTCTTTGTCAGGTAAACGCAGCGTTCGAAGAGCTCAGAATAAGGGCGCGGGCGGGCAGCGGCCGGTTGCCCAAGCTGGAGATACTACGCGCTGCAATACAGCATATAGAAAGACTGCAAGCTGCGCTTAGGGCAGCTGCCGTGGTGAGTAATGTCATTTCTATTCTACTACAACCCGGTCGAGTTAACTGGCGTACCCGAGGGCCTACTCTGAAACGTAAATCCGAAACTGAACTTCATGAACTTCATACGTTTTTGGGAACTTTAAGTCAATTTTATAAAGAAAGTAGACGCTATCAGTTCCTTATTTTGTGACGTCGGGTATAACGATAACTAGCTAGCAACGTTCAACAGAAGAAAGAAGCAAAAATCTATCAAGATAAGGAATTCAAATGACAGTTGAAGCCCGTTCCTATATCCATATTTCTTAGCCGGTAGCCCCTCTGTTTGCAATAATGTTGTAAAAATTTTTTTATCCTATTTTGTCTTAGGTGGTAAGTATTAGATTTTCATCAAACATTAATAAAGCTGTGTTGTAATAAAATAAACAAAAAAATCTAAAAAAAGAATATTGCAAGTGCACAGTTAAGTCGACCGGGTTGTAGGTACTACTCGCTCGAGCTAACATAGCCTACTCAAATTTAACGAAAAACGAAACTTCGTTATACCCCTCGCTCTCACTCTGTAGGCATGACAGAATCGAGTGAAAGCGGCGAGGCCAACGATAATATAGGTACTAAGTACAAGAAGTTGCTACGACGTTGAGATGTGCTACGAGGGACTGTAGCATATATTAAAATATTGCGCCAATTGCGCGCTGCAATACAGCGTATAGAGAGACTGCAAGCTGCACTTAGGGCAGCTGCCGTGGTAACGCCCGAATTCTCGAACGCAAATCATCTTTGGGAGCGTCTCAAACATCATGTCATCTCTTTCATACGTTTGACATTTAAACTGACAGGGCGATGTTTGAGACGCTCCCAAAGATAAGTAGCGTACGAGTATTCGGGCATATGTTATATAATTTATCTATAAGTACTAATATTATAAAGAGGAAAGATTTGATTGTTTGTTTGTTTGCATCGAATAGGCTCCGAAACTACTGGACCGATTTAGAAAATTCTTTCACCATTAGAAAGCTACATTCTTCCCAAGTGACATAGGCTATATTTTATCCCGATATTTCCACGGGAACGGGTACCACGCGGGTCCGAGAGTACTAGATAAAATCTCTTCTTCTAAAATTTTAATTTTTAAAAACTGCTTTTTTTAAACAGACTACAAATATTTTCCAATCGTCAAGACGATTCAAACTCGATGGGTTGCATGGTTTCAATATTGAGTTCCTATGGCATGGCCTTCCGGCATCATCATCAGACCCTCGTCTCCCGTCAAAGTACGTGTCAAGACAATTCTAACGAGCCCAAACACGATGGGGTAGCACGGTTTCATCATGGAGTTCCTGTGGCGTTCTTCCGGCTCCAACAACAGATCAGCTCAATGACACCGTAATATTGCATTGTCATCCAGTTCTGACCTATGTTCAAAGTTTCAAGTGTCTAGAGGGCTAACATGACGGCACCGAGATAGCACAAGATAGTTTGTCGCGCGCCTTCCAACCAATCAGCAGTCACGCGCGCTATCTACGAGCGATCTGATTGGTCGACAGTAATGCGACAAACTATCTCGTGCTATCTCGTTGCTGTTATGTTAGCCCTACTGGTCTAGCTCATCGGGAAGCTAGTATAAAATCGTTTGCAAAATTTGCGTACTTAAACAAGAAATCAACCTAATAAAAACGTGGTAAATATACTACAAAAAGCTGCTACGAACGCTGAGATGTGCTACGAGGGACCGTAGCATATATTAAAATACTACGCGCTGCAATACAGTATAATATATAGAAAGACTGCAAGCTGCACTTAGGGCAGCTGCCGCGGTGAGTAGGTAATGTTTTTCTACATAATACTAGAAGGACTTTTTTTCCTCTGTGATAATACTACAAGAAGCTACGAACGCTTAGACATGTGCTACGAGAGACCGTAGCATATTAAAATAAGTTTTAGTAAAAATTTAATTTTTATTACAAATTTTGATCATCACAATTTCCAACGTAGACGTAAGGTAAACTCATATTAATTCCTGCTTGTCATCAAAAATTTAAATAAGTATGGAAAAATTGTAACAGAAAAAGCTGCCCTGCCCGGCAAGTAGCTTTTAGACGGGCGGGAGTATCTTTCAATTCCTTAGTGAAAAATTCGTTTGTGCACTACACTGAACTTTACCGATCCGGAAAAAACGGATGCTTGTATTTTAATAATTAATTATTATAAATAATAGAATTTATTTATTTCGTGTAGTTTAGGGTTCGAATCATTGAAACTACACGAAATAAATAAATTCTTACTATTATAAATGATTAAATTATTAAATTACAAGCATCCGTTTTTTTCCGGATCGGTAAAATTCAGTGTAGTGCACAAACGCCCTTAGGGCCCTTCCACACGATGTTTTTTTACGCGCTGAAGACGCGCGTATTTGATACGCGCGTCCTGCCGTTTGCCGTTTTGGCAGATTTTACAAGAGCCCTTACTTGCATTGCAGGGATGGTGGTCTGTTTTAATTTTTCTTAGAAGTACTTACATTACAGAATACTATGCGATTATTATAAGAATAGGACTGTCAAACGGCATTTTTGATCTTTGTTCCTTTTCTTGCACATCCTACACCCTGAAGTGGAAGCGAAACGCAAACAAATATGGCCGTTTTGACAGTCCTATTCTTATAATAATCGCATAGTACATTATGAATGCATAAAATTACTACTGGAATCATAAATATTATAACTTTATTATTATGATCAAATAGCTCTATTTTGAAAACTGCAAATGCGAAATGCTTTTGCCGTTATTAATGACATTTGTCCGTGTTATTAAACAAGATGGACGCGGTCGATGCGGATAGGATCGTGGCGCGCCAAAATAACCGCTGCAAATAGTAGGGCGGGAAAATAACATGGCGAGCGACGACAGATGTTTATTGAATGAAACTTGTAGGAAATTCAAATACTTATTCAACATATGAAATGGTCGAATATGAAATTTTGGTACTTACTTACCTAGCACAGAATAAGTAGAGATAAAGTTTTTATTAAAAATTTCATTTTCATGACAAGCTTTTTTGTATTGTCATCTAAAAACCTGTATACTTCGAGCAACGCGGGTCTTCCGTCCTGGAATGGAAGGCCCGCGTTGCTCGAAGCATTTATACAAAATTTCAGCTCCATCCATTGGACATTGTGGGTCAAATTAAGCTTGCAAGATTTGTCCCCCAACACTAAGTAACTAACTAACATGGCAAGTTACTAAAAAGCTTGTGGCAAGTTGTACCTAGTTATCCATACTAATATAATAAAATGTGAAAGTGTGTTTGTTTGTTTGTTTATCTATCTTTCACGTGAAAACGGAGCAACTGATCGAAGTGATTTTTAGTATGGAGATAGTTTGGGAGCTGGGGGCCGATTTTCACCCAATCGAGAAAAGTTCACATTTATAAGCTCGAAATTCAAATATAACACAGTTTTTATATTGTCAGAATTTCACAATCGAAAAAGTTCGATCAAAAACCAGTCGAACGCTACGAGTGGTACAAACCAATAGATGTTCGTATGTTCGTATACGAACTTAGCTGTCAAAATGAATTTGTTGACATGACTGTGGGACAGCTTAGATTTTTTTAACGTTCTAACTTTTCAATAGAAACCACAAACAAAATGTTCGACATACGAATTAGCACACTGAAAAAATTCCAGTGCTTCCGCGTGCTCCTACTAATTACTCCTACTGATAGGAGCACCAGGACACCCATGTCCTGATGCTCTTACTGCTAGAGGAAATTGTGAAATGTCAAGTAGGAGCATTAAGACATTACAAAAATAGCTTCCGGATGCTCCTACTAATTACTCCTTCCTACTGATAGGAGCACCGAAGGCCTCCCGCGCCATAGGATTGCGAATCTATGGCATAGCTTCATTGACGTTCAAGTGCTGTATCAGCGTAAAATTAATAAATGATTTGAATTATGAATTAAGTACTTAACTAATTTTATTTTGGTCATCCATCCGAAGACCGACCATAACGAAAGTTGCTTAACCATTGCAATCGCAAGCCCAATAACATTGAGATCTTTTTTCGTCAGATAAATAGATTAGGTATTAGTATACCTTCTTTCTGATTAGGTATACGTACTATTCTTTTTGTAGACATTTTCCGTTTATCATTAGTTAGGTACCTACCTACTATCAAAACATAGATACAAAATTAGCGCAAGTTGAAAATGTCCCTTTTTGCGCGATTACATTTCGATGAGAGAACGCATTTATAACTTGGTTTAGGGTTGTCAAATGCACTAAGTTTATTTTATTTTATTTTATTCAGGCTAAAAAAGCAGTTGTACCTACAATATAGTATAAGTTTAAAAATTCAAGTTAATAGATTTAGGTAATTGTACAGTCAACCTATCCACTAATTATAATGGTAAATTAAACTTGTACACTAAGTTTAGGTACCTACTTATTCATCATTATCATCATGATTTCACTTGGGCCACGTCCACTGCTGGGCATGTTGTAGTTGTAGGTATCGGCCTACCCCAATCCAAGGATCTCCACAACGATCGGTTCTTTGCTCGTACCGTAGAAAATGTAGAGATCCTACTTCCAAAAAATTTTTGAGTTCGATTACATATGACAAACTCGCTGTCAGTCAAGTATGACTTAAGTCAAACTCGCTGCCAGTCAAGTTCTTGTAACGCCAAGTCCTTTTTTCGTCTTATTTCAGTTTTAGCACAGCGGTGACACTCCGTGTCCGTGAGAGTTCGAGCGCCGGTGACGTTTAGCCGACGCTAGGGTTGATACCATGAAGCTCGACTTAATACTGAGGTAACTGGAGTTCTCACCCTGAATAAAAAAGTGTACCCAGCAAATTTGACATTTATGACTTATGACTGTCAGTTGTCTCATATGACCATACGTATTTTTTTAAAGTGTAGGTGAGACGGAAGACAGCCACTGTGTAATTTGTGGTGACAAAAAATTGTTCGTACTGCACTCTCCAGTTACCTCAGTATTAAGTCGAGCTTCATGGTTGATACGAAAGAAATGGAATATAGACTAATACCAAAGAAGGTTACGTGTAGGATGTTATTTATTTTGTGTAAGAATATTTAGGTAATGAAAGACACGTTCAATTTTCAATAAACTAACTAGCGACAATTTACGAATGACTAATTTCGAGTCGAAAATACTTTAATAGAATATGTTCAGGAATACGTGGGTATATCTCGGTAAACAAGTATCATTTTGGTGAAACCGAAGGTTTTGTCTGTGCAGTTATGGATAAGGTTGTGATGACGAATAACTACCGAAAGTATATCCTAAGAGATGGCACAGTGGATGTATAGCCTAGCGTTCCATCGTCCGGGTGAATCCCTTAGACATATAATCTCCGGTTGTTCTCGTCTCGCAAACGGCGAGTATTTGCATAGACATAACCAAGGACATATATATAGATAATACACCAACAACTTGTTCTGAAACATAATCTAGTGGCATCCGAGGTGCCGTACTACAAGTATGCACCAGAACAGGTTCTTGAAAATAGCCATGCCACATTGTATTGGGATCGATCTATCATTAGTATCATTACAGACAGGCAGGACTATTGTAGCATTAGCTACAATACAACAATATCAGGCTTATTAAAGCCTGATATTGTATTGATAGATCGACATGAACGCCACGCAATAATTGTTTATGTCGCTGTTCCTCATGACATGACAAGTTGACGACAACCTTGGGAATGCTGAAAAAGATAAAGAAAACAAATATCTTGATTTAGCTCACGAGATTGTTGACATGTGGGACATTGATTCAGCAATTGTTGTTCCGATAGTCATATCTGCCCATGGTCTGATAGCCAAGAGCCTCGATAAACACCTTAAGAGGCTTGCGTTAGGTGGATGGATCGGGAGTCAGATGCAGAAGGCAGTACCTACTTCTGTACACGGCCCGTGTACAGAAGGACCCTGTCCACGAGCCGGGACCCTGATCTTGCTACCGTTAAGGAACTGCATTTTTGTATTTTTAAATGTTATATTTTTTTATGTTTTATATTGTAAAAAAAAATATGTTTAGAAATATAATTCTGTAAGTAGGGAATAGGTAATAAAGGGAATAATAATAATAATATATGTACGTAAAATAAGCTACTACCAGTGGGACATAGTTAATGTGTCCGAATAAAATACTAAATCGTCCAAAGAAAATACTAAGATAGCGACAAAAATACTGAGTGAGTGAATCAATACAGGGCGCAAAAAAAAACAGTACGTTAACTTCGTCAGAATGTAGTAGGCTATATATAAAAAATCTCCGGCAACTTACTTTGACCTTGCTTCATAGTAAAAACAAAAGATATCGACTGTCAAAGTTATCCAAGAATACGAAAACATGATTGTCACCATGCGCCCGTGCCACATGAGGTCAAACACCGCGGTGCTACTCGGCGAGTACAGTGCGCGGGGAGATCGGTAACTAGGCAACGGCGCCCCGGGGCGGGGCGGGCGGGCGGATCGGCGATGCCGATGCCGGCGCGCGCGCGCGTCGTTCGTTTCAAAGTTCAAAGGCACCGCGCTACTACCTACGTACGCTTTGTTGTGCTGCCACGTTCTTTAGCAACTACAACTTCAAACTGCATTTGCTTTGAAATTGATTGTCATAAGTTGCAAATTTTTCCTTCATACTTGTTCGGGCTTAGGACCGACAAAATTCAGAAGTGTTAAAACTAATTAAAA
This sequence comes from Crambus lathoniellus, assembly GCA_949710035.1. Taxonomy (NCBI): domain Eukaryota; kingdom Metazoa; phylum Arthropoda; class Insecta; order Lepidoptera; family Crambidae; genus Crambus; species Crambus lathoniellus. Next base: position 12,162,054 of record OX453324.1, on the reverse strand, counting down.
TGGCAAGCAAACGTATGGAAATCAATCAAGCTGCTTTGGAACGGGATAACAAAAGCACGCAATTGCAGAAAAACATGTAAGTAGGTAACTAAAATGGAGAACCTGTGTGATTTTCCTAATCAAAGTACTTTGAGGTCAGGTAGGTACTTGCCGAGATAAAGGCGCTGACTAGGTAGGTACCTAAGTACTCTATCCGCTATTTTATTTTGCGATGAAGATAGGATTTGAACCCACTACCTCTACGTGCTATTACGCGGTCGCTTAGGTACTATCGTGCTACCTACTCTCTCCGTTATCAAAGCGAAAGCGTTTCCGTAACATCTTTTGCGGTGAAGTTGGAATTCGAACCCAGGACACCTGCGAGCTAAACTGAATAGGTACCTAACTGTATGAGATGTCTTATTTACAATAACAATTTAGGAGTAGGTATTTGTTAGAGACATAAGTAATTTTAAGTTGTTGTTTTATAAAAAGTACCTAGGTAGGTTAAATTTTTTAGCTTTGGCTAACAAGCAAACAAACGGTATTATTGAAAATGTACTTAGTATTAGAAAAAAACGACCCGTCTTACTTACAAGTACAACTAGCTCCGATGGGATTCGAACCCATGACCTTTCACTGTCCGGGCGCCTGCTCTAACCACTGAGCTACGGAGTCGTTATCGTCGTCAACGACTCCGTATCTCAGTGGTTAGAGCAGTCGCCCGGACAGTGAAAGGTCATGGGTTCGAATCCCATCGGAGCTAGTTGTGAAATGGGTCGTTTTTTAATACTGCATTTTCAATAATAAAAATTGCACTGTGAATGCAAAAAAGTTAAAGTTGTTTACAAATTTATTTTTACCGTGTTAAAAAAATTATTTAGGTGAAAGCAAAGCGGGCGCTGCGTGCTCCTGTTAGTCACAGTAATCACAGCTGCACTTCTGTACTCTGGCGTATTTAAAAAATTTGAATCAACTTATGTACAAATTAATTAAAATAAAAAGCAAAATAGCCCTGCGGCGCCTACCTCAAAGTTTGGTTGAGTAATCCGTTTAGTTCGCACTGCACTATCAATGAGCGTCAAATGCACAGATCACAAATCAAAGAATTGAAAACTTAACACTAAGAGTACTTTAAGAGTTGCTCGAAATGCAGTCCGTTTCGCTCTAGGCAGAGTCTTGCACGTTTAACTGCATTTCGCCGCACTCGTGACAAAACTGCACTATCACTCCGAACTTTGTCAAATGCACTTCTGATACGCGCCATCAGCACATCACGGCTTTCGATTTCGTTCTCATAAACTAGCCGTTTGATCTCACCCCACAAGTAAAAGTCACATGGCGTCAAGTCCGGTGATCTGGCAGGCCATGGTACCGGCCCAGCACGGCCGATCCATCGTTCGCCATACGTCGCGTTAAGGTATTGGCGCACTTGCTGGGCGTAGTGCGGTGGCGCACCATCCTGCTGGAAATAAAAGTCCTGCAAGTACGCTAGTGGCACGTCCTCCAGGAATTCGGAAATGACTCCTTGAAGCATTTCCAGGTAGGTACCACCAGTCAGATGACCTTCGATGAAGTACGGCCCTAGAATCTTATCGCCGAGAATGCCGGCCCACACGTTCACACTGAACCGTGCTTGGTGATGGTGTTCGCGTATCGCGTGCGGGTTGGTGTACGACCACCAGTGCTCATTGTGAGAGTTGTACATTCCAACTCTCGTAAACATCGACTCATCAGTCCACAAAATGTTTTTGTCGTCATTTTGAATCAGCCAGGTGCAAAAGGCGCGGCGATTTTGGGCGTCGGCTTCATTTAACTGCTGAACCTTCTGAAACTTGTAGGGATGCATCCCAGCTAGGGCATGGATCTCGGAATCTCGTGATATCGTAATATCGGAATCTCGGACCCTGAGATCCGATATTACAATTCCGATATTGAGCCATCCAATATCGTAATATCGGAATCGGACAAATATCTTTATTTGACTTTTTATAAAAACCAGTTCGGCGTAAAACAACACACGGAGCTACGGTATAGGTTTTAAACCTTGGTTCAAAGTTCTTTATTGCATCATGTTGTTATAAAGATGTTACAATACATACATATGTGATGCTATACAAGAACTATGATAGCGTTGTCTGCCTCGTTCACTGTTTACCTGTGTGTACATCGCAGCCAAATGATTAAACTAAATGAAATGAAATTGATGCTATTTAGCAGCTACGTGACTGGTTCATAGGTAATTAGGCCTTTAGATAGCCAACTATGTGAAGGCGTAAGTTTTGTCACCAATGACGAAAATAAGAAAAAAGCATTAAATACAGTGTAAAAGTTTGACGATTTGACAACCGATTTGGTGCAGTCTCGGGTTCGATTCGCGTATTTGTGTGCATGAACATGTCTATTTGTCTCGGTCTGAGTGTTTTCTATGTATATTAAGTATGTTTTTAGAAACAAAAAGTATTTATGTATATATTTATCCGTTATCAAGCTTCCCATGACACAGTTTCTAAACAAAATTTACATGGGCTTAGATTATTGGTGTGATTGTAAGAAATTATTTATTTATTATTTATTAAAGTTGGGGTGCAGTTAGCAAGAGGGTGCAGGATTAAAAAAAAAATATTTAAAGCGAAGCGTTCATACTGTGAAGCGAAGCGTTCATACTGTGACAAAGAAAGCGCGAGCCGTGTGTGTAAAGCGAGCGTGCCACGGTAGCGGCAGGCGAAGCGCCAGACCAGAAGACCATTTTATTGTGTTCCGGCAGTTAGAGATAAGATAGCCAGTTCTTCAGGATTGAGGATTCCGGGAGTAGTGCGCTTCCATCTTCAGTCTTATCACCACTTAACATCAGGTGTGATGAAGGCTAAGTGCTACCCCGTTGATGATAAAAAAAAAAAAATATCAAAAGAAAATGTAAGCTTGGCCACCAACAGTGATTAACAAGACAAGTAGCCAAAAGTCATAGCTTCAAGCCGTATGCCTACTGTTTGATTGATGGCTGATTATCATTCAGGCTGTTAGTTGAACAGCATCGTGCAGTTCAACTGCTAGGTGGTTGTGATAAGTACAACATGTAGTGTGGGTACTATATTGAACTATTCAAATTCTTTCGCGATTTGCTAATTTCAGTAATAAAAAAATACAAGGTTTAGGAAAATTCTTGATAGAAAAAAAACTACCAACCCTGCAAGTAGCTTTCAAGCGGATTACTTGCTGGGCTGGTGGTTTCTTTTTTATCTACATTTTTGCTATACTCATAGATTTGCATTGTGAATGTATAAAAATAATTCAAAATCTTAATAATGTATATTTAAAATTTGATGTTCCAAACCAACATCGCTCGCCTGAAAAATACACTGATGTACTAGCCGCCGAGCGATCGTTATCTGGTGATAAACAAAATAGTGAAAAAGGTATCTCGTCTGAAATTCTAGCGTCATACTACGCTACGTCACAATACCTATGCATCGCAACGCCAGACGATACATAGGTACTGTGGCGTAGTTAGTTATTCGCATAAAAGATTGGTTTTATTGTACACAATTCATCATCATATTCGAGCAATTTATATAAAATGTGCAATTTATAAAGAAAATATGCAATATTTATGCATTTTTTTAAAAAATGCGCAATTTTTTACGAATTCGTGCGATTCCGATATTAATATCGGAATTCCGATATTGAGACCTAATATCGAAAATCAATATCGGAATTGAAAACCTTCCGATATTACATGCCCTAATCCCAGCAGAGTGCACCAAGTGCCAGACCGACGTGTGGGTGATGTTAAACCGTCGCGCTGCGTCTCGTGTACTGGCGCGCGGATGTCGCTCAAAAAAGTCGAAGATCGCGTCCTCCAATTCGACGAGCAGACGCGGTGCACCGCCTCCGTGAGCATGGCCGGGCGATGTAAACTGGCCATGGTCCAGAAGACGCTGATTCACACGCAAAATCGTTCGCTGGTTAGGAACGGCCGTGTGGGGAAGGCCTTGAGCGATGAGTCGGGGCACACTTTCCGCCTCGTACATCCTCCTGGCCTCATTGAGGTTCTCCCCACTGAGGATGTACACTCTCACCATTTCATAAAATTCGCGATGCGAGAACCGTTGCATTTTGCCGCGTTTGCGCTGCGCAGGTGAAACGATTACGCGTGACGTATCGCTCGGCGGGGTTGCGCAGGCGACTGACTGCGGCTCGGCGTCGGCGGGCGGGCGGGCACTGGGCTGGGCGGGCGGCGGGGCGGTGGGGTGCGCTTGCGACGCGGGGCGGGCGGGGATCAGATGGTTTTGAAAGAATTGGAATGAACTGAGATGACCTCGGCCCGCCCCGATACCCGCACTCGCCCCGCTAGTACCCTACGCGCTTGGTAGGCATAGAGTTGTGTTATTTAGGATATTTGTAGTCAAAAATATAAAAAAAAAAGTTGCTCATTTTTTATTTTTTATATGATCTATTACAGATTCTGATTCATAGAAAAAAATCTCTGTACTACTTTTTTTTGCGCCCTGTATTCGCCCAAATAAAAATTAGTCCTCTCAATAATTATTTATTATCGACTGAATTTTAACAACTTGCGCATTTTTTGGCTTCCTAGTAGTTTCCATTTGAATGTATGAAGATTGCGCCAGCCCTAGGCCAAGGCATTCACCGACTGCCCGTTCCCCGCCCCGCGCGCCTCTCACGACCCCCGCTCACATCCAGACACCCACACATAGCCGCAAGCGATTTTACGTGCACACATGCTTAAGTGTCGTTTCTTTTCGCGTAAGTGTATATATTCTTTGGTTTTAGTCAAATTCTCTTTTCGTCAAGTCTTCAATTGATCCATTTATGCCTATAACGTGTATAATTATAAACAAAACTGTAATGTTGTTATAGCTGTCCTCATTGGAATCGAGTTAGAAAAAAAATTGTAGATTATTGATTGATAAAAAAGATCAAAGACGATGTTTGGTGTTGTGCAGTGCACAAGAACGACATAGAGCAACAAATTCATTAGAAGCATGGCATAAGGCGCTACTCGGAAAAAGTATATATAAAACAATAGGACGGTCCGAGTTGTTATAAATCTGCTAATAAGATATATATTTCTTCATACCTTTATCTAGAATCGTATAGTTTCAGAAACACGATTTTATGATTTTGGCTCGACACTTTTTATTTTCGAAAATACCTCTAAAAAATAAGAAGTATCAAGATTATTCTTAAATGGCGATACATTACTATTGAAAATTGGTTTAATTAGTGGACACCAGTAATATTTAGAATCGTATAGAAGCATTTTTTTTTAAATCGCTATAGTTTTAGAATACGAAGTGATTTTGTGTTTTTTTTGCGTAATCGGCAAAATCGGTCTCGCTCCCGCGCGCGTCGTTTTCTCATTGCTATCTCGTTTTAGCATAATTTTTCCGAGTATCGCCATAATAGGCTAAAATTAAAAGTCGATGAAAAGCAAAACTTGTTTTTATATATCTATATATTAAAAAAGGGGTCGAAATTTTACGAAAGAAAAGTTAAAAGTTCAGATAATAAAAAGCGCAAGACGAAAGTAATATTAAAAGACATAAAAATTGAAAAGATCATAGATGAATTAATGTCAGGCAAAATTACTGTTACTAACTGTTTGAATAAATTGACTTGGATAAAATAAAGTTAAATAAATTGAATGCGTTCTTTCTCTTGATTTCTTGACTGTACACAACAAGTTTATCGTAGAAGTAATTTGATCAATTGAAGACTTGACGAAAAGAGAATTTGACTAAAAACTGATGTTCGGAAAAGATCGACATTTCTGAACGCATCCCTAATGTCACGTCAAATTGACATTAGCTGACTTGAAGTTGACAGTTCTGACTTGATTGGAATTCTTGTAGAAAAACATGTCGGATTAAATTTTGCTGAATTGTTAAAAACCGCTCGCGTTGAATATGCCTGGCATATCGAGTTTGAATTGAATCCTGAATTATCCCTGTCATCCCGTTTTGTACGACCAAGATTTTGACGCCATCCAACATCGGGCCGGTCGCGGTGCTTTGAAAGATAACCTTTTCCACCACGCGTTGTTGTCGGGACAATATATCTTAATAAGCAAGCCCCGCGTGTGTTAGTGTATTGTTGAAGCGCCCAGCGTCTTGGGACCGCTGTGTGCTATTTGTTTTGTGAGTGAGGTGACGAATTGGTAAGGTCTGTAGAAGAAGAAGGATTTACCAGGGGGCGCGCCCTCTGTCTCCGCTGCCCAGGAGACTTTCGACACCACAGACCGTATGTAAAATCACCTTACTTCACATTAAGTCGCTGTGTATCGCAGTTCAATTGTTCAGTTACATCCCGGCTGAAACCAAGTTTTGTCCGGAGTCTATACTAGAGATAAGCTTCCACTGCGCTATGCCGATTCCGCGGGTCTAGGCAGGGGTGTACTGAACATTGCTTGGCAGCAGTAGCGTAGTTTGAAGGCCTGAGAGGCCCACGCCAAAACTTTGTCTATTAATCAGTGCCGTTTTGATGACCATCTGGTCCGGACTGGATTAATTTGTACTTGTAAATGGTAATTAACTTGCATTTGAAAAGTAAAGGGCATTCCTTTGTTATTGGTTCCATGTCTTGTAATTAATTGTCATGTATTGAAGTTCCAAAATGTAACAGATGCCTTTCTTTGTTCATAATAATTATTATTTAGTTTTGTTAGCAAATTTGAGTTGTGAATATTGACAAGTTGTTGCTAAATAATAGCTAATAAAAAGTTGTCCTAAAAAGGCTTGGGTACTTAATAAGTTTGCACTCCATACTTAGTGAAACTTAAATGATTTAAGACATTATTTACACATTGAAACTTATTGAAACTTGTGCTTTGAAATAATTAAAATTAGCTTGTTGTATGTTAATATCCAAGTGAATTTCAATAGTCAGTGATTTGTTGAACTGAATAACGTTTGACTTATAAAGTCAAAGTTAGTTTGTGTCTAAGTTATAACCTCTTGAGAGGTAGAGTTATAATTATATACTTGAGTTTTGTTGTTTTCTGATAACCTCCAAATATTTAAGAGTTTGTGTCATTATAAATACTTTGTTGTTGTAATATTGGAATTTTGTGGTTATTAATAACCTCCAAATATTGGAGATTTTGTGTTATAGTGAATATTTTGAATTTGTTGTTTTTGTTGATAAATTTGTGACGTTACAATGACGGCCTCATCTGCTAAAGCCAAAATACGTTCTGAGTTACGGTGGTTAGCTTCTGCGGTTGCATTGTTGGATCGACCGGATAGGACGGAGGCCTTGTTGAACAGATACGTAGATCTGCCCATACGTTTGGCTGTTGTTGATGAACAGTATGCCTTATTCTTGGAAAGGACTGTTGAGGCCGAGGTGGAAATGCGACAAGAAGTCGGTTTGGATGTGGACCAGTGTTATGATTTTGCGGACAGAATTACCCAGGTGGCTCGACCTTTGCAAGTGGCAAGAGAGAATGAACCGAGCCCGTCCCGGTCACATCTAAGAGTATGCCCCCTCTATTTGCCAGATTGGCCCCCTTAGATTTAAGGCGTTTTGCTGGTCGTCTAGAGGACTGGGAGGGCTTTATTAATATTTTTGATAGTCTCGTACATGCCCGGGATGATTTGACCCAGGGCCAGAAGTTGGCTTATTTGTTATCCGTGTTGGAAGGGGAGGCCCTTGAATCGGTTCAACATTTGGCCCCCTCGGATGAAAACTACCCTATTGCTAGGGATTTGATTGCCCGTCGGTACCAGAACGTACGACGTCTGGCGGACAACCATGTTGCCGCCATTTTGAATTTACCCCGCGTTGCCAGCGTGATGCACTTGAGAGTGGCTTTGTTGAATCCGCTGTTGGTTGCCTACAACGCATTAAAAAACTTAAAACTCCCAGTGGAGCAGTGGTCGTTTTTGTTACTGCACATTGTCCTGGGAAAGTTGCCGGACTCTGTTAAGGTCCGTTTTGAGCAGCAGTATGGTGGGGATAGTGCGACTTATCTGCCACCCTTCTCGGACCTCTTGACGTTCCTGGAAGGAGAGAGTAGACTGGCAGATAATTCCTCTCTGGCCGGTCCTATGGGACCCGAACGACCTGTGCCACAGAGTAGATCCCCCACCGGACCCCCCCGTAGGGGGCGTATGGCCCCTCGCGCGCCCGGCCGCTATGCCGCCGTCCAGGAGACCGCCCGCTGCTTGTACTGTCGGGAACCGGGTCACAGCACGACCCGTTGTGATAAGTTCCTCGACCAGCGCGTCCAAGGCCGTCGAGCGATCGCGCGACAACGGACATGGTGCTACTCGTGCTTGGGCCTGCACATGCAGCGCGAATGTACCCAAGCGCACCCATGCCGCTTTTGTAAGGGCAACCACCATCCCCTCCTCTGCATGAACAGCCCAGAGGGCGGCGGAGCGCCGCAGCGCGTCGCTGCAGGATCACCTCGTATGGGTGGGGGTCTCGGACCCCCCGCGGTGTTTGCATCCCGCAGCAGTTCTAGTGGCCACCAGAGTGGCCCCAGACGCTCTCCGCCACGTTTGGAGCCTCAAACGGGCGGGGGTCCCAGGGACCCCCCCATGGGAAACCGATCCCCAAGGATGGGGATGAGTCATGCGAGCGTTGCCGGAGGTCGTAGAGGCCCCCCGCGACGTTTTGAGCCTCGCACGGGCGGGGGTCCCACGGACCCCCCCATGGGAAATCGGTCCCCAACTAGGGGGTTCGATTTTGCGAGCGTTGCGGGAGGTCGTAGAAGCCCCCCGCAACGTGTTGAGCCTCGCACAGCCGGGGGTCCCCGGGACCCCCCTTCTGAAAATCGGTCACCGTGCCCCCGCGACTATGGGGCGACGTACACGGTGGATGCTAGGCACCGATTCTCGCCGCCGCTCGCCGAATACCCGCGTTTGGAGCGGCGCCCGCCCCGTCTTCAAGGGGCCGGGAGATATAACCCGCCTGATACCGGGCGAATTGGACGTAGGCAGTATGTGGGAGAATGGGACCCACTGGATCGCTATGAGCGACCCCCTTACCATGGGGGGACGTCTGGGGACCCCACATACTAGCAATCAACGTGTTTACGGTCGATTGTAGCCACCCCTCCAGAGACCGTTTTGTTGCCCACGGCCTCTGTGCTTGTCAGGGGATTGAATGGCGACCTTGTGGAAGTTCGCGCCTTGTTGGATTCCGGTGCTCAGGGGTGTGTTGTGTCATCTTGGTTAGTTAGGCGGTTGGGCCTCAAGGTGCACCCCCACACGGAAGGCGTGAGAGGTGTTGGAGATGTGAAAGTCCCCGGGTTGTTAGGGCATGTTGACTTCACATTTACATCACGTAATAAGTCCACGCCAGGCATTAAGACCTCGGCGATTGTGTTGGACACAGTTGTTGGCCGTCAACCTTCAGTTGACTTGGGACCGAGTATGTTGTCTTTGGTGTCTGATTCCCCACTCGCCGATCCAAATTTCTTCCGCCCAGGCCCGATTGATGCTCTCCTTGGAGCCGATGTCCTGGGGCGAGTTTTGTTGACGGGGAAGCGAGTTTTGCAGCCAGATGGCTTGGTAGCTCTGCAGACGACACTCGGTACAGTTGTGATGGGCCCTGCTCGCCGCGTTTTGGATTCCCTTGATGAGGATCGCGGTCTTGTTTTTAATGTGTCTCTCTCCAAAGTGGTGCAGAAGTTTTGGGAGGTTGAGGAACCTCCACCAGCCCCGCGGGTCGACCCAGTAGCGGACGAATGCGAGTTGTATTACCAGAATAACACTGGTCGCCTCCGCTCTGGTCGTTTGATCACCCGTCTCCCCTTTCGTGCCGGCCGACCTCCTCTGGGCGAATCCCGACCGCTAGCGGAACGTAGGCTAGTGGCGATGGAGCGTCGCATGAGCAAGGATCCGGTCTTCCGCCAGAAGTATGTTGAATTCATGCGGGAGTATGAGGAGTTAGGGCACATGTCCGTGAGCGATTTGGATTGGCGCTCCGTTGAGCACTTCTTTTTGCCGCACCACGCCGTTTTGAAATCCGGAAAGATTCGGGTGGTCTTTGACGGTTCGGCTCCCACCTCTACTGGAGCGTCCTTGAACCAGTGTCTGCATGTAGGTCCCAAGCTGCACACGGAGATCTCAGACATTTTGACCAACTTCCGGCGGCACCAAATTGTATTTATGACTGACATCCGGATGATGTTCAGACAAACGGTCATCCATCCAGAGGATAGGAGGTACCAATTGATTTTGTGGAGAGAGAGTCCTAGGGACCCCTTGTTGATTTATGAATTGAATACGAATACGTACGGTTTGGCTTCGAGCCCGTTTGTTGCGATTCGTTCTTTGTTGGAGTTGGCCGAGAAGGAGCGCTTGAGATACCCTCGCGCCTCCGCCATTTTGGCCAGTGACGTCTATGTGGATGACATTTGCACGGGCGCCTCATCTGTCTCAGAGGCGATTGTCCTGAGAGACGAACTCACCGCCCTTTTGAAGTCGGGAGGTTACGAGTTGAGGAAATGGATATCCAACTCGCCTGATGTACTGGTAGGTTTGCCCGAAGAGCACCAGCAGGACCCCCACCTATTCGAAAATGTTGATAATCCCCATGTGGTGACCGTCCTTGGCGTACAGTGCCCGTAGTGTAAGTTTTTATGTCAAAAAACGCAAACTATCGTGAGTGCGTATTTATGTCAATTTGTATGAAAACTGTATCAGCGCCTCTAGCGGCGAGTAGCGCGCTTATGCAGTTTTCATACAAATTGACATAAATACGTACTAAAAAGATAAGATAAAAATATTCTTTATTCACTTAGACATAATAAATATGTACTTATGAATCGTCAATATTTTCCTACCACCCATTCAAGACTTTTTTAACTGACAAGAAGAATGGGCGCAAGAAACTTGCCAGCGTTTCTTAGTTAGGTAACGACATTTACAAAAAAAAAACATATCGTTACAAATACAACAATTGCTTAGTATAAAAATACATCATATTAAACAGTGATTATGTTATGTGTTACATCATGACCATGCATTGCGGTCATTCAAATAATCGTCTACTTTATAGTATCCTTTGCTCATCAGCGACTCTTTAATGTAACATTTAAATTTATGCAATGGTAGTCCAATTATATGCTGTGGAACTTTATTAAAAAAGGCTATGCTTTTCCCCAGAAATGAGGCTCTGGATTTTGCTAGCCTAAACTTGGGAACGACAAGTTTATCTTTATTTCTTGTGTTAAAGCGATGAATATCGCTCTGCTTTACAAATGTATTATAATACATTTACACATTTACACATACAGTTTATGTGAAAAACACATAAATTATATTTTCATAGATGTAATGTCCTGCAACAGTTAAAATGTTTATTTCTTTAAATAGATCTCTTAAAGAATCTCTCGATCGGAGGTTGTAAATGGCGCGAATAGCCCTTTTTTGGAGCACGAATATACTTTGGATGTTAGCGGCTGAGCCCCACAACAAAAGGCCGTAGGACATAACACTATGAAAATAACTAAAATAGACTATTCTAGCCGTTTCAATATCGGTTAAGAGCCTTATTTTCTTAACTGCGAATGCAGCCGAACTGAGTCTACTCGCCAAGGCTTCGATATGAGGATCCCATTGTAGTCGCGAGTCTAATATAATACCTAGAAATTTTGTATTGTTAATGAATTCGACCGTATCGCCGTCTAGTCTAATATGAAAATCAACTTGTCTTACATTAGGTAACGAAAATTTTAAACACTTAGTTTTCTTTGAGTTTAATGATAAATTATTACTATTAAACCAATGTGACACTTTTGAAAGAGCACTATTTACTTCGTCAGAACAGTCATCACCTCTATCTACTTTAAAGACTAGAGATGTATCATCGGCAAATAGCACCGTCTCACATAAATTCTTCGCGTAGTAAGGAAGGTCATTTATGTATATTAAAAACAACAGCGGGCCCAATATTGATCCTTGGGGTACGCCCATAGTAATGGGAGCTCCGGTAGACTCAGTTTTATTAATAACTACCTTCTGAGTTCTTTCATACAGATATGAATGCATAAGGCTTACTGACATTTCAGAAACACCATAATGTTTTAACTTCCTTAATAGTGTTTGGTGATCAACACAATCGAATGCCTTGGAAAGGTCACAAAAAATAGCGATTATATCCTGCTTGTCCTCCCAGGCATCAAGTACATGTTTTAGAAATGCAACCCCAGCATCAGTTGTACTTTTACCTTTTGAAAAACCAAACTGTTTCTCATGCAGTATACTATTTAATTTAAAATATTCTAAAAGTTGAGCATAAATTAATTTCTCAAATATTTTACTTATTGCTGGTAGTATGGATATAGGTCTAAAATTTGCTGGGTCACTTTTGTCACCAGCTTTAAACAGAGGAATAATTTTACTATTCTTCATTAAATTAGGAAAGACCCCTTCACTTATACATTGGTTAAAAATTATTGCTAATGATGGAGCTATCACATCAATTATTGATTTGATGATACTTGTAGATATGCCCCAGAGATCTTCTGTTTTCTTAATATTTATTGCTTTGAATGCTTTAATAATATCTTCGGTAGTGACATAGCTAAAACTAAATGTTTCCTGGCACTTGTTCACACTAGATTCCATAAGAGAGACAGCGGTGTTGGGGCAAGAGTTAAGTCTGCTAGTAGTTTCTAACGGAATTCGAGCAAAGTAACCTTCAAAAGCACTAGCCACCTCAATATCTGATTCAAAAGTCTGATCACTAATTTTTAAGTTAAATGAATTAATTTTGCTTTTTGTTTTGCCAGTTTCTTGGTTTATAATACTCCAGGTAGCTTTTATTTTATTTTCAGATGATTTAATTTTATTTGAAATATACCTAGATTTTGCCAGAGCACATACTTTCCTAAATGTTTTTGAATATTTCTTGACATATTCAATGAAGCTAGGATCACAGGAAGTCGTTTTTTGTGTATAGAGTTCAAATAACTTTCTTCTGCTATTATAAATACCAGGTGTGGCCCAGTCACTGAACTTCTTACGATCATTACACTTTATAACTTTTTGTTTAAAATTGTTACTAAATTCTTTTTCAACAATATCAAATAATGATTGATAAGAGTTATTAGCGTCAGCAGAAGCTGGCAAACATTGAATTTTATCTTGTACATTATTTCTAAATTTATTAATACCACGTTTCGGTATTGGCCTGCAAATTACTTCGCGTTTAGGAGTAACATTATAGTGCTCAAAAGAAGCTAGTTGTCCACTGTGGTCGGATTTAATAATATTAATTACCGATTTCTCAATTAAGTTACAGTTGGAAAAGATGTTATCTAAGCAAGTAGCCGATGTTGGCGTAATTCGCGTCGGTTCATTAAAAGTGTGAAGCAAATTAAATGATTTAAAAAGATTAAGGAATTTACTGGAGAGTTGTGCTAATTTAATATCTAAGATGTCTATATTAAAATCTCCACAAACTACTATTTTTTTATTCTTAAGACAACATATTTTCAAAACATCCTCCATAGTGGACTCAAAGACTGTGTAATTTGCTCCAGGGGGGCTATATACACAGATTATAATTATTTGTTCAAGTTCCACGCATGATATCTCACAAATTCGTTCAACAGAGAGGGATACTATATCCTTTCGCTCTTTATATTGTGTGTTATTAGGTAAAATTATTAAAGAACCCCCCCTTATTGTAGTTTTTCTATTAAATGAACTTACAACACTATAATTATCCAAATTTAACAATAATTCATATTCTTGTAACCAATGTTCAGTAACACATAACACATCAATATTTTCACAATTTAAAAATAAACTTATTTCTAGGTCTTTGCCAGCAGAAAAGCCTTGGATATTCTGGTGTACTATTTTTAAACATTTAGGCTTTCCTCTTGTCAATACTGGGCTAGAGTATGCCTCCGTTGTCTCTAATGGTAATTTAAATTAACCATGTCAGTATTTGGATTCAAAAGAATCGAATTATTTGGAACAGATTCCAAAGTTACATTAGAAGTATCAAAGTTAAACTGCTCAATAGAAGCAGAGGTTATACTAGCCAAGTTGTTGGCTAATTGTTTAAAATAAAATGATAGCGATACCGCTATTTGTCGCTTAAGATAATTAGGCAGATAATATTTATCTTTAGTCAAGTATACATTATTCAACAACATATTGATATCAATAATATGCAACTCTTTATTATGACAGGCTAATGTGTTCATAGTTAAGTTTAGATTATACCTTATTTTATTTTCTAACGGTGAAAAACTTTTACTGTAGGGAAATGTAAACATAACAACCTTCCTTACATTTAATGAACATAATGTGTTGCAATAGGCTATTAACTGGTTTTTATTTAAATTATCCCTGTTCCCAATTAAAATTATCAAGTTTGTGTTTTCACTTAAGGATTTTTTAACAATTATTTTCATGATCTCGTTTATACTGGAACCAGGCATGCAATAATTAATAACATTTTCCTTTGAATCTTTCTGTAAAAATTGGCCTAAATTCTTCCCAATCTCATCACTGAACATAATTGTTTTGGTGTCAGTAGTTTTAGTGGGGGATTTACTTTTATTATTTAATAATAAACTATCACAAATGTTAGAGACTTCAGGTTTGGTTGGTAAATAGACCTCCTGAGCCGCTTGGCCTAATGACTCCTTTTGACAAAAGTCATTGCATACTGTGTTACAACTGCATCTGCATTTTTTCCCTAATGATTCGAACCGGTCTGAATTAAAATTACAAAAGTCAACCATATTATATGCAGCCATTTTTTGATTATTCAATTGTTTTTTAGAAAACTCACACAAGTTGGAGTACATTTCCCTAAGTGAAAGTTCTAAATTGTCAATCTTATAACATAATTGACTACCTAATAATTCACTTTCTTTGTTCTTATTACATGTTTCCATGTTTATCATATTTAATTGTTCTAAAAGTTGCTTACGTTCTTGCTTTATGTGACTATACTTATTATAATAATTTTGTTTTTTCATTAACTTTTGAGTTTTTCTTATGTATCTATTAATTTTAATGTATTTTTTTAATTTCTTCCCGCTACTAAACTGGCAGACGTTATTATTATTAAACAATGGTTTATCAACATAGTTAAGACCTTCCAAAGTTGAATTGTCATTTGCTGCAGAATTACATTGCATCAACTCATTAAACAGGCTTTGAGAGTGCTTATCTTCTATAATACTTCTATTTTCTTTTTCTAAATCTAATACTGTTTTCTGGGCAAGAGAGAGACTAATTTCCAGGTCTGTTATGCGACTCAATGCCTGTTCATGAGTATCAGAGCAAGCCCTAAAAACTCGAAATAGTTTGCGTTTGCTTGACATAAAAACTTACACTCGGGGTACTGTACAAACCGGTCTCTGACACGTTCACTTATTGTGTGGATTTACGACCACCGAAAGTCTGGACCAAGCGTTTAGTATTGTCTACTGTCGCACGTACCTTTGACCCCAATGGGTGGATTTGCCCCGTGCTGTTTATGGCCAAGTGTTTCTTGCAACAGTTATGGGCTTCGGGTGTGTCGTGGGATGAACCCCTCTCGGACGAGTTACTCCGAGATTGGTCGAGCTTCGTTTCATCCCTCCCCGAGATTAATGAAGTGCATTTGCCGAGGCTATTCCTCCCTTCTGAAAATTGTAAAGTTACTCTTCACGGCTTTTCCGATGCCTCCGAACGTGGATTTGCTGCGGCCGTGTACCTCCGCACCGTTACTGTTGACGGAGTTGTTGCTGTGCATCTGGTGATAGCGAAAAGCAAAGTCGCTCCCCTTCGGACTCGTCATACGATCCCGAGGTTGGAATTGTGTGGAGCTGCCCTCCTAATGCGTTTGTTGAACCACGTATGGCTCACATTAGGTCGATCTATTAAGATACAAGAGGTTTATGCTTGGACGGACAGTCAGGTCGTCCTTTGTTGGTTGAAGGCTCCGGCGCACACCTTGGACGTGTTTGTGGCCAATCGAGTGTCGCAGATTTGTAATTCCGACATCGAGTTGATTTGGAGACACGTGCCGGGAACCATGAATCCCGCGGATTGTGCGTCTCGGGGTTGTGTAGCCCCAACCCTAATTAACCACCCCCTCTGGTGGGGCCCACAGTGGTTGATGCGGCCTGAGTCGGAGTGGCCGCCCTCTCCAGCGTTGTCGAACGTAGCCGTTCCTGATATGCGGGCATGCGTCCTGGAGACTAACCCCGCCGGGGAAAAGGATTTGTTGTTGGATCGGTACAGCTCCTTACAGAAGCTGCTTGGTGTTACCGCTTGGATCAGACGTTTTGCGTACAATTGCAGAAACCCACGCGCGAGGCGTGATTCGTCGGTTCTCACTCCGGACGAGCGTAGGGACGCGCTCTTGTTTTGGGTCCGGAGAGTACAAGCTGATAGTTTTGAGTCCGAGATTGAAATTTTGCGTTTAGGCCGTCGCAAGTTGAAGGGCGCGGTATCGCGATTGAATCCCTTCCTGGACGAGAGTGGGCTTTTGCGAGTCGGCGGAAGACTTCGAAATGCGAACCTGCCGTATGGAGCTCGTCACCCCCTTTTGTTACCTAAAGCCGGACATTTGACTCAACTGATAATAACAGATCGCCATGTGAATGCACAACATGCTGGCTGTAATGCTTTGTTGGCCATTTTGCAGCGTGAATTTTGGATTTTGTCTGCTCGTCGAGCCATTCGCACTGTGGTTTTCCGTTGCCTGCCTTGTTATCGATTGAAGGCCGCGACCATGCAGCCCCAGATGGGTGATTTGCCTGCTGATCGCGTCACGGAATGTAGAGCTTTTGCCGGAGTCGCCACCGACTTCGCCGGTCCCTTTACTGTAAAGGCTTCGAGACTGCGTAATGCTAAAACCTATAAGGCGTACTTGTGCGTGTTTGTGTGTTTGTCCACCAAGGCTGTCCATTTGGAAATTGTCTCGGAATTGTCTACCGAAGCCTTTGTCGCCGCCTTGAGCAGATTTGTTTCCCGTAGAGGACTGCCGACATTGATACGTTCCGATTGTGGTACTAATTATAAGGGAACGTGTAATTATCTTAAGGAAGTAGTTAAGTTTTTTGTTGATAATAAAATAGACATTGGAACCACCCTCTCCCGGCGTGGGATAATCTGGAAGTTTAGCCCTCCAGCTTGTCCGACCTGGGGAGGGATTTTTGAAGCTTGTGTAAAGGCTGCCAAGACACACTTGCGTCGCGTGATTGGAGAAACTATTCTCACGTTTGAGGAACTTGATACGGTATTTTGTAAAATTGAGGCCGTCCTCAACTCGCGACCCTTGTGCCCGTTGTCTTCGGACCCGAATGACCTGGAAGCGTTGACCCCAGGTCATTTCTTGATCGGACAGCCCCTTTTGGCTTTGCCTGAATATCCGATTCAGGATGTAGGATCCCATCGTTTGTCGCGATACCAACTTTTATTTTATTTTATTTTATTTTATTTTATTTTATTTGGAAAACATACAGCTCTGTAATACAATATAGCTTACATAATTATAAGGTGACTATGGAGCCATTTACAGGTTTTCACAGGTAGGTAAAAATTATGGAGTGTTACAAATTATTGCACAAAGCGAACAAACAAACAAAAACAACTAGGCACTTTCCTTGCTGAAAAAAGAGGTGGTGATTAAGCGACGCAAAGTGACCGGCTTAAAACAGATGTCCCAACTTTGAAACAGATGTCCCAAAACTTCTGGGCACGTTGGTCGATGGAGTATTTGCATATCCTACAACAGCGCGTGAAGTGGACAGATAAAACCACCCCACCCCAGACTGGCGACCTCGTGTTGATTAAGGATGCTAACCTGCCGCCCCTATGTTGGCGAAGGGGGCGCATTGTTAAACTCTACCCCGGAACTGACGGAGTTCCTCGTTTTGCTGAGGTTTTGGTTCGAGATTCGGTTTTGAAGAGAGCAGTTAGTGGGCTCTCCCGATTACCCGTAGATTGACGTACCGTTCTTAACGGTCCGGGGCGGGGGGATGTTCGGAAAAGATCGACATTTCTGAACGCATCCCTAATGTCACGTCAAATTGACATTAGCTGACTTGAAGTTGACAGTTCTGACTTGATTGGAATTCTTGTAGAAAAACATGTCGGATTAAATTTTGCTGAATTGTTAAAAACCGCTCGCGTTGAATATGCCTGGCATATCGAGTTTGAATTGAATCCTGAATTATCCCTGTCATCCCGTTTTGTACGACCAAGATTTTGACGCCATCCAACATCGGGCCGGTCGCGGTGCTTTGAAAGATAACCTTTTCCACCACGCGTTGTTGTCGGGACAATATATCTTAATAAGCAAGCCCCGCGTGTGTTAGTGTATTGTTGAAGCGCCCAGCGTCTTGGGACCGCTGTGTGCTATTTGTTTTGTGAGTGAGGTGACGAATTGGTAAGGTCTGCCGAAGAAGAAGGATTTACCAGGGGGCGCGCCCTCTGTCTCCGCTGCCCAGGAGACTTTCGACACCACAGACCGTATGTAAAATCACCTTACTTCACATTAAGTCGCTGTGTATCGCAGTTCAATTGTTCAGTTACATCCCGGCTGAAACCAAGTTTTGTCCGGAGTCTATACTAGAGATAAGCTTCCACTGCGCTATGCCGATTCCGCGGGTCTAGGCAGGGGTGTACTGAACAACTGAAATAAGACGAAAAAAGGACTTGGCGTTACAAGAACTTGACTGGCAGCGAGTTTGACTTGAGTCATACTTGACTGACAGCGAGTTTGTCATATGTCATCGAACTCTCTCCGACTACATTATTTTTTAAGGTATTAAAATGCATGTTTAAGCACAAATGAATTTTTTTTTTTGCTACAAACTATTCGACGCGCAGCCCTGCCACAAACGTCGCGATGCAAGATCTTGTATGATGTTAACTCCCGATTAATCCGCGTCTCGAGATTATCTATCTGCTTCAGAAATAGCCTGTGACATCGGGGTACTCCGGTCGACCACTTTACGGCGAGAATAGCTTGCGGTTCAATCGGAACGAAACAATAAAGTATTTTTATCGGGTTGTAATTAATTGATCACCAGAATAACCTAACTCACAAAAATACTAAGTTAGCACCTAAAAATACTGTAATGGACAGTTTGCATGCTTTGCACTCTTCAGTATTTCAGGCTACTATCCACGTAACCGCACCGTAAAATCTTTCCGTGTTCTGTGCCGCACGTCATGCGCACGCTTTCGTCAAGTTGACGATTGCATGACGTATGCATGACGAAAGATTGCATCTTGCGTAGAAACAATCAAAACATTCGTCATGCAATCGTAAATTGACGAAAGCGTGCGCATGACGTGCGGTTACGTTCGTATTTTTTTTTAACCGACTTCAAAAACTTATTTGTGGCTCAATACGGTATTTTACTGATTTTTTTTATTTCTTTAAAATGTTTTTCGAAATATTAGCTACACAAAACAAGTTTTCATTTTGAATTATCTTGAATATTTTCGAAGATATAGGACTTCAAACTTTATAATTAGACAAGCACAGGACCCTATCTTAGTGACGTCAGTGGGTTAGTAGCGTCATAGTCACGCCATAGATGATTTCGTTTTAGAAAGAGACAGCTATAGTCAAAATCAAACAGACTATAATTCTTTTATTATAAAACAGATTCAAATTATTTTTTCACATTTGGTATTCTTAATTGCAATATTTTTTAACGTCATCATTAAATATCTACATTTCAACAACAGTAAAATACCCTATTAATGATTTCTCTTCTTAAGATGGTTCGATGAGCTCAGTAGCGCCACCAATGGAAATAAATCAATTACATTTTATTTAAGGCTAAAAGGCTAAAAGATTAAAAGTTTCGGTTACTTTGCGAAAATAAAAGAGTAAAATGCATTTTATAAATATACTTTTAAGAACTCAAACTTAAGCAATAAGTCGTGAATATCAATAGTGCCAAAAGTGGCCACATTTAGCAATATCGAGATCCATAACTTAAGAATTTTGGAAATAGAACTGAATTTGGTTACAGTCAACCATCGAGTTACCTCATCGGCAATGAAAAAATTTCAACTGATTTTGTATGGGGACGGGACTTGCAAAATTAAAAAAAAGGATTTTATAAAAACCATTTTTTTATTTTTATTTATATCTCAAAAAGAGATTATTTGAGAATATCTCAAAAATAGTGCGTCGTAGCGTAGCTAAATTGTAACAAAATTTTCAACCGCCTAGATACTTAGGAGGCATCCGATAGACATAAAAAAAAATTGCTTATCTTATAGATGGGGATGAAAAGCAGAGTGTATTTACTTTCCTTATATTCGAAATGAAAAGTAGAGTGTATTACTCGGCCGCAAAATTATTTTCACCTCGGGCGACGTATAATGAATCCCTCGCTGCGTTCACAGGATTCTACTTTAGAATCCTTCACTGCGCTCTGGATTCAAAATAGCGCCCTCGCCGTAAATATGTTATTTTGCTCCCTTGTAATACAATCTACTATTGTAGCGTGCGCAAAGATGGTGTGCCAAGCGAATCTCGGCAAATTTTGACCGGCCGGGACATCCCTCTAAATAGTACCAAGAACCGACGGAATTATTTTAATTGCCATCACATTTCCGACGCGGGAAATGTCTCTGATTTGGTTGCGATGCTCTTTTGCCTTTTTTCTCTTTTGACAGTTGTTTTTTTTCGGCTATTTCGGTGGAGGAATTTGATTTGTGGGTTTTAAGTTATTTGTAATAAATTTATTAGGTTTATTAATAAAGGTTTGGCGTTTATATAACGACCGATTTGGCGCAGGGGTAGGCTACCCACCTTCTGCGCCAGTGGTCTCGCCGGGTTCGATTCCCGAACAAGACAAATATTTGTGTGCATGAACATGTCTATTTGTCTTGGTCTGGGTGTTAACTATGTATATTAAGTATGTATTTACAAACAAAAAGTATTTAAGTATATATTTAACCGTTATCAAGTTCTCCATGATACAGTTTCTTAATGAAATGAATATGGGCTTAGATAATTGGTGTGAATGTAAGAAGTTATTTATTATAATGTTTGACCAATCGGCTGTGGATCGATCTCATAGTAGGTACTGCGTGGTACTAATGGATAAGAAAAACTCTTTCATTCTACTTATTCATGATTGTAATGTGAACCTGGGGGCCAATTCTGCTAACGTTAAGTCATAATCGTGTCTCAATCGTCTTTCAATTATAGTTCAATTAATAACTTACATAAATGATATAGAGAAGATCCAAAAAAAAAATTACTCGGTTCCTAAATTTCAAATTCAAAATTCCTAAAACATCTTACGAAGACCGTTGTACTAAATTCCACTTGCTACCACTTTCTGTTAGACGTAATATTGCAGATGTTACATTTCTACTCAAGTTGATTAGAGGTTCAGTGGATTGTCCTGATCTACTTGATAGAATTCGTTTTAAAATACCTACAAGAGCACCCCGCAACGATTCATATAGACCATTTAGTATTCCTTCTATGCACACCAACTACAGGCATAACAGTTTCCTTATTAGAGCTTGTTCCGCCATCAATAACGCTGACGCCAATATTGATTTATTTTTCAACAGCATCACGACTGTTATTAAGTAATTGTTTAAAATTTAGTTTAATGTTTTATTGTTGAGTTTAATATTGTTGCGCACCTGTCCCTTCTGGGCTGCGTTTACTTTAAGATCAAATTCTTTTGAATACTACATGTGGTAGCTTGTCAATAGCTTTTAGTTTTATATGTTTGTTGTTATCTGTATGTTTATAAGCTGTTAGCTATCCAAAAACGATAAATAAATAAATAAATAAATAATTCTTGTAACTAGTGTGTAAAAAGCACTACAATTGAACTACAATTGAAACACGATTGACACACGATTATGTCTTAACGTTAGCAGGCTTGGCCCCCTGCATGAATGATGGCGTTGAATGAACTTTCATTGTCCACAGTTGGAGACAGAAACTTACAAGGGGTACATCGAGCCTCCAGCACCCACCTCCAGAGAAGTTGCCAGGGAACTGAAAGCTGACAAAGAGAAACCTTTCATGAGCAGTGAGTATTGCGTGGAGGAGCCCGTGGCGCAGTGGTTACTGCGATCGTTGGGGTTAAGCAACTTTCGCAATGGTCGGTCACGGGGTGGGTGACCATAAACCTTTCATCTTGAGCTTTGGTGGAAGGCTTTTCTTCGGAAGGCACAATAAGCCGTTGGTCCTCCCGGCTACCCACCAACCCGCATTGGGCCCGCGTGTTGGGTCACGGCTCATTCTCCTTATCCATCCATAAGGAAGGCCAGTGACATTAAATGGCTGATGATGATGATGAGCATTGGCACCCCTCGATTAGTGGCATCTGCCCCTGATTCACAAAACGTCAGCAACGGAATCCGATTTTGAATCTGTGCTTTGTCTTTGTCGATTCTATAGTTCTATTCTATACAGGCTAACCTTCTTACACTAAATACGAGTAAAACTAATTATGTATGCTTCACCATCAATAATAAAACACAACCAAGTAGTTCCTTATCCTTGAAGATACATAACTGCGATGGGACTGATGCTTCTAATTGTGCATGTACTATTGTAGAGAGAGTTGAAACAGCTAAATACTTGGGAGTTATTTTGGACCGACATTTAAACTGGCACTATCACATAGAATCAATGAGCGGTAGAGTTCGAAAATTAACATGGATTTTTAGAAAATTAAGATATGTTACTACCAAGAAACTTATAAGCCAAATAAACATAGCTCTGGCTCAATCTTTGATAGGCTATTGTATCTCGATATGGGGAGGTGCAAGTAAGACTAAACTCCTGGAGTTGGAGAGAAGTCAGCGATGTCTACTCAAAGTCATTTATTTTAAACCATTTAGATTTTCTACAAACGAACTCTATCGGTTTTCACAGTTGCTCTCGGTCAGGAGGTTGTATATTCTCTCAGCAACTTTAAGATTACATAAATCTCTGCCGTACAATGCTTATAGTATATTGAATAAAAGAAGAAAATATAATGCAGCTAAAATCGAAAAATCCAGAACTGACTTCGCCAAACGTCAATACGTGAGACAGTCAGCATTTCTTTATAATAAATTAAATAAAGACCTAGAAATTCATAAATTTAACCTACATAAATGTAAAGATTTGTTAACAAAATGGCTATTAACAAAATCATATGACGAAACTGAAAAGATTTTGCAGTACAAATTGTAATTAAATTATGGAATATAATAATACTTATTTTACAAATTATGGTTATCAATTAACAATCACACACACGCACACACACACACCTACACATCCACACACACACACACACACACACACACACCTTCACACACACACACACTCATAGAGAGAGACACTCACACAAGACAACACTTATAATAAAATTTTGCTTAATTGCTTATTTGCTAAAATGTTCTACTGAAATTAATTAATTAAAAAATGAAATTGTTTTCTAGGTTATAAATTCAGTCGTAAGTTTAAGAATTGTAATTTATTTAGTGAAGAGCGGGGTCTCCTGAAACAGGTATTTTATATACTTAACAGGTTGGTCCCAACCACATAAAATTACTGAAAGTTTGTAATACCGTAAATAAATATTTTTCATTTTTTCATTTTTCATAGTGAGTGACAGAGACTGCACACATTCCGCTGTCGAGAGATTTTCCGACGGTTTGTGAATCAGCGGGCTGGAGTTTAACTCGAATGGCAAAATTAAGTGCCAATTTTGCACAATATAGGTATTAAGTCTATTTCACAATTCAAGTCTTCCGAACTATGTACCTACCTACCTACCTAATCTATTTTTCCTCTGTTTTTCGATCTAAAGTCTAGATGCCAATAAAAGGACAGGTGCCAATTCTAGGGCAACTTACTCTAAATTAGTTTTAGTTTTAGTAAAACTATTTCCTGCTTTCCATAAGTTTTTGGTCAAATCAAATCAAATTCAATTTACTTATGAACGTCAAAGAAGCTACGCCATCGGTTCGCAAATCCTACGGCGGGAGGCCTTGCGAGAAGAACCGGCAAAAAGAAGCGTATTGATAGTATTTATTCATCATCATCGGCCATTAATGGCGCCCATTACTGGATCATAAGTTGTCGCTAAGAAAATAGGCCAAGATAAAGCATGACATGAATGGACATGAGATAATAAATTTTTGAACACCCATTCTTTGACTGAATAGTGAAATTTTGCTTCTCAGGCCAAACACACACGATCTACGTTACGTCACCAAACCTCCCCGAACTTTCGGTTCATCATTATTACGATAAATTTTGATGTAACTCCGTTATTTCAGACGAGATCAGCAGTTGTGGTGCAAACAGCCTCGCCAGACTTCGATGCATCGTACAGGCTTTATCAGTGAAGGACCATACGCCATGACACAGAAAAAAGAAAATAGAATCCCGCCAGAAATGTCGCCATATTGTTGCTCAGAGTACCTATATAGAACATAGAAGGTTACGTATTTCAATCTCTAAAGTTGATATGCCTAAAGCCGGCGCCAGACATAGCACAAACATTTGAACAAATGTTTGGACACATGTGTAGCACATGTATTTGAGTATTTGTTCAAAGGACATAATGCTCTACGGACGGAAGGAACGCCTACCTAAACTTTGAAACAGCTATGGATAGAAGACCTAAGTTCAAAACAACTACATTGTCGTTGGGTCTAACCGTTGTTAAATCGAAGTTTAGAATGCCTATATTTATGTAATCTAATCGGCAACAGTCCTGTAGAAGTTAGAACACGTGATAGGTTAGAAATTTAACCTAAACTATCACGTGTTTTAAAGGGCTTCCATTCCAAGGCAGTTATATTTAACCTTCGGCATTAAAAACTTAGATCTAATAAGAGTCACATTAAACGGCTAGTAGTTGATTTAAAAATAGTTCTTTTAATAATAATAAAATAATAAAATACGCTTTATTGCACACAAAAAGAAATACATATAGAGAAAACAATCATAACAAAGAAAAGTATACAAAAGGCGGCCTTATTGCTTAACAGCAATCTCTTCCAGACAACCTTAGGTGGAAAGAAATAAATTCTTTTATTATGAAGAGTAGGCCTTTCGTCCAACAGCTGTTTCAAAGTTTAGGCCTTCCGTCCATAGGCATTATGTCCTTAGGCATATCAACTTTAGAGATTGAAATACGTAGGTAACCATATAGAATGGTTTTCAGTAGAGACGTGTTAAATTACTTATAGGGAACTATAGGAAAAAAAATATGATTAAAGTTTTTGTAAATACTTTATACGAATACGAGTGCTCAAATTTGCTCAAAAAGTTACAAAATTAGCCACTAAGCTCATTGGCAATATTTAATTTTTATTTATTTATTCAATAAGAAAGAAGTAAAAATGTGTAAATGCTAAGTAGGTCGGTATAGTGAAAATTATTTAAAACTTAAGTGTTAAGCGACTGAGAATAAATTGTCGTGTTGGTTTTTATATGTTATTAAATTGTTATTTTTTAATTAATAACAGACTTGGGAGTTGGGTTCGAATCTGAAAATACCAAATACATTAGCAACAACAGTCAAAGTTCGTCAAATAAGTAATTAATTACTTAGGTACCTACCTACTAGTAATATTTCTGCCAAGTTAGGTACTTATATAATAATTATGTACACGCGTACCTACAGTGTCTCATACGAAAAAGAGCAACTGCAGCCGGCCTAGCATGAGCGGCTTATAACGCGCGATATGATATGATACGGCATGCCGTCTTGCTTACACGAAGCCGCTCATGCTAGGCCGGCTGCTACCTGGGGGCCAAGTCTGCAAACGTTAAGTCATAATCGTGTCTCAATCGTGTTCCAATTGTAGTTCAGGGGGCCAAGTCTGCTAACGTTAAGTCACAATCGTGTCTCGATCGTGTTTCAATTGTAGTTCAGTGGTAGTGCATTTTTAAACACTACTTAGTTACAAGAATTAGGACAGTATGATGTGTTGTGAATGTGGTGTGTGGTGTGACCATCAAATTGTATTGTGAAAAAAGTACATATTTCTTGTAACTGTGTGTAAAATAGCACTACAACTGAACTACAATTGAAACACGATTGAGACACGATTGTGACTTTTAACGTTAGCAGACTTGGCCCCCAGTTGAAGTGCTTTTTTACACACTAGTTACAAGAAATGTGTACTTTTTTTCACAATACTACTGATGAAAAATGGAAAATGAAGTATTTAGAAAAAATCGACCCGTCTCACAATCAGAGCTGATTGTGAGACGGGTCGAGTAATAAAAATTGCATTGTGAATGCAAAAAACTAAAAATTAAAATAATACTACTGATGGTCACACCACACACTACATTCACATCACATCATACTGTCATAATTCTTGTAACTAGTGTTTTAAAGAGCACTACAACTGAACTACAATTAAAAAAAGTTTGAGACACGATTGTGACTTAACGTTAGCAGACTTGGCCCCCTGTTATCGTAGCGGAAAGTTTTGCTACTGTTATATGGTGTGTCCAGTCCAGCCCCCTGATTCGTCAGAAACGCTCCCGACCCGACAGCGAATGTATGCTCTGTCACTGTCACTCACTATAGAATAGACAAAGACAAAGCACAGAATTCTAATCCGATTCCGTTTCCGACGGTTTGTGAATCAGGGGGCTGGACGTACCATTATTACCTATACATGATATATTTCTTAACTTCTCATGCTCGTAAAGTTCGTGTTTATGTTGGGCAAAGGCTGCATAAAATCGCTTTTTCATCCCATCGGCATCGATTCGAAAAGCGATGATTGTTTATCTAATAACAGGGTCCAAAACGATTCATTGTTTACCTGTTATGACGAGAGGGTATAAATGAGATTTGAATTTTGAACAGCTTCATAACAGGGTCCAAAACGATGAGACTTGAATTTTGAACATAATTAAAGAAGCATTGGTTGGAGTGTAGCAAAGGGTGTGCAGTACTAAAAAAAATCAACTGATTTTGTATGTGGCCGGGACTTTTTTCGGAACCGAGAAATTTTTAAAAACGGAATTTTATAAAATTGAGAATATCTCGTAAACGGTGAGTCGTAGCTAAAATCTAACAAAATTTTCAACTCCCCTACTGCATCCCCGGAGATACTTATAAGGAATCTGATGGACATATATTTTTTTAATTTAATTTTTTTATGATTTCAAAACTCAAATTTTTTTTCTTGTCCGACTAGCGCTATGATGTATCCGAACGACAAAGAAAGGTAGGTAGTTTGAGTTTTCTTTACTGCTTTTCTTATAGAGGGGGATGAAAAGCAGAGTGTATTACTCGGCCGCAAAATTATTTTCACCTCGGGCGGCGTATATTGAATCCCTCTCTGCGTTTAGGATTCTACTTTAGAATCCCTCGCTGCGCTCGAGATTCTACTCTAGAATCCTTCACCACCCTTCACTGCGCTCTGGATTCAAAATAGCGCCCTCGCCGTAAATATATTATTTTGCTCCCTTGTAATACAATCTACTATTTATGCTCTAGTGCATAAAGTAAAATCTTCGTCTAAGTCTCAGACTTTAAGACAAAGGGCATCAGGTAAACAGCCACGCACGCAATTAAACTTCGTTAAATAAACTTATTAGGTATTTCATTCTGTTTCTTCAATTTTGTACATAATCCATTTTAAATGACTAAATTAATAAAACTAGGCAAAATTTATGAGTTTTCTAAGAAATAAGTATTTCAAGAGCATTATGGACTACGATCTATGCTAAAGTCACTGTGCTGCCAATGCCACGTATAAAAAAAAAGAAAAAGAAAGTCTTCCCGCCAATATGGCGAAGTCTTTATTTTTTCTTTTTTGCAATATTGTTATTTATTTTCCTCACACTCTAAGTGAAAAGCAGAGTGTATAACTTGTACATAAAACCCATTTTACCCTCAAATTGACTATCAACCCTCGCCTACGGCTCGGGTAAAATGGTACGTTTTATGCACTTGTTGTACAATCTACTATTTTATCAGAGCACAACTTTTTAGGATCAACTCAGAATCGGTAAGTGAAAAACTTTCTCCTAGAAACATAGGTAGGTCGAAATATGACAAAAAATACCTGATGTGCTAGGAATTGTACTCCGGAATATTCTTTTCTTTTTAATTCTCTTTCTTTTTATGATATCGCAAGACCAAAGCTTCATAGAACGGTTCCATAAGTTATTAATAGTACTTAAGTAGGTACTTACTCTTAGATATTAATTTGTAGATAGATTTATTATGTTCCTAGATAGCATTTTAATAGTTTTAAGTTATTTAATTACTATAAAAGTGATAAACTTGCAGTTTAATTAAAATTGATATTTTAATACTAAAAGGCGTTTTATTTTATTTTCCTGATAATATAATAGGGGACGAATAGACGTAAAATAGTTTCGGAAATCATAAGTCAGCAGCAACAGCAGAGACCATTAAAGATTTGTATGCAACAGCTGATTTATGTAAGTATGACCTAAAAGTTCGCAACAGTAAAAATCTCCTACATAGTTTTTTATTCATGTTTGTACATTCACTGGTTGAAAAATGTTACCACCAACATTTAATAATTGACATTAATAAATTATTTTTACTTTTTTGGATTCACAATGCAATTTTTATTATTGAAAAATTAAAAATATTTAGAACCTCTGACTGACTCCGTAGCTCAGAGGTAAGAGCAGTCACCCGGATAGGGAAAGGTCGTGGGTTCGAGTCCCATCGGAGCTAGTTGTGAGACGGGCAGATTTTTTCTTATTACTTCATTTTCTATTTTTCAATTGTGGAGATTAATTAAAAATTCTAATGTTGAAGCATTTTTAATTCACGCTCACATAAACGTGTAGGTACTTATATTTATACTATGAAAACTGCTTAATCTGCGGACTCACGCGCACTTGTGGGTGGGGCCAACCGGCTGCCAAGCCACGCCCCCTTGCGCTGGCGCAGTAATCCACTAACCACTAATGATTGCCGCGATACACTATAAATAAACAGGTTGTTTTAATATTAAAGTGGGGATATTTATCTAAAGGAATATTGCATGTATAACGTTTGTGATATTATTTAAATGATCAGCCATTAAAGTATACTTACCTACCAGCTACTGGCACAGGTATTCCGTGTCTACAACTCGTGCAAACAAAATTACGTTTTTTTTTATCCACAACGGGGTAGCACTTAGCCTTCATCACACCAGTAAGCCTAGCATGACCACCCAAAACTCGATATGTATCGCATGATAAAGCGATTTATTGACATTCAAACGTCAAAACCCATAGTCTTTTGACAGTTAAACCGGATAACTTATCATATCATATCGCGTTTTGGTTGGTCATGCTTGGGGGGCTGATGTTGAGTGGTGATAAGGCTGAAGGTGGAAGCGCACTACTCCCGGAATCCTCACTGAGGAACTGGCTATCTTATCTCTAACTGCCGGAACACAATAATGCTGAAAACATCATTGTTATGGCGTCACTTAGATAAGATGGTGGTAGCTAGCCAGGCGGACTAAGAACAAGTCCTACCACCAACCAAACCAAATACAATATGTACCCCCGCTGGGAATCGAACCCGGGACCTCTGGGTCTGAAGTCGGTGGTGTGAACCACTGGACCACAGAGGCGGTTAATATGTGATTTGTGGCAGGCACTGTTTATAACTTCTTTGGTGAATAAAAATCTTTATTACTCGTAGATGTAGGTAGGTAGGGCAGAAGTACCCTTTGTGGCTACTTTAAGGATTTTTTGACTTTTAAGCACTAAGTACTAAATGGTCTTAGGTATTTAAGACACAAATTATATCTTAAATTATAGATAATTTATCTACCTTTAAAGGTACATTTTTCAAATTTATAAAAGTAAAATAGTTTTTTTTTATATTACACACAATGTGTGAGAGGTGCCAAATGTACCGGTTTTGGCCACTTACTGATAGTTAAACTTTTGTAAGTATAGCAAAAAATCAAAACCAAACCCAGGTAAAATCAATATATTCTAATGCGCTAGAAACCAGTCAATTGCAAAACAACAATTTAATTGTAAAAAACAAAGGTTTATAAAGTATTTCACCCAAAACCAATTTCTTAAAATTTTCATTTAAAACATTTTTTAAAACAGAAAAAGGAATTTATTGAAAAAAATCTTATGACATAAGGATTTCTAACGGTTGTAATTATACCTTAAAATACTTTATTTTAATTGCCTTTATCAAAAATGGCTAAAAGTTGTTTAGAAGCAAAAAGTGATCAAAACCGGTACAGTGGCCAAAACCGGTACGCCTGCCCTACTTAGATGATACGAAGTTCACCGGCCTTCTGATTCATGAACCGTCGGAATCACTCCCCGACAGCGGAATGTATGTATGCACTGCCGCTATCACACACTGTAGAAAAGACAAAGACACAGCACAGAATTCGAATCCGATTCCGTTTTCGACGGTTTGTGAATCGGGGGGCTAGTCCACTAGTAATATTAAAAATGTGAAAGTGTGTTTGTTTGTTGGTTCGTCTTTCACGTCAAGACGGAGCAACGGCAACGAGACGTGACTTTTTGAATGGGGATAGTTTGTGAGCTGGAGAGTGACATGCTACTTTTTATCCCGGAAAGATATCACATTCCTGCGCCGGCGCCGTGTAGTCCACGCGGGCGGAAGTTTAGTAAAGCCTTGGTCACGGCTACATTTGCAGTGGTTAATTTAATACCCACTAATCCGCACTGGGCCCGCGTGGTGGGTCATGGCCCACTCTCTTTATCCATCCATAAGGAAGGCCAGAGCCCCAGCAGTGAGGACATGGCTGATGATGATGATGATGATTTTTACAAGCTTTTTTAGTTAGTTAGTGGGGGACAACTCTTGCAAGCTTAATTTGACCCACTTCCCAGTGTCCGATGGAGCTGAAATTTTGTATACAGGTTTGGTTTAGATGACAATATAATATTTAAGTACAGTCAGCAAAAAAGCTTGTCATGAAAATTAAATTTTTAATTAAATTTATTATACAGGGTGGGGCCTGAAACACAATCAAAAATTTTAAGGGGTCAATGTCAACCTACTCATGCATATTATTAATAATACTCATGCATACAAACAACTTTTACTATGGTACCAACATTGAAATCGCAAAAAAAAATCAGCTGTTCCATACATTTTAATCTATTCGATTTAAAATGTTCTATGGAACAGCTGTTTTTTTTTCGCGATTTCAATGTTGGTACCATAGTAAAAGTTGTTTGTATGCATGAGTACATTGACCCCTTAAAATTTTTGATCGTGTTTCAAACTTATTATAACCTAAAGCTTCTTAGGAATAAATTAATTCATACTCAAGAGTGTAATCTTTCAATCATATCTCATCCCAACATATCTCATTAATCAATCTCATCTATAAGTGCATTGTCCCACCCATCGGTTCGTGCGACTTAAAAGCTGGCACCATCTCTACAGGTGATGTATGGCGGCCATTTTTTATCTATGCCCGGCGCCTCCCACTGCGGTGAATGAAGAAGTCTATTTTGGTTTTGATTAATTAATGTGCTTAATATAAAGGTAGTACCATTAGCGTTCCGCGATGTAATAAGTTCATATCGCGATTCAGGTTATTTCGGTTCCTAAGTCCATCTTTAAGTTTATTCTATCGGTGTGTAAAATTTTGTCAAAATCGGAAATGAAATGAAATATTATTTTCATGTCTCATATTCTGAAAATCTACTATTATTTTGCTTATGATAAAGGGTTACATTTGATGATCTTATAATATTCTATTGCCTCTCCTCTTCAGCTAGCAAAAGTAGCATGCATAAACTTACTTGCATTTACTTGTTACTTTCGTTATCAACAGAAAAAATCGCAAAAATCTGCGATGCATGTCAAGTATTATAATAATAATAATAAGAAATTCTTTATTTGAGTAAAAACATTAGAGAGTATTTGACAGGCAATTAGGTATCTAATATCTAATCTAATCTAATCTAAGGTAAATTTTTTTTCATCCACAACGGGGTAGCACTTAGCCTTCATCACACCTGATGTTAAGTGGTGATAAGGCTGAAGGTGGAAACGCACTACTCCCGGAATCCTCAACCACTGAGGAACTGGCTATCTTATCTCTAACTGCCGGAACACAATAATGCTGAAAACATCATTGTTATGGCGTCACTTAGATAAGATGGTGGTAGCTAGCCAGGCGGACTAAGAACTACTCCTACCACCAACCAAACCGAATACAATATGTACCCCCACTGGGAATCGAACCCGGGACCTCTTGGTCTGAAATCGGTGGTGTGAACCTCTAGACCACAGAGGCGGTTAAGAAATGGCGTTAAAAATAATAAATAAACATGGCGCGCTGCATACGCATTTTTGTTGTGTAGGAGCCCTAACTTGCATGGGTCACTAATTTAAACAGCAGAAATAGTTTAAAAAACATTTTATTCAATTAAAAATGTAACATTTACAAAAATATATTTACATGTGTAATATAAGTAATCCGTTACTTGGCGCAACTAATACAATCAATATATAAAAAAAAGAACTACCTTTGCTTACAATCCTAATGAAAAGAAATAACATTTACATCTCTTTTTAACGTTAATTAGGTGAAAGAGAGAACAAATGCATGATTTAAAACTATATTAAAAATTATTTATACAAAACTAAGGCGAATATTAAAAAACTAAATGTCATTATATTATGTTAATCGTGGATACAATTTTATTGAATTGTTTTTACTATCAAGGCATTTATTTGGCAGTTTGACTGCGGTTGAAGAGCCATTTGCACTTTTAAAAATTGTGGAAAACACATTGTGTTTTTTTAGAAAAGTGTTTAATTATGTCCCTACAACTCAATTAGTTAAACATTATTAAACATATTTCAACATTGTCAATACTGCAATAATAATAGAATTACGAGCTTAAAGTTATCGAAAATTTTCTTCCTAATTCTAACCAATACTCAAGTGTATGAATAAAATAACTTAAGTATACAAAATATCTGTAACATTGCGTTGTAGTGACATAATGAAACACTTTTCTAAAAAACACAATGTGTTTTCCACTATCTATGAAAATGTTGCATTGTGCGAGCGAGACAACTGCCAAATGGATCTAATTTCGAAATGGCTTTTAATGTGTATGTGTCGCAGGCGGATGGTTGAATCCGCCGGATGGTTAAGTATGTACCCCTCGGAAGTCCTGTAGAACACGTGATTTTTTTTGTGACTCCGTCAAGATAAAATCGCTTACGGAAAAAATGAACGGCCTAGGCGTTTAATTGAATGGCGGTTTCAACCATTTGGCTGCGACATATGCATTAAACTTTGTAAATGGGCTCTATGACAGCTCATTCGTTCAAAGCATAATGATTTTTATGCTATTAGAATGTAATTCAAGAAAAAATGCATCAGAAATTGTTTAATGCAGCTTATGCTAGAAAATTAGACCCTGTTCCTTATGCAGAAGCACCATTTTGCTTTGCACGAATGAGCTGTCATAGGAGCCATGCTAAGTTTTACACAAAGTATAGAATTTTTTCAGCACACATCATAGGACCCATGCTATATTTTACACAAAGTACACTTTTAACTGAGACAGAATATTAACCAGGCGCGGATCCAAGGAGCGATGGAGTCCATTGTCCCCCTCCCACCCCTCATTTACATTTTACTTGCATAATTTTTTAATTAGTACTTTCTGGAAGTATAAGTAGGTTCAAACCTAATTCTGGAACTACGCTGGATTTTAACAGCATGTCAATTCTGTTAAAAAATACCTCATTATTAGGGCCGTATTTTATTAGGACGCCATAAAGTCATAATGTTTTACTTTCACAGTTTTATTACATCTATCTTTTTCTCAAAACACTTTTAAAAAAAGAGATGTACAAGTCTGTTAAAACCTCATTATTAGGGCCGTACTTTATTGGGACGCCATAAAATAATAATATTTTATTTGCAAAGTTTAGTACATCTATGTTTTTCTCAAAACACTTTAAAAAAAGAGATGTAATAATTAACGCTATAAGATTTACAGTTTATTTTAAATCAGCAAATTTTCGAATCACAATTCGTTAACAAATGTCTTTAGTCTAAATTTTATTAATACACATGGAATAATAAGACTATCACATTTTAAACGGTATCTGATAATACATAAGGTTCAATTTCGTTTGCTATTACCACAGAACATAAGAAAACAGTAGAAAGTAGTTTCGAAAACTTTAAGTGCCCCACGGACCACAGACGATCTGTCCGTCTATTGGCAACGGCCTGTCAGTTTGCCGCAATGGATCACACACAATTCCGGCTAATGTGTGGTCTCAAAGCCGGTTTTCGACTATTGCCAACAATGGGCGATTTTCTGAAAGCTCGCTCTTTAGATGGTGCTGTCCCACCTATGCAGTTATAAGGAACGGAACGTTATAAATTTTACTTGGACGCGACTTTTGTTACGTAAAACGGAACGTCAGACAAATGTTATTTTTATTTACCTTATCTTTAAATTTACCAATTTCGTTTCTGTTTCTCACAGTAGTACCTATCAGTACTTATTTAATTTATTTTAAGTTTCCTTTGGGTTTTTAAAAGTAAATAATTTAAATATGATTCATACCAAAATATACCATAGACATGTACATACTTCGTTCAACGCCATCTAGTGAAGCTTTTGGAAGCTTTTTTTTAAATGGCCTCTCAGAAAACCGCTCATTGATACACGATTGAGACACGATTATATCTTAACGTTAGCAGAATCGACACCTTGATCGTCTGTGGGGCTTTTTAGCTCCAAAAACCTAACCCTCCATACATTTTACATTGTGCCTTCTACAGTAGTTATAGCGACGTTTTTTTATTCCACGACGGGTATCACTTAGCCTTTATCACACATGATAATGCTGAAACTGGATGCGCCCTACCCCGGAACCCTCCATTACTGAGGAACTGGCTATCTTATCTCTAACTGCCGGAACACAACGATGGTTAAAACATCGTTGATTTGGCGTCAGACTTAGATAAGATGGTGGTGGTGGTAGCTAGGGACTTAGAACAAGCACTACCACCAAATTAAAACATCCAGCTTGCTCGAGTGAGTGCGACAGGCGATGTGCCTTCGCCACGATGTTAGCGCGAGTGAGTGAGAGGTATTTTCAAACATTTTGTAAATATTTACGGGAATGGGAACCCGAATGGACGGAGAAGAGTGTAGCCGCGCCATTATGTGGATACTAAAGTATCCTTTATAAGCAAAACCTTACATTCCTTTTCTTATTCAAATTGCAATTTTATTATTTTCTTTAGTTCTAAAATCAAAACGTTTAAAGGCCTAATTTTCGTTAAAAATCTACATAATAACAAATCCAGTAATAACTAATTTATTATAGCAACTTTTTACAAAAACTATAATATTTTTAATTTATTATTATTTTTTACTACCAATAAGGTCGTAATTAATATTACAAATAAAGTTATAATTTACATTTTACGAGGCACTATGACACTATTGACAGTTATTTAAGTTAGAGCAATTTGTGTTTTATATCAAATACGCAAATACGAAATTTTGAAATACGCTAAGAGATTCGGCCGTTATTTCGTTCCAAACACCAATATCTTTCAGGAAACAAGAGTTTTGACAATAATTTATAAAATCAAAAACAATCTTACTGTACCTCCGGTGTTACCATGTGATTTATTGTCAATTAATGAACAAAATTGATTCTTATTTCTAACTGTCAAAAGTGTCATTTTTGATGAGAATAACATCATTTAAATAAATGTAAGTAGTTTACCAGGACGTTTATTACGCATTTAATGCAACTTTTACGATATCTAAATCGATTTTAATTCTTGTTTTAGGTAATGCAATAAAATTATAAAGTTATTAAAATCAGTTAGTTACCTTGAAGTCAACTATGTGATGATTTGACAATATAAAGCCTAAACTCCATTCTAAGCTAATTGTCCGTGGATGTAAACAGAATTAAGTTCATCAGCTTACCAAAGTACAAGGCGGTTACATTATTTTTAGACATTCAGCAAAAAAGGTTGTCATAAAAATTAACTTTTTCATTAGACTTAATTTACATCCACGGATATTATTTTCTCCTTAATTTAAATTTCAATATTATTATTATTAATAAATAATAATAATAATAATAACACCTTAAGAGGCTTGCGTTAGGTGGATGGATCGGGAGTCAGATGCAGAAGGCAGTACTTCTGGACACGGCCCGTATAGTGAGAAGGTTCCTGTCTCTGGATCCTTAACCATCGGTAGCCGGGACCCTGATCTTGCTACCGTTGGGGAACTGCATTTTTGTATTTTTAAATGTTATATTTTTTAGTGTTATACATTGTAAAAATTTAATGTTTAAAAATAGAATTTTGTAAGTATTTAAAATGTAATAAAGGGAATAATAAATAATAATAGCGCAGTCGTATAGCGCTTACTATATAACGCCGTTATAAAATGTTCAAATTCTACTCTCATTCATTCAAAATTTTCAAAAGCAATTTCTAGAAAAATCGAGATATTTCGCCGTACAATTCGTTCTCTACTTAATTTTACAATTTAGACCTTATTTGTATATACAATAAGCGACATTTTAGACTAAGACAAGTTCGTTTTAGCTGGGTTATCAATATTAGACAGTATTTCGATATTCGAATACAAAACTTTATTTACGAAACATTAAAATGTGAAAATTTTAAGATAAGTCCTGTTCTATTTAGATATTTACAGCATTAAAATAAATTAAGATCTATTTATGTCTTTTATTTATTTATATTCTTCTTAAAAATGATTGTAAATGAGGTTAAAAACAAATTTATGTGATAAAAGCAATGAGGCAAAATTATAGAGATAAAAATATGATATAAGTAATTGGTATAATTTTAAGGTCAAGTAATATTAATATCATTATTACTATAGATGCTATGTTAAAAATTGGATTAGAGAAAAAAATCTTTGCTTCATACAGGGTGTGAAAAAAGAGAAAACTATATCCTACAAATATCATTTAAATGTGAAATTTTGTGTGTTTGTTTATTTGTCAGTCTGAGAGTCTGAAACACACAGACTATAAGTCGGTAAGTATAGCATCCTACTAATATTATAAATGTGAAAGTTTAGATGTTTGGATGTTTAGATGTTTGGATGTTTGTTACTCAATCACGCCAAAACGGCTCAACGGATTTGGCTGAAATTTGGGACACAGATACTTTGTGGCCTGGAGAGAAACATAGGCTACTTTTTACCCCGGAAAAATATCACATTCCCGCGGGATAACGTTGCGTATATCACGCGGGCGAAGCCGCGGGCGGAAAGCTAGTATAAGATACTTTTATCGCTATTCATACGGGAATGAGAACTACACAAGAGCAGAAAGTAAACAATAAAATTATTGTTTAAGAATTAAGAAATACAATTAAGATGTTTTTTATTTCATTATCCTGTACACTACTCTCTTTTTTCACGCCCTGTATATAGTGTAGTTTTCAGTGTTCTGTATGGTAAAGGTAGTATACATAATATGGTGATATTTTTTAAACAGAATATAGTTGAAAACCTAATTTTAATCTTGGATTGTAAGTAGTGTTGTTGGGGCTTTTCTAAGAGATTAATTTTATGCGTAATCTGTCTTAGAGTAAGTAGGTACATAGTTCGTAAAAATGAAAAAAATATATAAAAAAAATATTTTATTATACTTACATAAAATAATTAATATTTTACTATATTTCATTTATTATAGTCTAAATAATAAAAAAATATATAAATTCAGGTATGAAGGGGTTAAAAATATCACCAAATTACTTATATCACCAAAATACATACATTGTTTCGTTCGACGATTAATCTGTATAATATAGTGGTTAGCTGGAATAACTTACGAACTTAAAGCTAAGTTTACACTAGTATCACTTGATATGAGCGGTTGTGGATCATGCGTTGCCTAGGAGCTCGCTGGAACAAAACATATTTATTTATTAGACAGAACAAACGAAAGAACCAAAAATTATAATATGTTGGATGGTAGAAAAATGGAAAATAAAGTATTTAGAAAAAATCGACCCGTCTCACAACCAGCTCCGATGGGATGGGATGGTTGTGAGACGGGTCGGTTTTTTATAAATACTTTATTTTCCATTTTTCTATGATAAAAATTGCATTGTGAATGCAAAAGAGTAAAAATTTAAATAACTTGCAATAGTAATTTCTTCTTAAGCGATTGTCAAATATCTGGAAAGGTATTTCTTTCGCGTGTGGGGGTAGTAATATCCTCACATTGATCAAATTAACACTGGCTATACAGCGTGTAAGAAGTATTTGATAAATTCGACGCTTCTCGTAACGACTCCGTAGCTCAGTGGTTAGAGCAGTCGCCCGGATAGCGAAAGGTCGTGGGTTCGGGTCCCATCGGAGCTGGTTGTGAGACGGGTCGATTTTTTCTAAATACTTAATTTTTTATTTTTCTATGATAAAAATTGCATTGTGAATGCAAAAGAGTAAAAATTTAAATAACTATGTTGGATGGTGTTAAAAAGTTACCCTGTATATACTTGACATTCTGTAAGAACATTATGGGCGCAATGTGGGTTATCCATATGTCGGAGCATCAGTGCAGTGCTGCCCTCATGCTGCGGCTACATTAGCGGCCGATAATTGTCTACTATCTCTTATCATACGCCACTACCGGTTAGTTAGAAAGAGAAAGATATTGCGATACTTCGCCGTAGCCCGCTAATGTAGCCGCAGCATAATGGACACTAAGATCGATTATTTTTAAATTATAACGACATCTATCGAGATCTCTTGTTACTATCGACGTAGATTATTAGCGCCATCTATTTTGATGTTTCATCATCATCATCATTTCAGCCGTACGACTTGCACTTGGACACCAAAATAAAAAGGGAACAGAAGTCAATCTCATGTATGTACTTCACTTTTCATAAAAACGCGAGTATATCGCTATAAACACTCGCGCTCGTACAAGATTCGACTGAGACAGACCGAGATATCGTGTCCTTGAGCGGTGTCTATGTGTGCGTTGCTCGAGCGTACTTTATACATGAAGCTCGACTTAATACTGAGGTAACTGGAGAGTGCAGTACTAACACTTTTTTGTCACCAAAAATTACACAGTGGCTGTCTTCCGTCTCACCTACACATTAAAAAAATACGTATGGTCATATGAGACAACTGACAGCCACTACATACATAAATGTCAAATTTGCTGGGTACACTTTTTTATTCAGGGTGAGATAAATAAATTTAGAGAATGTATGAGTTCTTTATCATTCAAAGATGTTCAAGAAGAACAAAATGCCGATATGGCCTTTAATCACTTTTATGAAACGTTTCTGCTATTTTATAATTTATGTTTTCCATACATCAGAGTAAAAAAGGTAAATAAATTAGTAAAAAATAAATGGCTAACTAAAGGTATCAAGAAATGTTGTATAAATAAAAGACGTATGTATCTAACATATCGACTCACAACGTCAAATAAACCTTACCATAAGAAAAAATATAGCCAATACTCATCTATACTTAAAAAATGCATCTCTCAGTCTCAGAGGCAAAATAATATAAGTTATATTACAAAGTCTAGAAATGTCTGTAAAGCGTCATGGAATATTATTAGGAATACAACTCAGAACAATTCAATAAATTCTAACATTGACAAAATTAAATTAATAAATAATACATTTTCAAATAATCCAAATGACATTTCCAATGAATTTAATAAATACTTTATAGATTTGACCACTAAACATTTTTCTAAAAATGACACAAAATTTGACGATGGTACAACTAATATACCTTTTCATCAAAAGTCTGTTTTTCTTCGACCGACGAATGAAAAGGAAATCTACAACATAATAATGGGCCTTAAAAATACACTATCTACGGGATATGACGGCATAAGTACTCAAATTATAAAAAGCGTTGCAAGCTTTATAGTTACTCCATTAGTGCATATTATTAATTTATCTCTTGTTCAAGGCTACTTCCCGTCTCAATTAAAGTACTCGATTATAAAGCCACTATATAAAAAAGGATCAAAGGAAGAATTAGGGAACTATAGACCGATTACCTTAATACCAGTGCTTTCAAAAATATTTGAAAAAGTATTTGCAGACAGGTTGTATAACTTCTTTAATTCCTGCAGTTTACTAAAAGATCAACAGTTTGGCTTCAGGAAACATAGATCTACTACATTGGCTTGTTTCCAACTTATTAAAAACGTAACGGAAAGCATTAATGTAGGGATGCATACTCTATCCATATTCTTAGATATGAGCAAAGCTTTTGACTTTGTCTCTCACGAAATTTTATTCAAAAAATTAGAAAAGTATGGAATAAGAGGAACGGCACTATCATGGGTAAAAAGCTACTTAAAAGACAGACAGCAAGGTGTACAGATTTCAAATATTGAAAATAATGTGAAAAAAAACTACTTGTCGACGTATAGTATCAATAACGTAGGAGTACCACAAGGAAGTGTTTTAGGACCGTTACTCTTCATAATATACATTAATGACCTTCCTGATATAACAGAGCAACAATGTGTCCTTTTTGCCGATGACGTAACACTTATTATAAAAAATCATGACAAGTCTAAATTGGATGAAATAGCAAACACTACCATTGCTAAAATTATAAAATGGCTGAATGACAACAACCTAAAAGTAAATATAGATAAAACTAAACATATGACATTTAAAACACGTAGTATTAATAGATATAAGTTGGACATTAATTATAACAAAGAAAAAATTGATGAAGTGACTATGACAAAGTTTTTAGGTGTAATTATCGATGATCAACTTAATTGGAAGGCTCATATAGATTCAATAATAAGTAAACTTGACAGATTCGTCTTTGCGTTAAGGA
This sequence comes from Crambus lathoniellus, assembly GCA_949710035.1. Taxonomy (NCBI): domain Eukaryota; kingdom Metazoa; phylum Arthropoda; class Insecta; order Lepidoptera; family Crambidae; genus Crambus; species Crambus lathoniellus. The sequence goes on along the minus strand of OX453324.1, from coordinate 12,121,224 downwards.
GAATAAAAGAAACAGCATCCAAGGCTGCAGCATTAACAGCATACCATGGCTATGTAGCATCGATGCTCCGTTATGGTATTATTCTGTGGGGGTGCTCTGTTGATGTTGAAAGGGCATTCAAATTACAAAAGAAATGTATTAGATCGATATGTGGAGCCGGTTACTTGGACTCTTGCAAACCATTATTCCGAGACCTTAATATTCTTCCTCTACCATGCCAATACATTTATGAAGTGGCTACTTTCGTAAAAAAATATAAAGTTCTATTCAACACAAAAAATGACAATGTTAATTATAGAGGACGAGATGGAAAAAAGTTGTGTATACCACCTCAAAGGTTGGCAATGTATTCAAAAAATGTTTATTGTATGGCAATACGTATTTATAATAAGTTGCCAGAAACACTTACAAACTTGACATTAACAAAATTTCAGAAACAGTTGCATAAATTTCTAATGAGCAAAATGTATTACAAGATTAATGATTTCCTAAATGACAATTTTTCTAATTTCTATTGACATTACCTATTTAATTTTTATTGACATTACTTAATTTCTATTGACATTACTTAATTTAGATTGAAATTTAATTTGACAAATTTTATTACATACTTACTTTTTTTTTTACATTTTATAATTTGATTTGTCTAAGTATAACTCGTTTTAAATTTAATAAGTGACATGTTAAACTAACAATTATTAATAAATATCCCGTAGGTTTCACTTTTATAATTGTCAAAAATTTGTACACTGAAATATCAGTAGAATATGAAGAAACTTTAATGTAAGAAACATCTATTTGTACCATATTCTGACAAATAAAGAATTTATGATTATGATTATGATTAAGAACTCCAGTTACCTCAGAGTATTAAGTCGAGCTTCATGACTTTATATGTAGATTGTCTTCTGTACTGTACCTGTTTATTTTGTGACTTGGGTAAGTTGGATACAGGGAGATTGCAGCACTTGACCAAGTGATTTGAATTTGTCGATACATTTGGTACAGGGGCAAGTATAAACAGTCTAGTACGGACCCACGAAGGGGTTTGGATGTGTGGCGGAAGTGGGGCCCGTACATAACATAGGTACATGCCAAATTTCAGCTTCTTGCGCCCAGTAGTTTTGGCTGTGTGTGCGTTGTCTGTCAGACAGTCAGTAAGGCAAGAGATTTGTAAAATACTAGCTGACCCAGCGCGACTTCGTTCCCGTGGCCCTACCCCCTACTCCACCCTACCATACCCCTACCCCTAACCTACCTTTACCCTACCCTACATCTACTGTACCCCTACTTACCCCTCCTTCCCCTATTTTCTCACCGTTAAAACCTTCCTTGGACTTCCACGAACATTTCAAGACCAAAATTAGCCAAATAGTTCCAGCCGTTCACGCGTGATGGCGTGACCAAGGGAAATAGGGATTCATTTTTATATATATACTAGCTGACCCAGCGCGACTTCGTTCCCGTGGCCCTACCCCCTACTCCACCCTACCCTACCCGTACTCTACCCCTACCCTACCCCTACCCCTACCCCTTCCCCTACCTCTACCCTACCCCTACCCTACCCTTCCCCTACCCCTACCTCTACCCTACCCCTACCCCTACCCCTACCCCTACCCCTACCCTACCCCTACCCCTACCATACCCCTACCCTACCCCTACCCTACCCCTACCTTACCCCTACCCTACCCCTACCCCTACCCTACCCTACCTATACCCTACCCTACCTTTACCCTACCCTACTTCTACTCTACCCCAACTTACCCCCTCTTCCCCTATTTTCTCACCGTAAGAACCTTCCTTGGCCTTCCACGAACATTTCAAGACCAAAATTAGCCAAATCGGTCCAGCCGTTCACGCGTGATGTCGTGACCAAGGGAAATAGGGATTCATTTTTATATATATAGATATATATAGATGGTAGGTACTAGTTTAGTATAGTCACATTTACTTACTTGGTCAGTTCCCGCGTGGTCATGGCAGCGCCGGTCAGGCCCGACCTCGATCGGGACCTACTCAGCTGTGCTCTTCGCTCAGCTGTGGAATAAAACATTTATTAAGAGCCATTTCGCACTTTGCAATTGTCTCGCTCGCACAATAAACATTTTTAAAGATTGTGAAAAACTCAGCAATTTATTTCAACAAGTTTGTCATTATGTTACTATGCTATCATTTATACTAATATTGTAAAGAGGAAAGATTTGATTGTTTGTTTGTTTGCATCGAATAGTAGAGTTCCTAAGTAATTGAAAATTGTTCACCGTTATGATCATTAGTTCGCCTATACTTAACTGTATTTATCATAACCCATTGTGTAATTGTGATGGAAACTGACCTTAGTCATACCATGTTAAGGTCATTTTTCAATTTGACGACTCTGTATGAAATAAAACAGGGAGAAAAAAACAACCCTTGGAGTTTCTTGCCGGTTCTTCTCCAAGGCCTCCCGCTGTAGGGTTTGCGAACCGATGGCGTAGCTTCTATGACGTTCACAAGTATTGTAAATAACAATCTAAATTGAATAAACAAATTTGAATCTTGAATATTGAATCTTGAATAGGCTCCGAAACTACTGGACCGATTTTGAAAATTCTTTGACCATCAGAAAACTACATTCTTCCCGAGTGACATAGGCTATATTTTATCCCGATATTCAAACGGGGACGGATACCACGCGGGTAAAACTGCGAGGATCCGCTGGTATATTTTACATTATTAAACATATTTCAACATTGTCAATACTGCAATAATAATAGAATTACGAGCTTAAAGTTCTCGAAAATTTTCTTCCTATATCTAACTACTTAATACTTAATTGAATGAATAAAATAACTTATACAAAGTATCTGTAACATTGCGTTGTAGTGACATAATGTAACACTTTTCTAAAAACAATGTGTATTCCACAATCCATGAAAATGTTGCATTGTGCGAGAGAGACAAAGAGCCATATTTGCAGTTGACGGAGGAAAGTAATACGTTTGGACTACACCTTGCAGCACAAAACAACACTCCCTATGCTGCTATCCTTTTCTGTCGCTCAGAACCATCATTATCTAGAGCGAGAAAGAGAGCGGGTATGCGACCGCCTTATTGATTCCACCGCATGCTGTCGGACAGTAGAGAAGAGACAGAAAAGGATAGCAGCATTGAATATACTGTTTTGTGCCGAAAGATGTGGTCAAACCCTTGAAACTATCGATTTTAAAATCAACGAAGGTGGTATAAATAAATAAGGTGTTGTAAAAAAAGTCGACGGAATGTTGAGGGGTCAATGTACTCATGCATACAACAAACAACTTTTACTATGGTACCAAACCAACATTGAAATCGCGTAAAAAAATCAGCTGTTCCATAGAAAATTTGAAATCGAATAAATCAAAATGTATGGAACATATGATTTTTTTTTCGCGATTTCAATGTTGGTACCGTAGTAAAAGTTGTTTGTATGCATGAGTACATTAAAATTCCCCTTAAAACCCCCTTAAAATTCCGTCGACTATTTTTACAACACCTTATAAATTATTATATACACATATTCATTATATAATTTAAAACCAAGACCCGAAACAAAGAGAACATGTTCATTACATGAATTTAGTTATAGTTTTACAGGGCGAAGTCATCACTTGAATCCGGGAGGATCTAACCAATGCCACGTATACGTGTGAACGTATACACTAGAACTTAGGATGGTATACAATTTGTAACCAATTTGACCCATGATAATATTTGTTAAAATGTGCTGATAACTTAGAGCATTCACCTGAAATGAGCATTCTTGCGAATGTTAAATTATAGAAAAATAAACCTAACCTAACTGTTTTGCGAGCATTCTATCAAGCGTTCTAGCGAGCATTCTAATGAAAGGCCAGTAAATTTGCTTCGAACATTTGGTGAGCCGAGCTTCTGTCATTGTTTTTAACGAAGACTATTTTTGACGAGCATCGACTAGAGCGTTCGCTTTTCTAGCGAACGCTCTAGTCATAGATCATGAAAATGTTCGTTGCGGTGTTTGGCTCTATGCTTGGCTCTGTTCGTTGTTCAGTTCGACAAATTTAAAAACGGCGAATGCTCGATGTTCTGTTACAATGGCTTTTCGTTAGAATGCTCGCCAGAATGCTCGGTAGAATGCTCGCCAAAACGCTCTCGTTTATTTTTCTGTAATTTAACGTTCGCAAGAATGCTCATTACAAGTGAATGCTCTAGTAATCTAGTTTATCAGCACCTTTAGATACAAAAAAGTCATCATCCCTGTTATAAGTCCCCACTGCTGGGGCCCATGCCTTCCTTATGGATGGATAAGGGGAATGGGCCATGACCTACCACGCGGGCCCAATGCGGATTGGTGGGTATTAACGACTGCAAACGCAGCCGGGACCAACGGCTTTACGTGCCTTCCGAAGCACGAAAGAGCTAGAGATAATAATATTAATACATGCTGAGTAAAAAAACAATAAACCACGAACGAGACAACATCAAAAGCTAAACGACGTTTATAAAAACAGCGTGCTTTTTAAACAATTATAAATCTTATATGCCACATATGTAAGAGATATTATAGCTATTATCAAAAAATATGATTAAGGAGCGGTTTTATAATGCATAATATCAAAATTCGTTAGTTATAGAGTTGAAGAATCGTAGTAAAGTTAGTTGATACTGAATTTATGAAGATATTAACACAAGTAAAATAAATAAGATATAAGTAAATACTTAAAAAGATGACTATCCAAGCTATATTGTCGAATACTGGTCGAGGTTATCTAGAAAGGAAACTATACAGAATACGAAAAGTTTCAGAAAAAAATACTATATTATAAATATTACACTATTCTTCTATTAAATAATAATATTAGTAATTTATTATAAAACGTGATATACAAGGGTTATTGGAAATGAATGTGACGTTTTCCTTTCAAGATGTTTTAAGCGAGGCTCGCCAACCATAATCGTGTCTCAATTGCGTTTCAATTGTAGTGCTTTTTACACACTAGTTACAAGAATTACGCTATGATGTGATGTGAATGAAGTGTGTGGTGTGTGGTGTGACCATCAGTAGTAGTATTGTGAAAAAAGTACATATTTCTTGTAAAGTGTTTAAAAAAAACCACTACAATTGAACTACAATTGGAACACGATTGAGACATGATTATGACTTAACGTTAGCAGTCTTGGCCTCCTGGTTAAAACTCGCATACGGTTCGCAAGAAACTCCATACATTATCAAATAGCATTTGTATAATAACGGTTGCGCTCTTTCGGTACATACAATCGAAATTATTTCGGAATCAAAGATTAAAAACAAAGCGGTCCCTGCTCGAAATACCGGTCAATTTCGCTCGCCGATTGACAGAATAGAAACGCCGTATGACAGAGACGGCAGATGTCTCAGCGTTTCGGCGCCCCGCCCATTTCGTTTGCTTGGAATGAACCAGGTTAATCGCAGCGGCTATAACGCTCGCGAATCGATTCCGCTCCGAGCGAGAGTTTTTGAAAAACCTGGTTAAGATATTAATAAAATTAAGCAGTACTTTTCGAACTGTTCTCAACCCATCGTTATAAGTAGATAAGGTCAAAATGAACAGATTTCGCCATGAAATATATTTTTTCTCTAATAAACTCTCAACTAAGTCTAATAAAAACACACCTTTTTTAAACATTCAAGTCTTACCAATATTCTTTTATTTTATTTATTAGAGAAATAAACAATATTTATACGTAAACAAACTTTACTAAACAAATTAATTCTGAAATCAGCAAAATTTCCATTATTACAAAACAAAATATTGAATCATTACATGACAAAACAATACTTGCATTTTTCTTTCTTTTGCCCTCACTATAACGTCTTAATAGAAATACGTCACATTTCCAATAATCCTATAGGTATGATTAAAATATCAAAAGCGGCTTCATTTTGTTTTCCATTCAACATCTAAAGCAGACGACATCTATAGCAATATATAGACTTGTCTGTATGTTTCTAGTAGTGGAGAAGAGGTCTTCTTTCGTCTCGCTCGCCGACCGCATTGCATCACATAATCTGTGTTTTTGTAATATAAATAAATAGGGATAAAATAAAATAAAATAACTATTATCCTAGCTTTTGTATGGCATAATTTTTGTGTGTTAGGTACATAGTTATCAGGTTTAAATAATTATGTTTATGTTGTATTATTCTCTTTATGTATATGGATAGACTATTGACTAAAGGCCTAATCAGACGACGGACTGTCCTCCGGGTACTTTTAGTCCATCGATATAGATCTCTTATAAATTGTATCGAATAACGCACACGAGGAACTAAAAGTACCGCGGAAAAAAAGTCCGCGAAATTGGACACCGAGATTGGCGGACACCGAGAGACTGGACTGGACAAAAGTTCGCTGTAGTCCGCGAAAAAAATAGAACGAACGTAACTAGGCGCAACAACGCACACAACGAACTTTAGTCTGCATTGAGCGCTCGATAGTGAAGTACGTTTCCGGGCAACAAATGACCGCACACCGTATGCGTTGAGTCCGCGACAAGTCCTCGGAGGATATATTTTGGACGTACAGGGACTTTTTGTCCGCCGGGGACAAAAGTCCCTCGTCTGATTATGCCTTGAAAGGTATACTTAGACCCGAGTTCACCAGCCGGCCTAGCATGAGCGGCTCATAACGCGCGTCATGATATGGTACGGCATGCCGTCTTGCTTACACCTTAGTGGGGTAAGCAAGACAACTTGCCGTACCATATCATATCGCGCGTTATAAGCCGCTCATGCTAGGCCGGCTGGTAAAGATAACCGGTGATTAAGTTAATGGCTTGATTAAAATTTAGGGTTCGCACGTGACTGGTGCTCGTGTGTTGTTGCTAAATACGCACGCAACACCAATCACATGCGAGCATTAAATTTTAATCACGTGATTACGTAATCAATAGTTAATGAACTCGATTTTAATCACGTGATTACGTAATCAACGGTTGGTGAACTAGGGTCTGGGAGCCGATATTTCAATTCCTTAAAAAATGTTATTCGTTTTATTTAATACTGTTGAAGAGCCATAGTCTTTCTATACTTATTTTTTTCTAGAGACTGACATTGTTTTTGTAGGTTTTATAAATCAAACTGTCTGATTAAATCTGATGCTTGAAAAATCGGCCCTATGTAAAGCGGAATGTCGTGACAAAATGGCACTAACACGATCCTATCCTTATAAAAAAATGCACATCAAATGAAGGCAAACATATTTCTTACAAAAAAGGCATAAAAGTACTGCAAAACTTGACAAAATAAATTAAACTTATTTAATACGGTACAAAATGAATCATAAAATAAAATTTAAGAAGCACTAGTACATATTCCTACTGGAGGGCTACCGGCTAAGAAATCTGGATATGGGTATGGGCTTCAACTGTCATTTGAATTCCTTATTCTGATAGATTTTTGCTGCTTTGTTCTGTTGAACGTTGCTAGCTAGTTATCGTTATACCCAAGTCACAAAACAAGGAACTAATAGCGGCTATTTTCTTTATAAAATAGACCTTAAGTTCCCAAAAACCTATGAAGTTCATATCCATAAAGTTACGCGGTAGCCCCCCTGGTCAGTAAGTTAAGCGAATTTCGACCTTACGCTCAACATACAGTTACATCGACATTAAAAATAAACATTTACCTTCAATATGGTACAGAATCGCGTGCACTAACCCCTCCTCATCACTCAGCTCCTCTAATAGTGAGATGCGTGAAAATGATTCCAGTACAATGACCAACACATCGTGAATGACATAATAATTTTCACATAATTAATTGAAATAACATTTGATTTGGGGCAATACGTTTAATCAGTTGTAGTTAAATATCACTTATTTGTAAGGACAAATCTGACTTGACCTTGTTCACCAACATTCTGTTAGGTTAACGGCCCGATTAAAATTAAATTTCCGCACGTCGCACGTGATTGGTTAAGGCGATACTCGGAAAAATTATGCTAAAGCGAGATAGCAATGAGAAAACGTCGCGCGCGGGAGCGAGACCGATTTTGTAGATTACGCAAAAAAATCACAAAATCACTTCGTATTAAAAAACTATAGCGATTTTTAAAAAATGCTTCTATACGATCCTAAATATTATTACTGTCCACTAATTAAACCAATTTTCAATAGTATATGTAACCCTATATAAGAATAATCTTCATATTTCGTAATTTTTTGAGGTATTTTCGAAAAGAAAAAGTGTCGAGGCAAAATCATAAAATCGTGTTTTTGAAACTATACGATTCTAGATAAAGGTATGAAGAAATATATATCTTATTACCAGATTTATAACAACTGTAACCATCCTATAGTTTTATATCAAAAAGTCCATACTTTTTCCGAGTAGCGCCTTAACCAACTAACCAACGAATGGTTAAGGGGCTGACATGAACCGTTTTATGTTAATTCGGTTATCTAAGCCCAATTTCTACAAAAGAAAACAGTCAAAGTCTTGTGAATAACGTTTTATATTAATCGATAAACTTTTCACTATTAAAAAATGCTTTCATTAGTTTAAAAATGGGTTCAAAATGCCGTTAAAACTGTTTGAATGCTTTTCAAATTGAGTTAAGTTATTTAATAAATTTAAGACGTTATTAATACGATCATGACTGTGTTGAGATGTTTATTTTGGTGAATAATTATGTGAAGATTAATAAAAAACACAAAAATATGAAGAAACTCGAATGATCGACGTGTTGCCAAACTTGTGTAACACTAAAGATATTTAATAGAAAAGTGATGTTTATTAAACTACAATATACAGGATGGAAAAAAATCTGGAGGCCCATATCCAGGGAAAATGTTTTAAATATTTTAGTTAGCTTATTTTACTGAAAGGAAACATCCTACTACCTAGTCCAACTAATATTATAAATGCGAAAGTTTAGATGTTTGGATGTATGTTGTTCAATTACGCCACAACGCGGCTGAACGGATTAGACTGAAATTTGGGACACATATACTTTGTTGTAGCCTGGAGAGGAACATAACATATGCTACTTTTTATCCCGGAAAAAATCACATTCACGCGGGCAAAGCCGCGGGCGTAAAGCTAGTTCTTTTATAAGGAAACAAAACTGCTTCAATGATTTTATAAATTCGCTCGATTCGCCTCTACACGGTCTAAAATTATGAAAAAGCATCCTGTAGTTTAATTGCATCAATCGACGAGGTCAATCATAAGGGTCAAATCTCTTTAACAAACATGATAAATTAAATTAAAGGAAAGCAACCAAAAGATGATGGATTTGATGTCAAGTCGAGTCGATGTTGTACTGTAAAAAACATATGAATGCAGTTTAATTTCTTGAAAAAAATAAATGAATGTTTCCTTTTTAGTAAAATGAGCTAACTAAAGGACTGATTCAATCCAGGACCCATAATTTTTATTCACCTGTATAATTTTAATGAAGTTATACTTTGTTATTATACTTGTTTATCTATTATTATTGCCCTTTACCACCAAGCACGTACCCATGATTTTTTGTCGGGGGGGGGGGGGGGGGGGGGGTAGTAGTTTAGATGTTTGTTGCTGAATCATGCCAAAACGGCTGAACGGATTTTGCTGAAATTTGGGACACCGATACTTTTTAGCCTGGAGTGGAACATAGGCTTCTTTTTATTCCGGAAAAATATCACATTCCCGCGGGATAACGTCGTGAAGTTCACGCCCATCCCGCGGATTAATGGATTTCGGGGGGGGTCCAGACCCCCTGGACCCCCCCCCCCCTGGGTACGTCCTTGTTTACCACACTAAAGATAGAATCGATACTATTAATATAACATCGATTAACGATAGATAACTCAATAAAGGCAACCTAAAGCCTGTAATGTGACGCCCAACACGTGACGCTCCACATGCACAATGTCGCGCGACGTTGCCAGCTGACATTTTTGCTTAGATGCGTAGTGCACGGGCAACTAAAATTGCGCAACACCTGTCAATACCAAACCAGGCAATTTAGGGCGATGTCAAAATGTAGCAACCTGGCTCCTATTTCACCACGTCGACAATTGTCAGCGACATATGTCGAGTAAATCACTATCGTCAACACTACTTTCACGGAGAGTCATTTTGAAAATACGCGAATGCTAACCACGAAACATTACAATTGTAACGCAAGCATGACACAGCTTTTATCTCATGTCAAGATTTACTGACAAATCTACAAATATGTCGACTATGAAAAATAATAATTGTTTCACAATATAATTGTCATTAACAATTGTAATAAAATACCTGTACCGTTTTATAAGCATTTCTATAGAAAATAATTTTCAAAATTGTCACATGTCACCTGTCGCTTGACAATTGTCACTCGACATATGTCTCTGACAATTGTCGATGTTGTGAAATAGGGCCCTGCTGCTGATATACAGCCACACAATACCACGAAAGTTGCCTCTAGATTGCTCTACTTGATTGCTCCATTACAGAAATGTTGCCAAACATGTTGAGCTTCAAGGATGCGCTTCATAATTTGCTTGAGACGAAGCTACTTTAAATCTTAGTCTATACTAATATTTTTGTTTTTTGTTCGTTTGTAACGAATAAACTCAAAAACTACTAGACAGATTTTGAAAATTCTTTCACCAGTAGAAAGCTACATTCTTCCCGAGTGACATAGGCTTTATTTTATCCCGATATTCCCACGGGAAACGCAAATAAAACTTGAGTCCTTACCTCCCGCTACTCTCGGGTTGGCCTTCTTCCGAGGCCGCTCTCTGCTGAACGCCGACCCGCTCTGCAGCGCTTCCATCAAACTGTACACAAAGGTTAAGACATGAGAATGATGTGACAATCCATACTAATATTAAAGATATGAAACTACATGTTTCTCCGTCTTTGTCACGTCTTCCGACGTGATTTTTTGCATGTGGATAGTCTGGGAGCTGGAGAGTGAGATGACTTTTAATCCTGGAAAAAACATCACATTCCCAAACAACTTCGAGTAGTCCACGCGGGCGGAAAGTTAGTAGACTATATTTTATCAAGACAGTCCCACGGACACGGGCACTACGCAGGTATGGTTCTACATTCCTGTCTGTTACGGTGACAGCCGTGACGGAGAAGCCATTTGAAATACAAAATTAGCTGTCAAAATGGTCTGTCATATAAAAAATGTTTTAGTTCCGAAGATTATCACCGGATTAGAGGATTAATCCACTATTTCGGTACATACCCGTCCGTCTTTCTCTCCAGTCATTTAGAATTGAGTGAAAGGGACGAGGCTAACGAATTTTCGGATTTTTCGTTTCAGAAGCCGTAGCTCAAGATATGCTTGTTGCACTATACAGTGCATCCTGGGCCGCCTCATCCATATCCAACAGTCGCTTGTATTTGTTTTGCCGATCTTTCGCTCCCGCGCCGTTTATGCGCCATGTTGCAATCTGTACTATAGCTGATATAAAGTGCCTCTGTACCTTTTCACGCCGAAACTTCCAAACCAATGGGGTATTTGACTGAATTTTTTTTAATGACTTAAAATGTTCATTTAATTAGTAGCAACACAACATAGGTATTTATTTTCAAATATCGTCGGCGGGCTGTGAAAAGCTCGTAAGTCACAAATTTAGTGAAAAACACTTTTAGTTGATTTTCGTGAGAAAACCTCGTAATACATGTCTACACGGAACGAAACTCAGATTCAATAATTGTAGCGCCATCTATTGAAGTAAATGAGAACCTCGTGAAAAAGTCGCGTTGACCAGTGTGGTTTGAAAAGCTCGGCTACGCGGTTCATCCCGTGGTTTTATTCATAACCTCTTATAAAAAATATATTTAGTATGGAAAAAATGCAGAGCTTGTAAGAATGTATACGTGTTTATCATACGTAGTATACGACAGTACTAAGATATTTTGTTGTCTATGAAAACCTCTCAAGTAACATTAGACACTTTTCTGTAAATTATTTGCGAATATTTGTCTTCAGAATCATTGAATAATGTTTTAAACATGAAAAATCCACTAAATGTTTTACTTGGCTTCATTCAAAAATTTTCACTGTACGGTTTTTTTCATCTCCTGTAAAATTTGGAGTAATGCACATGCGAGGTTTTCACAGCCCGCCGACGATATGCATATTTTAAGCAATATAGAGCATCAAACTTTCTAATTAGACAAGGAGAGCGCTATAGAAACGTGACGTCACATTTCTATAGCGCCATAATCTCGCCATAGAAAATTTCGTTTTAGAAAGAGATAGCTAGAGTCATAATTAAGTAGCTCATAATTCGCTTGTTATAATACAGATTGAATTTCTTTTTTCACATTTGTTATTCAATAATGTTATATTTCAAAATGTCATAATTAAATATCTACATTTCAACAACAGTCAAATACCCAATTGTGACGAAATATGAAATACAGATACATTAGACCTTGGAGAAGGATATAGGTTCCAAATTGTTTCTGAAAAATTTGATTTTGTGATCTCGAATATCACGTAGACGCCATCTAAGTTGTGCTATTTTCTTCCACCCTTAAAAGATGAGAAAGCCAGTTACTCAGTGATTGAAGATTCCGGGTAATGGAAACGCATTACCCGGAATCTTCAGCTTAATCATCACTTAACATCAGGTGTGATGAAGGCTAATCTGAAGCTACATCGTTGAAGATAAAAAGTAAGTCACGGGCTGAAAGTAAACTCATACATAAAATTAAAAACTTGTCCATACCTATCCATGACGCCATCCTGCGCCCTATCCATATCCACCAGTTGCTTATATCTGTGCTGTCTATCTCTTCGCTCGCGCTCCGCTTGTGCGCGCGCTTCTCGCGCTCGCCTCGCTCGCTCTTCCGTCTCGCGGGATACTACGTTCTCTTGGTGGGCCGTCTGTTGGAGAATGAGACGGTGTTATTTATGTTCGGTAAATATTTTTGAAGTGAAAAGTTCTTTAGAGGCGTTATGCACTTTTTGTGATAGGTAAAAAATGTTAAACTCGCGTCAGACTCAGGACACGTGACCGTCAGATCGAGAATTCGTAAGACGGACACGTGACCTGATCGAAAAACTGTAACAATGTCATTAGGATACGAAGATAAATTTCGCCACCGATTCCAAAGTTGTAATAGCTCAGGTTAGAAAACGGGCGGCATTGAAGCCAGAAGACCTCGGTTCAAATCCAGTCCGTATTTTTTCTATTTTTTGTCAAATTCCTTTTTTTTTGGGAAAACGTCTAGGGAGCCCTTTTTACTTCTGCCGGAGTGCATCCCATTGCTTTTTTAATTCACTCTTATTTATGTAATGTATAAAAAAACAAAATTCAAACAGTGGATATGGTTAGCCAATATAAATTTGAAAAATTGTTTACCAGAAGTTTCATTTGACCATTTTAGACTCTACATCCACATGTACAGTGGCACAATCTTTTCTGTTCCGGTGACAGCGGCGCTATGATCGGTTTTCTTTTTTTTGTAGCAATTGACTTGACAGCAAAATGACATTTAAAAAAATACACGCTAGTTTCACATTTTGGCCACCTGAACAGAAAAGTTTGTGGCATTGTAGAGTCTATAGCTTTTATTTACCACAAAAGAGACCTTAAAAGTCTTGATATCTAAGAACTTTTCCAACATATTATTATACTTCTGCAGGTCAATGAAGTATCAATCCTATCGTACAAGATATAAGATCTAATATGGCTTGTACCAACCCCTTATTAGTTGCATATTTTGGCTTAAGTATTATGTGAGGCTTGGACAGCCTTACTGCCAAATACCTTCCCCCTTATTACAAAACGTGGACCAAAGTTAGACCTGGTTTAAAATTCATGCTAATTCTGTCTTTCATTTGGAAAATGAAAGTGACAGCACCAGTTTAGTACCTATTTTAGTCCACGTTTTGTAAGAAGGGGGTTTAGGGTCTAATATAGGTTTTACTTACCACAAAAGAGCCTTTAAACGTCTTGATATCTGAGAAGTACTCTTTCAGCGTAGGCAACGTATAGTTTTGTGGGTCGAATACATTCTACTCTGCCAACTCGTTCTATAAAGCGGCCACTTCACAATGAAATATCAACCCTATCTTACTAGATATAAGATCTAATATGCTCCCCTATATACTTACCACTTATTAGTCGCATACTTTTGCAGAAGTATTATGAGAGGCTTGGACAACCTTACTGCCTTACACTTAGGGTCTAATATACGTTGTACTCACAACATAAGTCTTTAAACGTCTTGATATCTGAGAAGAACTCTTCCAGCGTATACTTTGTGGGTCGAACACGTAGTATTCTGCTAACTCGTTGTATAAAGCGATCATCTCACAATGATATAGCAATCTTATAATATTAGATATAAGATCTAATATTGCTTGCACCCCTTATTAGTTGCATACCTGCTTGAAAATATAATGAAATGCTTGGGCAACCTTACTGCCTTTCACTTAGGGTCTAATATACGTTATACTCTAAGGGCCTGTTTCACAATGTCGAAGTAAGTTCTGATTAGCTGTTACTTGACAGATAGGCCGTACAAAACTGTAAAGTAAACTGGAAAGTATCTCCTAATCGGACATTGTGAAACAGGCCCTTAATCTTCTTATTCTTCTCAGATATCAAGATATCTGAGAAGAACTCTTCCAATGTATACTTTTGTGGGTCAAATACGTAGGATTCTGCTAACTCGTTGTATAAAGCGGAATCCGACAATGAAATATCAATCCTCATCATCATTTCAACCGTAAGACGCCCACTGCTGGGCATAGGCCTCCCCCAAGGATCTCCACAACGATCGGTCCTGCGCTGCCCGCATCCAGCGGCGCACCGCGACCGCGCACCAGATCGTCGGTCCACCTTGTAGGGGGCCTGCCCACGGAACGTCGTCCGGTACGCGGTCGCCATTCGAGAACCTTTCCGCCCCAACGGCCATCGGTTCTCCGCGCTATGTGTCCCGCCCACTGCCACTTCAACTGAGCAATCCTTCGAGCGATGTCGGTCGTTTTAGTTCTCCTGCGGATCTCATCATTTCTGATTCGATCGAGCAGGGAAATACCAAGCATCGTTCTCTCCATTGCTCGCTGGGTAACCTTGAGCCTTCTTATGAGACCCATAGTAAAAGACCACGTCTCGCTTCCATAAGTCATAACTGGCAACACACACTGGTCAAAGACCTTAGTCTTGAGATATTGAGGAATTTTGGACGCAAATATATGCCGGAGCTTCCCAAACGCTGCCCATCCGAGCTGGATTCGACGAGAGATCTCTTTCTCGAAGTTGGACTTACCTAATTGGATTGCCTGTCCTAGGTAGACATAGTGGTCAACAACTTCGAGTGTAATGTTCCCAACATTAACTGGAGCGGATGCAACATGGGCATTGGACATGATTTTCGTCTTATCCATGTTCATCTTCAGACCCACTCTTTGGGAAGCATTGCTGAGATCTTCGAGCATTGTGTTCAGGTCTTCCAAGGTCTCAGCCATGAGAACTACATCATCGGCAAACCGCAGGTGTGTTAGGTACTCGCCATTGATGTTAATGCCGAATCCTTTCCAGTCCAGTAGCTTGAAAATATCCTCCAACGCAGCTGTGAACAGTTTCGGAGAAATGACGTCTCCCTGTCTCACACCTCGCTGTAGTTGGATAGGATTAGAGCTCTGGTTCTGTAGTCGGACTGACATGGTGGCGTTTTGGTATAAGTACCTCAGCACCTCGATGTACCTGTAGTCTATTTGGCACCTCTGAAGAGACTGCAGCACTGCCCAGGTCTCGATCGAATCAAAGGCTTTCTCATAGTCCACGAACGCCAAGCATAGTGGCAAGTTATACTCTTCGGTCTTCTGTATAACTTGCCGCAGCGTATGAATGTGGTCTATGGTACTATAACCTTTTCGGAACCCGGCTTGTTCGGGAGGTTGGAAGTCGTCGAACCTGCGAGCGAGACGATTCGTAATGACTCTCGAAAACAACTTGTAGATATGGCTCAGAAGCGAGATGGGTCGGTAGTTTTTCAAGAGAGTCTTATCACCCTTCTTGAAGAACAGCATCACATCGCTTCTGCCCCATGCCTTTGGCGTTTTGCCCTCGAGGATGACAGAGTTGAAGAGCTTCTGGAGGACCTTAAGTATCGGCTTACCGCCCGCTCTCAGAAGTTCTGTTGTGATTCCGTCATCGCCCGCCGCCTTGTTGTTTTTGAGCTGCTTGAGAGCCATTCTAATCTCGTACAGGCTGACGTCCGGGATATCTTCGGTATAGTGTCGGGTAAGCTTGGCTCTAGGTTCTGTAGCCTTACTTTCAACAGGTGTTTGCGTGGAGTACAACTGTCCATAGAAACTCTCAATCTCCCTCAGGATTTCAGGTGTTGATGAAATGATACTACCGTCCTCAGCTTGCAGCCTCGTCAGTTGACTTTGCCCTATAGCCAGATCTCTAGCGAACATCATCATATCAATCCTATCTTACTAGATATAAGATCTAATATAGATTGTACTTACCACTTTATTAGATGCATACTTTTTTGGAATTATTATGTGAGGCTTGGACAACCTTACTGCCATACATTTAGGGTCTAATATAGGTTGTACTCACCACAAATGAGTCTTTAAACGTCTTGATATCTGAGAAGAATTCTTCTAACGTGTACTTCTGCGGGTCAAACACGTAATACTCTGCTAACTCGTTGTACAGTGCTGTCATTTTGCGGAACATCGAGTTGAGGAGATCGCATTGCTCGCGGGCCTCTATGGCGAAAGACTGTGATGGTGTTGAGGATATTATTTGTTCAATAAAAATCAGCTCCTTACACCACGTAACACAAGAAAGTTGTTTAGAAGTAGTTTGGGCGGGGCAAGCGTAAAAAACTCACTCTTTGCTCAAATCAGCAAACCCAGGTTAGAATTTATTTAAGTAAAAAAATGGAAAATGAAGTATTTTAGAAAAAATGGACCCATCTCACAACTGGCTCCGATGGGACTCGAACCCACGACCTTTCACTATCCGGCCGACTGCTAACTACTGACTCCGTAGCTCAGTAGGTCTACGTTTGACGTCACACGTAGTTAGCGCTGTCCTTGTCTAACAAGGAAGTTTGATGCTCTATAAGAACCTGTGTTGTATTTATGATTTTTCTAAAAATATTTTTAATAAACAAAAAAAATCTGTCCGATCCCCTATTGTGCTACGAAATTCTCAATGCGCCAAATAAAACTTCTTCACCGTTTGTGATTTCCACCTCACCTCTTGAAATGTTTTTCATTCATTCACTCATTCATCAATTCATTCATTTTCACAAAAGTTATGTTGTTATGTTGTCCGACTGTGTTGGCTTCGCAGCTCCACCAAATACGGTGGTCCCGACGGAAGATCAGCGCTGGCCACCAGTGGCGTGCCTAGGGTCTGAGATCAGGGCAAGCCCGAAGACCTAAAGCCAAAAAAGGCGTTCATTTTTTATAACGACTCCGTAGCTCAGTGGTTAGAGCAGTCGCCCGGAAAGCGAAAGGTCGTGGGTTCGTGTCCCATCGGAGCTGGTTGTGAGTTTTGTGAGACGGGTCGATTATTTCAAAATACTTCATTTTCCATTTTTCAATAATAAAAATTTCATTGTGAATGCAAAAAAGTAAATAAAGGCTTAATTAAAAAATAGTTTTTGATTTGGTAGTCGTAAACCGACGTAATTATAAATGGTTTCGAAAATCAGAAAAAACGGATTTGCAAATAAACTATTACATTTACAACCAAACAAACAGCTGAAAAAAATACCCGTGTTAGACACTTATTATGTCAAGAATTTTAGATCTTGTAACTTTACACGATATAAAGATAAAAATAAATGTGATAAATTTTAGACTTGTCGTACTTTAGAGATCGAATACTCAGTTTCCATAACATTAAGACACATGACATATATTCAATGAATTTAAGTAATTCATGAACATTAGTTCCTGTTAATTTCAGCTTTCAATTCCAGCTATCATGAAAGATATATCAAAAACAAGATTAAGACAGCAATTCTTTAATAAGCCGCCCAAATTGTAGAGGTCACGTAAAAGCGACCGCGCCATATATAAGCGTAACCATCTTAAATGAACGGGATGTTTTCTACGAGTTTTGTACACATTTCTATTGAATTGCCTTTTGTGAGTCTTACTAGTTTGCAAAATACACAAATCTGGAGTAGGTCTGTCTGAAAATACTCGCTGCTTTTTTCGGCAAAGTGAAATGAATTTACCTTTCCCTCGCCTCACCGGCCGGGCGGCGCCGATCAAAACTTTTAACACATTTTAATCTTTCACAATCACAAAAAACAACATCACTCATCGTTCTGAATTCTGACATCTTTTTGTACAACGAAAAACACTAATTAATGCAAAACAGAAAACTTTATCAAAGAAACATTGGCTCAATCAAACTGCAAAACAACCTGTTATTATTACTTAATTCACCCAGGTGATCGCATTGCTCCTGATTGGCCCGTTTGTATGCGCTACGCAGCGCAGCCATTGGCCTGATTGTGTGCTGCTGTGCAGGGATTGGCCCGATCGTGAGCTGTTTCTGCGGGTTCATCGCTCCCACTTGCGGCTAACTTCCTTTGCATGCCGGCTTTTGCTCAGTTTTGAAATTTCTCATAGAATCTATAGATAGGTACAGCAGTATGTATGTAGTGGGGTACCAGTTTCGTTAATGTTAGAAGAGTGCGGATATATGAATTCGCAAAGCCCGGTTGCAAGCCAACGAGTGCGAGAGAGATGAATTGTATTTTTCGATTAATACGCTATATTATGTAGTTAATGACTTGTCTATCGAACAGTTGTTTAAAAAATTTAATTTTTGATTGAAAATTTACGTTTGTGAATATTATTTTGTTGTTATCATTATTTGTGATTCATTAGTAGTGTAAATAAGATTTTGTTAGGGCAAGCCCGGCTTTTGGGCTTGTATGGAGGTACCGCCACTGCTGGCCACAAGCCAAGCATTATGCCATAGAGTAACTTAGTATATATAGTAAACATTATGCTGAGTCGGGACCATTTTGGGACATAGATACCGTACGTTTTAATATGTGTTTTTGTGTAAATATTATTTTGTCGTTATGTCCCAAATAAATGATGTTTCTTTCTTTCTTTTCTAAAAGGATACGCTCATCTTCTCGTGGAACAGGTCGTCTGGGCTCTGTTGCACGCGCGAGTTGTTCAGGTCCGTCTCCAGCGCTCTGATGTCGTTCTCCATCTTCTTGAGAGACTTCTGGAGGTTCTCCATTGATACGCGGGCGGCTCTGTGGAAGAAGAATTAAAATTACATTTATACACTGTGATTTTTTAATCTACTCAAACTTTAAAAAAAAAACCCTGATAATTTTAGGGCTTATTCTACTCATGAAAACAAACAACTTTTATTATGGGACCAAAATTGAAATCGCGAAAAAAACAATCGGCAATACAGCCATACAAACGTGATAAAATATTTAACCAAAATGTCACGTCCCTATAAAACTTCTTCGTGATTATTTATTTTTATCTGTCTAATATTGGTGATACGAGGTAGTACCTCGTTATATAGTAATATTAAAGTGTCCTATAATTTATATGGCAAAACAACGTAAAAAAATAAATATTGGACACCTTCACATACATTGTTGCAATCCAAACTATTAGTAGCTTTAGCCCTAGTATTATGGAAATGAGAGATTTTCTGCCAGCAAATTAAAAAAAAAAGGTTATTTATTAGCTCGATAGATGGCGCTGACCTGACATGTATCTCATCTGATCTGACCTACACTTGTATTACAAAGTTGTGCAAGAAGGTGCAAGGCCAAAAAAAAGTTGACGTTGACGGAAGAAAAGAAATGTCAAATAATTCTATTCCTCTTGTTTTGCTTTGCAATACCATACCGACCATACCGCGAGTTGTAGATAAGCCTTTTCAGTCCTGTAAATGTTTGTTTTCCTTCTGGAAGTGTTTTTTTTTAATTGACCGTCTTAACGTAGACTCCTTGCCAGCAAATAAAAAAAAACAAACCCATGTCTGATGAACGTCATCTGTTGAGTTTTTTGGAACTAACTTTTTTCTTTTTAATCATCTGTCAGAAAATCCCTCATTGGAAACAACGACGGGTATTGCCACATACACCCAGACCCGAGGAAATATTGGAAACTTGAAATCATTCGGTCACGGAGGTTGCCAAATATGTATGGAAACTTTCTAGTATGTAAATCAAAGGAAGTTCTGTTCATTCGACTCTAGTTTAGACTTATTTCTACTTTTAACCAGGGGGGTAATACGGTATTTTACTGATTTTTTTTATTTCTTTAAAATGTTTTTCGAAATATTAGCTACACAAAACAAGTTTTCATTTTGAATTATCTATATATATAAAAATGAATCCCTATTTCCCTTGGTCACGGCATCACGCGTGAACGGCTGGACCGATTTGGCTAATTTTGGTCTTGAATTGTTCGTGGAAGTCCAAGGAAGGTTTTAGCGGTGAGAAAATAGGGGAAGGAGGGGTAAGTAGGGGTAGAGTAGAAGTAGGGTAGGGGTAGAGTAGGGGTAGGGTAAGGTAGGGGTAGAGGTAGGGTAGGGGTAGGATAGGGGTAGGGTAGGGGTAGGGTAGGGGTAGGGTAGGGGTAGGGTAGGGGTAGGGTAGGGGTAGGGTAGGGTAGGGGTAGGGTAGGGTAGGGGTAGGGTAGGGGTAGGGTAGGGTAGGGGTAGGGGTAGGGTAGGGGTAGGGGTAGGGTAGGGGTAGGGTAGGGTAGGGTAGGGCAGGGTAGGGGTAGGTAGGGGTAGGGTAGGGTAGGGGTGGGGTAGGGTAGGGTGGAGTAGGGGGTAGGGTGGAGTAGGGGGTAGGGCCACGGGAACGAAGTCGCGCTGGGTCAGCTAGTATTGAATATTTTCAAAGATATAGGACTTCAAACTTTATAATTAGACAAGGACAGAACGCTATCTTAGTGACGTCAGTGGGTTAGTAGCGTCATAGTCACGCCATAGAAGATTTCGTTTTAGAAAGAGACAGCTATAGTCAAAATCAAACAGACTATAATTATTTTATTATAAAACAGATTCAAATTATTTTTTCACATTTGGTATTCTTAAATGCAATATTTTTTAACGTCATCATTAAATATCTACATTTCAACAACAGTAAAATACCCTATTGTCTAACTCAACATCAATCGCAATCGCTTTCAGTTTGACATCCATTTGACATCCATCACTTGTTGTTGAAGAAAGTTGTCAAAATTATTTATATTGATGCAGCAATGGTCGTACAATATCTTTCAAACTGAATGCGATCGCGATTGATGTTGAGTTAGACAATTACCCACCAGAGTTAGCTTAGGAAGACATCTCAAGTTGCAAAACTGTGTTTCTTTATTTTATTTGTACACATGAAACGATAAAGAATGATTAAGTGTAATCTATTTCAACGAAATACATTTATATTATTAGCCTAATCAACGAAGAGATATAGAGAGAAATGCTTGGAACACAATTTTTGACATCATAACTTTGTTTGGACTACTTAGTCTCATTTTTTGGTTTTTGGATTATATCTCAGAAACTATGCGTCCCAGCGACATGTTCACTATGTGCAAAATGAAAGCTGATTAAATTTGCTACAAGTTCTACTCAGTAGTAGTAAGGACTGGGCATAAAATTAAACAACTTTAAAAATACCTGTCTATATGCGGCATCTCTTCAGCGAACGTGAGTACGTCGGGAAACTTATTCTCTATGGTCTCGACCAAGTAGTGGAGGAGAGTCTGCTTGTTTTCTAGGTCTTTCGTCGCTGTGAGCTGTTAAAAACGTTGTATTGTCAAATTAATTAAATCTAAAGTGCAATTATAAGGGACCACGCAAATAATCGTACCCTACCCACCAACAGATTTAAAACATTTTTGTGAAATCAAAATTCCTGCAGTGGATGCGCCGTTCTAATAAGTGATCTTCGTGGCAAGACGCAAATGAAATCAAAATGTTTATTTGCTCAACGTCAAAGTCAAAGGACATTTTTCATTTTCGGCTAGGACATTGTACACTATTCGTACTAATAGTAAAAAATATAGTAAAGTCAAATAAAATATTAAAATTCTCATTGTCTTTCTGGATAAATGGTACAAAAATAAACTTTGAAATAAAAATTCTTTGCCATCCATGGTCACACTGGCAACCATATTTAAATCACGTTCGGAAACTTTGATGTTTCTGTACGAAAAACGATGACATTGACGACTGATGATAATCTGTCAATGTGAACCTTTTTTTTAATGTTAGTGTGACATTTTACCGCCATATTGAATCGGGGTTGCATAATTATTAAGACTAGATAATGCTTTTGTACCATCAAACGCGTTAGCTTAATGCGATATAATTAGTTTTCAGTTATTATTTTATCTTTTGCTTGCCTATGGTATAGTGTACAAAGTCCTAGCCGAGGCTCCATACAAAACTGAAAAATCTCCTTTGTTTATTCAATTCAAATTGTTATTTACAATACTTGTGCACGTCATAGAAATTACGCCATCGGTTCGCAAGCCCTACAGCGGGAACCCTTGGAGAAATTTCAACATTGTGCAGTACATTGGGGTGGTCAACAATGATATTAAGACGAACTACAATGTTCTACCCTAAATTTGTGAGCATTAAATGAGACACGTTTGTGTATTAAATAAATTAGATATTGTTGATCTTAAGTAAATACATAATATTTGCTAAATTAATCTAGTAAATGATTTAATGGCTTAAGGCACGCGTACACGGGCAATTTTTGGCAATAATTGCCTGGCAACTGTAAATAATCAATCTGGAGCAAGTAAGTGGAGCGATGTTGCTCCATATTTTGTAGTATTGTGTGGCCGTATCACAGCAACAAGTTGCTACATTTTGAAATTTTGTAAACGCCCTTAATTGCTTAATGTGGTCGTGAAGTCATGTTTGGCGGTGATTGACAGGAATTACGCAATTTTATTTATTAATTGAACACTTTATTTTAATACCACAGTACATATTTAAAATCACTTAAAACAGTATTAAAAGGGCGGTCTTATCGTTTAAAGCCATCTCATTCAGACAACTCGTATTTATTTTAGTTGCCTAAGTTGCCTGTGGAAGCGCGCCGTTAGATAGTGTTGTCGCAACACTCCTTTAAACCAAGACAATAATAAAATGCAATTTCCAACATACCTTAGTCAAGAAGCTGATTTCAAACCCGTAAGCTCCAGCGTTGTTCGACCCGGTGTTCATATAATTTCCCAATAAAAGTAGTAATTCGAGGATTTGTGCGAATTTCCCGCTGGATTTCACTTCTTCGCACGCCGCTGTACCGGATACTATGTCCTGGGGGGAAAATCAAAGATAAGATTTTTACTCATATCAAGATAATTTAACTGACGTCACATTGACAGTAATTTTTTTGAGATTTTATATTATTTTTTATGCATTTACAATGCAATTTTGTAAGTATAGGAAAAATGTGATAGTACACGAGCCCTATAAGTAGCTATCAGGCGGGATTCGATTCATCTTAATCGATTGTTAAACATTTGTAAAAATGTTTCTTTCGGATGCGAGGGTTTCCTCACATTGATGAAGCAACGCTGGCCTACAGCGTAACAAGTGATAGCAAAATTCGACGAGTCGTGTAAGCCTTTCGGTAGCTTAGTTGGTCAGAGCATCGGGCCGGATTCCCGGAGGCGCGGGTTCGAATCCCGCCTGAAAGCTACTTATAGGGCTCGTGGTTTTTTACTATCACATTTTTCCTATAGTAATTTTTTTGACTGACAATTTTTTTTACAACAACTTCCAGCAGTTGACAATAAACGATCCATCGTTCTTGTGTGTGTGTACTAAATAAGTAAATAAATAAATCAATCAATCAATCCGCCAGCAGGCAACGGCCTGTCAGTTGGCCGCAATCAGCCACATACAGTTTTACATACAAAAACTGAATTCCATGACCGATTGCGGCCAACTGACAGGACGTAATCTAAGTGATAATGGAGTCGATTCGGCATACGCCTAACTAAACTAAACTTAAATTAGTCTTGGCACTTTCTATCATTTTTAATTGAAAAGGGACCGAAGATCATTGGTTTTGTTTTTGTCTTTGACTTAACGACTAACTGTCAAATTTAGTGGCTTTTTATTCGTCATGGTGTTTAGGTAGGCACTAAAACAAGACTAAATTTGACAGTTAGTCGTGAAGTCAAAGACAAAAACAAAACCAATGATCTTCGGTCCCTTTTCAATTAAAAATGATAGAAAGTGACAGGACTAATTTTAGTTTAGTTTAGTTAGGCGTATGCCGAATCGACACCATTGTGAAGGTTAGGTTTTTTTATTGATATTATGTTAAACTCTGTCCCTCTTAAGATTTTAAATTATTTTTATGCATTCACAATTTTTTTTTCTGTCCCTCTTATTCCAAAACGTGGACTAAAGTTAGATCTGGTTTAAAACTGATGTTAATTCTGTCATTCATTTGGAAAATGAAAGTGACAGCATCAGTTTAGTACCAGTTTTTAACCAGGACTATTTTAGTCTACGTTTTGTATAGGGGTAGGATAGAGGTAGGGTAGGGGTAGGGGTAGGGTAGGGGTGGGGTAGGGTAGGGTGTAGTAGGGGGTAGGGCCACGGGAACGAAGTCGCGCTGGGTCAGCTAGTCACTAAATAAATACATAAAAGACCATTATGCACAACAAGTGAGGAAATTGTTGTGCATAATGGTCTCTTATGTATCGTAGTCTTGAGGTTGACACCAATAGCTTAATATCTCACCAATAGATAATAAGTCTAATACTTAAAGGGTTAAGGCTCAAAATGCAATACCTATTGAATATATACCTTGCAATGTCGATTCGAGTCTTGGTGTGGAAATTCAACACCTAAAGCATTAGAAATAAAGTCTACTTTTCTCTACTCACCGGTTTAATTACAGATATGATTTCCGCATAATGCTCTCTAATCTAAACGCTAAACTCTTCAATCTAAGCACTTATCACTATAAGCCTTAATATTTGAACTTCGACACAAGCTAATATACACCTTATAGAACACATTTAAAGTCCATAATGGCTCGCCTACTTACTACAAAAGTGTTCCTTAAATGTCGATCCTAATTCTGTAATGGAAAATACACACCTAAAGCATTAAAAATAAGGTCTACTTTTCTGTACTCACTGGTTTAACTTCAGATATGATTTCCGCATAATGCTCTCTAAACACTAGGCTCCTCAATTTTGGCACTTTTCATCATTTAATATCAACTACTGTAAGCCTTAATATTTGAACAAGCTAATATACACCTTATAGAACACATTTAAAGTCCATAATGGCTCGCCTACTTACTACAAAAGTGTTCCTTGAATTTCGATCCTAATTCTGTTATGGAAAATAAACACCTAAGGCATTATAAATAAGGTCTACTTTTCTGTACTCACCGGTTTAACTTCAGATATGATTTCCGCATAATGCTCTCTAAACGCTAAACTCTTCAATCTTGGCACATATCATTTATATCAACTACTGTAAGTCTTAATATTTGAACAAGCTAATATACACCTTATAGAACACATTTAAAGTCCATAATGGCTCGCCTACTTACTACAAAAGTGTTCCTTATGTCGATCCTAATTCTGTTATGGAAAATAAACACCTAAAGCATTAGAAATAAGGTCTACTTTTCTGCACTTACCGGTTTAACTTCAGATATGATTTCCGCATAATGCTCTTTAAACGCTAAGCTCCTCAATCTTGGCACTAATCGTTTAACATCGGCCACTGTAGCCGCAAATAGCTCAGCTTCTGTCAATTCTTCCGCGTTACCTTTCAAATCTGCTAGTTTCTTCATTTGGTCCGCTGGGGGGAGGTACTGGGGGCAAAACCATTAGTAAGTTACTAATGAGAAAATGAGAGAGAAAACATGTACCAATACCTCCGTGGTCCGAGTTGTGTAAACACAGGCTTTCAAGGTGCCCTGTTTTCAAGGTGTCCGGTTTTCAAGGCGCTATCTGTGAGGTTCCAGGTTCGATTTCCAGTCGGGTAAATATTTAAAAAAGGAACTTTTCGATATCTTCTCATGTTAGGGTGTTGGTAATACCCGTCGTTGCTTCCAATTGCCTGAACACTGTTGGTAATACCCGTCGTTTCCAATTGCCTGAACACAGGGGCTTAAATTACTAAGCTAGTGATATACAGGGTGTTTTTCTATAAGTGCAATACCTATAATTGCAATACCTCTTAGGTGCTGATTGTGCTCATGAATATGAACAACTTTTACTATGGGGCCAACTCTGCAACTCAACAAAAAAAATCAGCTGTTTCATACAATTTGTTAGTACTTACCTGACCAGAATGTATGGAACAGCTGTTTTTTTTTGTGAAGTTACAGAGTTGGCCTCATAGTAAAAGTTGTTCATATTCATGAGTACAATCACCACCTAAGAGGTATTGCACTTATAGAAAAACACCCTGTATACTCAACATGTCAACAAAAACATCGAACCATTATTTCATACAAACGTGCTTACTACAGCGCTTCTTTTTTGTTTGTATGTTTGAACTAATAGATAAACTCAAAAACTACTAAAACTATTTAAAAAAATCTTTCGCCATTAGGTAGCTATAATGTTACTAAATGACATAGGCTAGATTTTATCCCAATATTCCCATGGGAACGGGTAAGTACCACGCGGGCAAAATCCAAGTATATACTACTAGTATATACTTGGATTTTGCCCGCGTGGTACTTACGTAATATATTAGCAGCCGTTCCCGAGCATGACGCAGCACAACAAAGTTGTTTTTTTCTAAGCTTATTTGTCTAGGAACAAAATAAAACTTAAATAGATCTTCTGAAGGTCTAGAACATTCGCCGTGAGCACGTCGGTGTCGCACCTGAGTATGCAAGTCCTAATCTTCTCATACGTCATGTGTTTTAGGGACCCGCCCAGTAGTATGGAGAGGGATTGTGGCGCTTATATAATATATCTACACTAATATTATTAAGACTCGGGGTGCAGGCATTATAGTATGCTTAGCAACCGTTCCCGAGCGTGATGCAATATAATAAATAATAAATAAATAAATAAATAAATAACTTCTTACATTCACACCAATTATCTAAGCCCATTTTAATTTCATTACGAAACTGTATCATTGGAAAACTTGATAACGGATAAATAATACTTAAATACTTTTTGTTTGTAAATACATACTTAATATACATAGTAAACACCCAGACCAAGACAAATAGACATGTTCATGCACACAACTATTTGTCTTGTTCGGGAATCGAACCCGAGACCACTGGCGCTGATAAAATAAAATGATACTATAGCCTATTTCTAACACGACTTACCTGTATTTGTAGTCTACAACGTTAGTAGCTTAATATTACTACTGACGTTATATATTAGCAACCGTTCCCGAGCATGACGCAGCACAACAGAGGTTTTTTTACTTACTTGTCTAGGAATATAATAACTCTTAAATAGTTCTTACCTGTATTAAAAGGTAGAGTCTAGAACAGTCATAAGTTTTAAAGACCCGCCTAGTAGCATGTAGAGAGATTGAGCCGCTTATATAATATATCTACATTAATATTATAGAGAGTTATGTATGGTTGGATACTGATTTTGTAATTCTATCACTAGTAGACATTATTTCCGAGTAACATAGGCCCTATTTAATCTGGATATTCCTACAGGATGAGAAACTACGCGGCTAAAACCGCGGGGGTCCCGCCCACTGCCACTTCAATGATGCAATCCTTCGAGCGATGTCGGTTGTTTTAGTTCTCCTGCGGATTTCATCATTTCTGATTCGATCGAGCAGGGAAATACCAAGCATCGCTCTCTCCATTGCTCGCTGGGTGACTTTGAGCCTTCTTATGAGACCCATAGTAAAAGACCACGTCTCACTTCCATAGGTCATTACTGGCAACACACACTGGTCAAAGACTTTCGTCTTGAGACATTGAGGTATTTCGGACGCGAATATATGTCGGAGCTTCCCAAACGCTGCCCATCCGAGCTGGATTCGACGAGAGATCTCTTTCTCAAAGTTGGACTTACCTAACTGGACCGTCTGTCCTAGGTAAACATAGTGGTCAACAACTTCGAGTGTAATGTTCCCAACATTAACTGGAGCGGGTGCAACATGGGCATTGGACATGATTTTCGTCTTGTCCATGTTCATCTTAAGACCCACTCTTTGCGAAGCATTACCGAGATCTTCGAGCATTGTGTTCAGGTCTTCCAAGGTCTCAGCCATAAGAACTACATCATCGGCAAACCGTAGATGTGTTAGGTACTCGCCATTGATGTTGATGCCGCATCCTTTCCAGTCCAGCAGCTTAAAAATATCCTCCAACGCAGCTGTGAACAGTTTGGGAGAGATGACATCTCCCTGTCTCACACCTCGCTGTAGTTGGATAGGATTAGAGCTCTGGTTCTGTAATCGGACCGACATGGTGGCGTTTTGGTATAGGTACCTCAGCACCTCGATATACCTGTAGTCTATTTGGCACCTCTGGAGAGACTGCACCACGGCCCAGGTCTCGATCGAATCAAAGGCTTTCTCATAGTCCACGAACGCCAAGCAAAGTGGCAGGTTATACTCTTCGGTCTTCTGTATAACTTGCCGCAGCGTATGAATGTGGTCTATGGTACTGTAGCCTTTCCGGAACCCGGCTTGTTCGGGAGGTTGGAAGTCGTCGAACCTGCGAGCGAGACGATTCGTAATGACTCTCGAAAACAACTTATAGATATGGCTCAGAAGCGAGATGGGTCTATAATTCTTCAAGAGAGTTTTATCACCCTTCTTGAAAAACAGCATCACATCGCTTCTGCCCCATGCCTTTGGCGTTTTGCCCTCGAGGATGACAGAGTTGAAGAGCTTCTGGAGGACCTTAAGTATCGGCTTACCGCCCGCTCTTAGAAGTTCTGTTGTGATTCCGTCATCACCCGCCGCCTTGTTGTTTTTGAGCTGCTTGAGAGCCATTCTAATCTCGTACAGGCTGACGTCCGGGATATCTTCGGTATAGTGTCGGGTAAGCTTGGCTCTAGGGTCTTTAGCCTTGCTTTCAACAGGTGTTTGCGTGGAATATAGCTGTCCATAGAAACTCTCAATCTCCCTCAGGATTTCAGGTGTTGACGAAACGATGCTACCTTCCCCAGTTTTCAGCCTCGTCAATTGACTTTGCCCGATAGACAGATCTCTCGCGAACACTTTGGAGCCTTTGTTCCGCTCAATGGCTTCTTTAATACGCTCGGTATTAAATTGGCGAAGGTCGCGCGTCAAGGACTTAGATATCTGTCTATTGAGCTGCCGATAACGATGGGCATCCGCTGAGTTCTGCAGCTTCATTTCGTGTCTCTGATCCATGAGTAGGAGAGTCTGACTGGAGAGTTTCTTCAATTTGGGACGGTGGGTTTTATAGTACTTAGACCCTACCGTGCGGACAGTGTCCACCACCATGTTGTATAGATCGTCCACGTCTATGCTGTTCTCAAGGGCTTCGAAGCGGTTTTGAAGCTCGAGCTGAAAGCACTCGGGGTTTTGAATTTGAGCTGGTATTGGTCGGAGCGTGGATTTTATCAGTCGCGATCTTTCGAGCTTGACATCGATATTCAATGTGCCTCTTACCATACGGTGATCGCTTCCTGTCTTAACAGCGTTGATCACACTGACATCATTGAATATGTGCTTCTTCGTCGACATGATAAAATCGATCTCGTTTTTGACTTTACCGTCCGGACTGATCCAGGTCCATTTGCGGCTTACGGGCTTCCTAAAGAAGGAGTTCATCATATAGAGGTTCTCCCTCTCCATAAAGTCTGCCAGCATCTGGCCTCTATCGTTCCGTTGCCCAAATCCAAATTGCCCCACTCTCAGCTCATCACCGCAACGTTGCCCCAACTTTGCATTGAAATCCCCCATCACAACCGTGTAGTGGGTTTTATAGCTATGCATGGCTTTAGAGATCTCCTCATACATAGCCTCCACTTCGTCATCGTCGTGTGTCGAGGTCGGAGCGTAGACCTGGATAACATTCAGCGAATATCGTTTCGATAATCTGAGTATCAGGTACGCTACCCTGCTCGACACACTTCCGATGGTGATCACGTTGTTGACAAGGGATTTATGGACGATGAACCCGACACCACCAATGGACTGTTGGTCGCCCTCCCGGTGGTAAAGTAAGTTACCGGATTGCAGGGTTATCGAGTCCTCCCCCTCTCTTCGGACTTCAGATAACCCAATGATATCCCAATGTAACTTACTTATTGCCTCTTCCAACTCTACGAGCTTCGCGTCGAGCCTCAATGTGCGCGTGTTGTAGGTTGCCAGGTCGAGTCGTCGGTGTTGGTAGCCGGAGCCTACCCGGAGATTCTTAGCACCCCCTGCCCCGCCGTTACCATAGCCGCTACCGTAGCTAGGAATAGCGGGGCCGCCGGGGACTGGGGGCCGATTTGTTGGTTGTGTTGTCATTGGGGGGGTTGTGCCATAATCGCCACGCTTGGCAGGCGGGTTGGCGATCGCAGTATTGGCCTTTTGTAACTGGAGACGCTGCTGCCCATCTCCTGATGGCAGTTTTCCCTTAGTCGCCTCTTACGACACCCACGGGAAGAGAGGGGGTAGTGCTATTCTATTTATGTGCCGGCACTACACGGCACATCTAGGAACATAATGAATCTTAAATAAATCTTACCTGTATTAAAAGGTCTAGAACATTCGCCGTGAGCACGTCGGTGTCACACCTCAGTATGCAAGTCCTAATCT
Organism: Crambus lathoniellus; assembly: GCA_949710035.1. Taxonomy (NCBI): domain Eukaryota; kingdom Metazoa; phylum Arthropoda; class Insecta; order Lepidoptera; family Crambidae; genus Crambus; species Crambus lathoniellus. The sequence continues at coordinate 12,090,474 of OX453324.1, read as the reverse complement.
TCTCATACGTCATGTGTTTTAGGGACCCGCCCAGTAGTATGGAGAGAGATTGCGCCGATTTCCCGTCTAGCACTTTTAGGTCTTTCACTTTCTTTAAAGTGTGGACTCTGGGGATAGAAATAAATTAACAAATCTTCTTGCCAATCAATTACCTAGCCTAAAGTTTTCGATCCACAAATAAAGTCCATTCGCTTAAATAGTGTCGCCCTTTTATCGCGCCGCCTTGGCACGTGCCGCTTCTTATCAAAGGTTGCCGCCGCATAAGCAAAAGAAGCCGCGTGCGGCGTACACCCGCAAATAGAATTGGATTTTGGGATTCGGCATTTAGTAAATTATATTTTCTTAAATAATCTATGTTTATTATAAGTACAGGTGGTAACGACGGTTGTGACTTGTGCCAATTCAGGCGATGATGAGTAATCATAATAATCATATAAAAAATGATTATTATTATTTGTAAATCACTTATTTAACTTCCTTTTATAAAAAAATATCCAAATTTTCATTAAGATTGACTTTGGTACCCAACTTGAGTGTATTATTTTATATCTGCATTTTATAGCAAGAGCCACAATGCCGTGCAGGTGTACCGACACTATCTAACCGAACGGACTTACCACTAGATGTCTCGCGAACTAAAACACGAGGCAAATATGGCACCAAACGTCTATTTTTTAAACGGAAAAAAAGGTTAAGAATGAAGAATCTTACGTCAAAAATGACTTAAATCGATATAAAAAGCAATAATGTAAATACGAAACACTCATTAATTATTCAAAGTAACTCCATGTTTTCATAGTATAAAGTGGATAACGCATGTAAAAATACATCTTTCTTATTTTTAAATGCATGTCTCAGTCTTAGATAAAGAGATATTGCTAAAAATCTTTTGCTCCGCTGAATGGTGTAGAAAAAATAGAGATAAGTTTCATCATCATCATCATGTCAGCCGAACGACGCCCACTGCTGGGCATAGGCTTTTATTTATTGAATTATTAAAATGCATAAACCGGGTAACAATCTTACACCTTGAACAATTAAATCAGTTTAAAAGCAAGCATAGTGACATCTCATAGCTTTGACATCTCAAAACAAAAAATTTGAACATTACTTACTTATCAACGGCGTCCTCATTCCTTTTGGCCATCGGTTTGCTCGAGAACTTCTGCGCCAGCCCTGACAAGATATCTGGTGACGCAAACTTGTCTTCTTGCACCTAAACAATGACATGAAAACAATAGAATATGTTGTGAAAAAACGCAATATATGTAGCGCTTGCTTCCGCAAAAAAACACAATACGCAAGATGCAAGCAAAAAATTGCACATGCACACCACTAAAATACCAGTGCACAATACCTACCTGCATTTAGCAAGACAGCAACACATCTTGCACCTTCTCAGGAGATAGTTCGTGCGAAAACCAACAGGATGCCCCGGGTTGGGGCGAAACACGTGTAGAGTAGTCTAATCGGTGAAGGTGCAAGGTGCCAGAGAGAGAGAATTGCCAGGGGGGTGTCACTCCGCAGTTTAGGTACGTTCGGACGGCGCGCCTGCCGGGCAGGCGAATGGCATAGAAATGAGGTCCGCAAAAGAGCTAGAATATATGCGATAGAAAGAGATGCAACGACAACGAGTGGCCGTTCGTAATTTGCCTGCGCCGTACAAGCTGAATTCTACTTTATTGCGTTATAGTTAGAGTTGCTATTTATTTAAATGACTTAGCGGAGTGAACTATCTGTTACATAACTTACATAGTAACTATTTAGTAATCTGTGGTATTGCTACCTTGCTTAAGGCGATACTCGGAAAAATCATGCTGAAGCGAGATAGCAATGAGAAAACGAACCGCGCGGGAGCGAGACCGATTTTGCAGAATAGGCAAAAAACCACAAAATCACTTCGTATTAAAAAACTATAGCGATTTTAAAAAAATGCTTCTATACGATCCTAAATATTATTGGTGTCCACTAATTAAACCAATTTCCAATAGAGTAAGTAACCCCATTTGAGAATAATCTTGAATTTTCGTATGTTTTAGAGGTCTTTTCGAAAATAAAAAGTGTCGAGGCAAAATCATAAAATCGTGTTTCTGAAACTATACGAATCAAGATAAAGGTATGCAGAAATATATATATTATTACCAGATTTGTAACAACTCTAACCGTCCTATAGTTTTATGCCAAAAAGTCCATATTTTTCCGAGTAGCGCCTTAATGCCTATTGTGCACTGGTATTTTCGTGGTGTGCATGTGCAATTTTTGCGGGCGGGCGGTGCATCTTGCATATTGTGTTTTATTGCGGTTGTTGCGAAATTGCGTAAAACAGATAACGCTTAACACCTTTATTTTTATTTACAATCAAGTAATTTTAGTCTATGAATACGTACAAGGATTCTTATCAGTTGTAGATTCGCAATGTGTCGTTTCAATTTTCCCGCCACCGCGCCACCTAGCCCTTTTCAGGCGTGAATCGAACCCGCGCCCCCGGGAATCCGGCCCGATATGCTCTGACCAACATTTGTTCATAATAAAATCTATAATATGCTACTCACTTTGACCCAAAACGCTTTAGCAGACATCTTTTGTGGTATTATGGTCTTCCAGTTAGCTCTCTTTAAGGGCCCCTCCAGCTCCCACTTCTTCTTAGGCTTGAGACCGTAAGGCAGTATGTCTGGTTGGGGCTGTAGAAAGAAACGGGGCGTGTAATTTACAATAGGGGATCGGACTATTATTGATATGTAAATATTAATCTCACCAAAATCATCCTATAAAAAACTGACCAACTCTCGCTGGAGCTGCTTATTTCTTTACAAAAAGCGTTGAAATCTCTCAGTAAAGTCAAGCCAACTCTAATGTTCCTTTCTGCGATTTCTTTATTGATATGGTTACGTTTTAATTTTATGTGACTTTGGACGTTGAACATTCTACATGTTGGTTAGTTTGGTGGGCACAAGTCAACGACCAAGTCACATAAAATTAAAACGTAACTATATCAATAAAGAAATATCAGAAAGGAACATTAGAGTTGGCTTGACATTACTGAGAGATTTCAACGCTTTTTGTAAAGAAATAAGCAGCTCCAGCGAGAGTTGGTCAGTTTTTTATATGATGATTTTGGTGAGATTTCATATTTATTTTAATTTTTAGTTTTTTGCATTCACAATGCAATTTTTATTACTGAAAAATGGAAAATGAAGTATTTAGAAAAAATCGACCCGTCTCACAACTAGCTCCGATGGGGATAGTTGTGAGACGGGTTGATTTTTTCTAAATACTTCATTTTCCATTTTTCAGAGATTTCATATCTTTTTGCAAGGTATTACACATAAGTAATAAATACAGGTATACTGATTTATTTACTGCAAATCTAACTTTGTAATCCTATATATTTATATAGGATTACAAAGTTATTTATGCAGTTGGTGTAACTAGAAATCTGGATGAATTATCCTAGTTTTTATAGTTTTCCCTTTATGTGGCCATTAAACCCTAACTCTGTACCAAATTTCAGCTCTCTGAGTTTATGGGAAGTACTAGTTCTATTCAGATGATCATGAGTGAGTGTCATAAATGCGAAACTTTGCTTTCGCTTAACTTCGGAACTAAATGACCTACAGACTTGAAATTTTGGATTTTAAGTATGTAATTATAGCTTACTGGATGACAAAAATTTCTGCGTTCTGGTCTTATCCAGAGGTTCTCAAATAGGGGCCTGAAAATGCGGCGAAATGGTTCCAGTAAAGGATGGTACGGCAGTGTTTGCTTCGCGCTCGACTTGGCGGGGGCACTGCCGTGCCCCCAGATAGTAACATTAAAAACATAACATTGAAGAATAACAAAAGTAAAAAAATATATTCAAAATGTTGATTAATAAGCAAGTTGAGCAGCTGAAATGTGAAAAACTGTGTCTCTAGCTATCTCTTTCTATATGGCGGGAGTATGGCGCTAAGCAGTTAAGCACATCTGACGTCATCTATGTCTAGCGTTGTCCTTGGAATAAGGAAGTTTGATGAGCTATATCTCCGAAAACATGGAAAATATTTGAAAATAAATACCTGTGTCGTGTTTCTGATATTAATAAAAACATTTAAAATAAATAAAAAATATCAGTCTGGTGCCCTATTGGGCTAAGTGTCAAAAAAACAAATCAAGTTTTTGCTGTTGAAATGGAATGGCAGTCCAATATAACACCTTTGAAAAGCAAAAACTTGATTTTGCTTCTTTTGGCGCAAAGCCCAATTGTAAATTCCACGCTACCTGCATTATTCCTGAGTGATATAGGCTATATTTTATCCCGATATTCCCACGGGAACGGGTACCACACGGGTAAAACCGCGAGGATCCGCTAGTTCAATATAAAAGAAATCGACTTCACATCAAGATTTTAAATTTATTTATTTAGAACACACATGATATAAAATGAGAAAGAAATTGAGAGCAAGAAGGAGGCTTTTCTCGTAACGAATTAGAAATAGGATTCTTCTCGTAAAGAGGTAGTTATACAATTATAATTTTAAATGACAGAATACTCTTATGCAACCTTTAGATACTCGTCCGAATAATCCGGCGAATTTCTCGCCGAACAATTCGTGCACGAATAGCACCACGAAAGACCCGTTTAGATAATCATCTATATTCAGTAAACATAGAGCTTTTCAACATGGACGACGTGCGACTTGCTGCTACGGCGTTGTGTCTAATTAGACTTACAAAAGAAAAAGGAAAAAATCCCATATTACGGGTTCTCCTTGATAAATTTCTATAAATTATAAATATTTTCGTTTGTCCAATCCATTGCTAATTGCTTGAAACGACCGCCGCGCCGTCTGCGACAAAGTACACGAGTCAACTAAACAGTAACGAATATGTAAACACCGCGCACGAGTAGAGACGAATAATCCTTTGAACCGCGTCAAAAAACCGACACCGCACGGAGAACGAACGAGTATTCGTGGCGATTACCGAACATACCCGAATAAGTTGTTTACATACTCGTATTCGTGCCTATTCGTCTGTACTCGGCGAGTATCTAAACGGGGCATTAGACTCTAATTTAGAAAACCTCTTTCCCTGGTGCAATTTATAAAAGAATCCCCCATACACTCAACTACAAAGACTCACCATTCGCGGCGCCATAGGTCCCCCGAACATGGGCGGCGGAGGCGGCCCTCCCCCCATCATGGGCGGAGGGGGCGGGGGCCCCCCACCGCCCGGCATGGGGGGCGGGGGCGGCCCGCGCGCCGCGCCCGGCATCGGCGGAGGGGGCGGGGGCGGGGGCCCGCCGCCACCACCTGGTATAACACATACCTATTGTTAGTAACATGAGTAATATAACAGTAAAGGTAGACTTCCGTGCATCGCGGCCGATCGCTTGCGTGCGCCTTTCCGAAGTCAGCGACGAACGCGTGCGGCTTGCGACAGTCGTCGGCCCATACATATTCATACTCTGACTATTGTCGCATCAGCCGCGAGCGTCAGTCGCACGCGATCGATTGCGCGCGGCTGCGATCGGCCACGCCACGATGCACGAAAGTCATCTTTAAGTCGATACACATTAGAGTGCAAAAACCGCAATTACGCAAATCTCTATCTTTTATTTGTAGAAGCTTGATTTTTGCCTGGCATCGGCAGCCTGTAAAGGCTGAATTTTTACGAGGCAATTTATTGCATACAATTTGTTGTACATTGCTATGTGAGTTATTTAAATTTTTACTTTTTTGCATTCACAATGCAATTTTTGTGGTTGAAAAATGGAAAATGAAGTATTTAGAAAAAATCGACCCGTCTCACAACCAGCTCCGATGGGACCAGCTCTCGTGGGTTCGAGTCCCATCGGAGCTGGTTGTGAGACGGGTCGATTTTTTCTAAATACTTCATTTTCCATTTTTCATTGCTATGTGAGTTTAAACATTGCTCTGTTACTTTAAACTAACATAGCGATAAATATAAATGAATAAATAAATATTCTCTTACAATCACACCAATTATCTAAGCCCGTTGTTAACTTCTTAAGAAACTGTGTCTACGTGAACTTGATAACGGATAAATATATACTTAAATACTTTTTGTTTGTAAATACATACTTAATATACATGCGATGACTGCAAATTGTATCCAATAACGTGCCTCGTGAAATTTAGCCTTTAAACCGTGGATAGGAGAAAAGGTTTTAGCCTTCGTTAGTCTTTATTTTCAACAATACACTAGATGACGCCTCATGAACTAAAACACAACGCAAATATGACAACAAATGCGTTTTTTTAAGCGGAAAAAAGGTTACGAATGTTACGATCTTACGTCGAAAATGACCGGAAATAAGAGCGCATCATAGAAACTCCTTCGTTAGGGGCTGCCCCCTAACGAAGGAGTTTCTATGTATCTGAAAAAAAAGTATCTAAATAAAATTTCAATAACGTCATGCACTATGTGACAAAGACATCAAAAGAAATTGTCACTTTAAACTTTCAAAGGAAATCCGACCTTATCGATCTACAGCATACAAAGAATTTTGAAACTAAAGGTGATAAAGCAATTTCTTGGTCGAGTTTACCTAAACCATAATCCATCTACAAATGAGATACCGTAAAACCGGGTTACTTTGACCCTAGGGGGTAACTTTGACTCAAAATTGAATTTTCAACTTTTTGTTCTGCTATGTAATAATCAACTGAGCATAATAATACTTCTGGTTGATGCAAAATGTAATATATTAAATGCAGTGGTGCAGGGTTATATGCAGATGCAATGCAAGATGCAGGATGAGTGTTAAGAAAGGAAACGCATGACTTGTTGTCACGGAATCTAATCGAACACTAATTAATAAAAATGTATTTTGTCTTAAAGTGCATAATAAATGCACGAGTAAAAGCAGGTCACGGCTGCACCGCGTCTGTTACAATTTACTAATAGACATTTTAAGCAGAATTTCATCTAATAATAAAATAAATCGCATGTACGTGCGTCGTACATCTTCCTTTCATCCTCCGGCAAACCGGCAATGGCCTGCAGCTGATAGATAAAAGTTCATACCACAGGATGATATGTTTATACTGTTTTCAAATGTAAGCCAAAGTTAACCCCCAGGGTCAACGTAACCCAGTTCTACGGTATTGAAAGTTTCATTCTCTCATCATATAAAAATCATGCAAAATCACCAATCCACAAAGAGATGATAAAACATAAAAGAAAAGAAATAAAAAACCCACCTATAGGCATCGGCGGCGGCGGCGGTGGAGGAGGCCCGCCTCCTAAACCGACAGAGATAGACATATAACACATGCATGGGTGCGAGTGAGATGAACAATCGTGTTATTACTTTAAAAAAGAAAAATAAACTTATTTCAAAATATTAACACTCTCAAGCAAGAAATAACCAGCACTTTTAATTTTGAATATTATATCTTCCTTTCGAGTTATTAAAAAAATAATTATAACCCTCATAAAAAAAGTGAATTAAAACGACTTAAAAAAACAGCATGCTTTTAATGTATTAACAAAAATGTTATAATCGACAAAACACAAAGCATAACCATCCTCACACTCGAGCCACACACGCCGCTACTTGAAGCTAGTAGAAGAAATAAGCGACAACTAAAGTACGTTTTATCATTCGGTGCAAAAAAAAAGAAAACAGTATTAAGTTTCGAACCGAACATGTGAATAGTAGTTTCTTTGGAATGGCCCACAAAATTTTTAATAAAATACCTGTCGCTCTTAGAACCTTGCCGATAAAGGTGCTTAAAAATCGTCTCATGGCACTACTTGTTGACAAAGCCTATTATTCGGTGCAGGAATTTTTAAATGATAAATCCCTGAAATGACTCTAATTTTTATTCGGACTATTATTAATTTTATTGTTGATTATTATTTGGTAATATTAGATATTTTTGACATTGTTTGATATTTTAATTGACAAATAATCAGATTAAATTTAATTTGACTTAGTATTATAATAAGTGACATGGCTTGTGTCATCCTGTTCTGATATGTGTATACCTAGCATAAGGTGGAAATGTAGTGATACTAACAAACGTTCTTCCATTATTGTAAAACTAACCTACATTTCACAAATAAATTATTCTGATTCTGATACCATATTAAAACTCTATATTCACATTCTGTAAATTTCTTTATTTGTGAACGACATTGCTGTTAATTCAAAACATGCTTTGACTGGATAGATATTTGTTTAACATTATTAATAAAAGTAAAAAAAATGGAAATTACTCTTACGTAAACAACAAAATAATTTTTCGAAGGGATGTTAGATGGATATTTTTTTCACGTACTGCCAACACGCAGGCACAAAATATTTGTGACGCAGGGGTGACAAACCTACTTTAACATGTGTGTGATTATTTGATTGATTTTGATTTGTATTTTGTTTACTTTACGTGGGCTCCTATCTGCTTCGCGTACAGTGCTTCTTTTACATTATTTCGTAGATTTCTTGTTGTTTCTGTTATTGTTTTTGTTTATTGTTAAGTTTGAACCGTTGTTACTTGTTACTATTGTGTCTCTACTATTACTATCTAACCCATTTTGCATTATCTTATGCGCTTTAACCCAAGATATAGTTCTTATAATTAGATTTTAACAAAATCTGTAAAACCAAAACCTCACAATAAATTTGGTTTAAAAGAGACATGAAGAAAAAGGTTTACGACACCCTGTTGTCAAACTCGAATGTAAGAGTGATATTATTTTTTTTTTGCACCGAATTATAAAAAGTACTATAGCGGCGTCAACCGTGTGCGGCGAGTTCATATAATATGTAAAAGATAAAGATAAAAGATAAAAATATTCTTTATTCACTTAGACATAATAAATATGTACTTATGTATGAAAACTACAGGAAATAGGTCGGTGGCGGCGTTTTTCAGTGGCCCGTGTGTAATGTAATCGACTGTGCTGCATGCCGCTGATAATGTCGAAAAATGGATCGTACTAGACTTAGATAATGTCGAAAAATGGATCGTACTAGACTTTGATAATGTCGAGAAATGGATCGTACTAGACTTTGATAATGTCGAAAAATGGATCGTACTAGACTTTGAATATTTAACAACAAAAGCGGCAGTGGCAGAAGTGCTACATGAGATGAATTACACGCTGTATGTCACAAACGCGATTCGTCAGATACGCAGTTCGACATAATACGCGATTGGACACTATCACCCACTTCCAGGAAGCTCCATTAAAGTTAATGCTTCATTAAGTCTATTGCTGTCACTTTTCGTTGTCAAGAAATAAAAAGTGACAGCAATAGATTTAATGACGCATTAACTTTAGTGGAGCTTCCTGCAATTAGGTTTTAGCTGTGAAGTGAGGATGGAGGAAGCATTTTTCCTCACACACCTTCTGTGAGGAAAAATGCTCCATCATTTTTCCTAAAAAAGATATCAATGAAATACCTAAGACTTTCATTAAAAAATACCTAACCTTCTATTATTATTATTTTTTTGAAATTTATACAATACTTTTAATTAATTGATACTTTATCATGCTGTAAAGTTTTTTCTGGCTGAGGAATTACTGTGGGGGTCCACTAGCTTCATTGCCTACACTAATGGGTCGAAATCTGAAAAAAAATTATGGTCTCTTCATACAAAATCGATCAGATGATCTGGGGGCCGAGTCTGCTAACGTTAAGTCACAATCGTCTCTCAATCGTGTTTCAATTGTAGTTCAGTTGTAGTGCTTTTTTCCACACTAGTTACAAGAAATATGTACTTTTTTAACAATACTATTGATGGACACACCACAACCTACATTCACATCACATAATACTGTCATATTTCTTGTAACTAGTGTTTATAAAAACACTACAACTGAACTACAATTGAAACACGATTGAGACACGATTGTGACTAAACGTTAGCAGGCTTGGCCCCCTGAAATCATGTATCATCAATCATCATCTGAAGCTGCACAGCAGTATGTATGGGAGATAAAAGTTTTTTTTTTTTTCACATTTCGACCCGTGTTTCTTGGGGAAAGTTGTTCAATATTATGAGTACAAGCTGTGGTTTTGGGCTTGCGACTGACCAAACTAACAGCCTGTATAAAGGTAACTCACCTCCCGGCATCGGCGGGGGCGGCGGCGGCGCCGGCCCGCCGGGGCTGCCAATCGCCTGTTAAACAATCAAATGCAACTATAGATTTTTCACTTCTCATGCTCGTAAAGTTCGTGTTTATGTTGGGTATAGGCTGCATAAAATCCCTTTTTATGCTCTAGTGCATAAAGTAAAATCTTCGTCTAAGTCTCAGTCTCTCAGACAAAGGTCGTCAGGTAAACAGTCACACACGCAATAAAACTTCGTTTATTAAACTTGTAATTTCATTCTGTTTCTTTAGTTTTGTACACAAAACACAATCCATGTTAAACTATACTTACTAAATTAATAAAACTAGGCAAAATTAATGAGTTTTGTAAGAAATAAGTATTTCAAGAGCATTATGGACTACGATCTATGCTAAAGTCACTGTGCTGCCACTGCCACGTATAAAAAAAAAGAAAGTCTTCCCGCCAATATGGCGACGTCTTTATTTTTTCTTTTTTGTAATATTGTTATTTATTTTCTCACACTCGAAGTGAAAAGCAGAGTGTAAAACTCGTAGATAAAACCCATTTTACCCTCGAATTGACTATTATCCACCCTCGCCTACGGCTCGGATGGATATATACGTCTCGGGTAAAATGGTACGTTTTATGCACTTGTTGTACAATCTACTATTGTTGCCTGCGCAATAGAAGCTATATTACGCCTTGCTTCAGGCAATCATCCAAATGACTTACTAAATATAATTATCTAATTTGAACAATAATAGCCCTTATAAGAAAAGTATAGGAAAAATGTGATAGTAAAAAACCACGAGACCTATAAGTAGCTTTCAGGCGGGATTCGAACCCGCGCCTCCCTGAAAGCTACTTATAGGGCTCGTGGTTTTTTACTATCACATTTTTCCTATCTTACTTACAAAAATTGCATTGTGAATGCATAAAAATAATTTAAAATTTTATTTAAAATCTTAATAATAGCCCTTCCCACCTTAGTAATAGAAGCTATATTTCCTTACGACGGTACTACCAAAACGAGAACCTAATTTTTCATCCGTTTCGCATTTCTTTTCCATTCAATCTTGCACGCTATTATAGACCTTCCTAACTTAGCAATACAAGTGATATTCCCTTGAGACACTCCCCCGGCCCTTGCAGACTGCTGTTCTGCTTCATACCCTACGATCTTTTAAATGCTCCGCTCTCTATTTTCGCCCATATTTTTCCTATATTCTTGCGTATATTTTATCTTACTTTCAGTATACAACTATAGACCTTGACAACTCAACAATAGCGACCATATTCCCTTACAAAACTACTACCAAACCTAGAATCTTTTTTCATTCGTTTATATTTTTTCTCTCATTATTTAACAAAATCTTGCACACTATTATAGACCTTCATACCTTAGCAATAGCAGCGATATTACCTTGACAAACTCTCTAGTGGACTGCTCAGCTGCTCTCCAAATCTTCCAAATGTGCTTCCCTTGCTTTCTTTGGTATATGTTATCTTACTTTCAGTATACAACTATAGACCTTGATTACTCAACAATAGCGGCTATATTCCCATTCAAAACTACGCCCAAAACTAGAGGCTTACTCTTAATTATTTCACTTCAACATCTCAATCAATCTTTCACACTATTATAGACCTTCGTACCTTAGCAATAGCAGCTATATTCCCTTGTGACACTCCCCCTGGCCTTGTGGACTGCTACTTTGCTTCAGACGATCTTGACGATCTTCCAAATGTGCCGCTTTTTCCATTTTATTCTACAACTTTGGACCTTCCTAACTTAACAATAGCGACTATAGTCCCTTATAAAACTAGAATCCTTTTTCATTTGTTTATATTTTTTTTCTCATTATTTAGCAAATCTATTATAGATCTTCTTACCTTAGCAATAGCAGCGATATTCCCTTGAGACACTCCCCCCGGTCCTTGCGGACTGTTGCTTTGCTTCAGGCGATCTTCTAAATGTGCTGCTCTCGCTTCTGCTTCTTGTCTAGCGGATATGGCTGCTTCTAATTTGGACTTTAACTCTTCTACTTTACGCTCTTCTTCGGCTCGAGATTTTTCTGTAGGAAAAAGGGTGTAATTACGACTGATGTTTTTACGTTAGTTTTTTGTGTTATTTTGAGTGACTTTTATTCCAAATTATTTTAATTTTTTTTGCAATTACAATGCGATTTTTAGTCACAATGAAAGGTCGTCAATTTCTGCCCCACCGGGAGCTCTATTTTCGAGTCGCGATGAGCGCTCGATATTTATTACTAACTTATATTCAGCCCCCTGTCTTCGCTAGGTTTCAGAAAGGTAGGTTAATGGTTTAAAGTAGGTAGGCCGGTCAGATAGGTTTTTTTTTAATTTCGCTACTTGTGTCGAGGACAGAATGAACGTCAAAAATGTTGTGACGTGTTGTTATGAAAACATAAAGAATTACAAAAAACTCTGCCACACAAAATGGTCAATAGTACTAAGGAAAAATTATTTTAGTTCCAAAAAATATCACCGGGTCTGATGTTTGTAAAATTAACATTTCGTATTAAGTTGGCAAATGATTTTCCATTATTTTTTAAAACATATGGAAAATTGACTTAATGCGACTTGGAAGACGAGTGTAAATTATGTCGCATGCGGCAACACAATGTCATACAAGTGAATCAAAAATAGAGCACCGGAGTTAGTTTGAAGACGGCTTAATATTTTTCCAATATTTCATTTAACTGTGATGTTTTTATTTATTTCATAATATTATATTTATTTACTTACCTATTAGTCCATCTATGAGTGGTTGGACATCGATGTTGAATCGCTGTGTCGCTCGAAAGTCTGGATCGTATCCGTTCTTGTGTAGAACTATTTGTGTGACGCACTCTTCTACCAGCTTGTAGTAGGCCGGTCTGAAAATAAACATAGGTATATAACGCTTCCTCCACTCCACAGCCATCTCTATCGTCTTCTACAAGCCATACTATGAAGCGGAACGGCAACATTGCTGTGAACCGGTTTACTCCTCTGAGTACGAATCCTATGGAGATGGCATACCTACGAAAAAGTGAGGCATACCTACCTCCACATACCGAGGAACAAAAATGGCGACCGGTCACCGGCCTCAATCATGCATTACTATGACGTCACGTTTTAATGTTGCCAAAAGTAGGTCAAATAAATATATTGCTGTCTCTTTTTACATGGGAGTATTGGAGGTAAGATAGAACAAGATGGCTGTTTATGAGCACAATGTCGATTTAGCTCATATTTGTATAACGGATAGTTCATATACTTAGAACAATATGCCATCTCCATAGGATTAAGTACTCGAGGTTTACTCGCTGTTTACCTGTCAAACGGTGTCAAATAGGTTCACTTAAAACTAGAAATGTGACGTTGCCAACTTTATGCGCATGGCTTGAAGAAGACGATAGAGAAGGCTGTGTTCATTCCCGTTGTCCCCCACTGTTTGTTCACCACTGGGGACATCGGGAAACCCTGACCTAATGCTGATGTCCCCATGAAAGACAAATAGTGGGGGACAACGGAAATATAATGGTAACGCCATTTCGATTGGTAACTATGGGCAAGTCTGAATCTAACACATAAAAAATATGTTCTAGGAACCAGGTCATCGATTTTAGAGACAAAAGAAACTGCATTCAAAAATTTAATATAACAAAAAATATGTTTTTTTTATAATAAGTTTGTTTTCAAAAAATATGTTTTTTATGCAAAATCAAATTTATGAATGCAGTTTTTCCCCCTGCCTTCGTCCTGTCGTAGTCTTGGGTAAAAATGTTCTTATGTGTCGCTGTTGTAATTAGATAATAGGGTATTTTACTGTTGTTGAAATGTAGATATTTAATGATGACGTTAAAAAATATTGCAATTAAGAATACCAAATGTGAAAAAATAATTTGAATCTGTTTTATAATAAAAGAATTATAGTCTGTTTGATTTTGACTATAGCTGTCTCTTTCTAAAACGAAATCTTCTATGGCGTGACTATGACGCTACTAACCCACTGACGTCACTAAGATAGCGTCCTGTCCTTGTCTAATTATAAAGTTTGAAGTCCTATATCTTTGAAAATATTCAAGATAATTCAAAATGAAAACTTGTTTTGTGTAGCTAATATTTCGAAAAACATTTTAAAGAAATAAAAAAAAAACAGTAAAATACCGTATTGTTGTTTTAGTGTCAGTAAACTAAAAAAAACTGTCTTCCTCTCTCTCTTTCTCTTCCCCTCTCTCTCTCTGTCTCTGAATTTCGATTTATTACAATTGTTTAATTACCTTATGAGCTCGTCGTCCCTTATAAACAGCAGATGTTGCAATATGGACAGTAGGTACGGTTCAGCGGGTGTGTCCATTACCAGGTTCTTGACTAGCTCGAAACATTCATTCGCGTCATGGAAGTCCACTCTGAAATTAATTATAAAATAAACTAATATTATAAATGTGAAAGTTTAGATGTTTGGATGTTTAGTTGTTTGGATGTTTGAATGTTTGTTACTCAATCACGCCTAAACGGCTGAACGGATTTGGCTGAAATTTGGGACACAGATACTTTGTAACCTGGAGAGGAACATAGGCTACTTATACCGAAATTTAATATATATAATTTATTAAAAAAATCACATTTCCGCGAGATGGAAAGCTAGTTAACAATAAAATAGACTGCACACTATTGCCATTGTAAAAAAAAACATAATGCTTAAATAAAGACGAATTTGTGAATTATCTGTCTGTAGTGCACTCCGAAGAAGCTTTGTGGTACTTTTTATTGCTTGATCTGTATTTTCTCGCTTGTCGTTTAATTTATTTTTATTTATTAATTAATTCTTCATGCACAATGTACATAGGCGGACTTAATGCCTCAGGCATTCTCTACCAGTCAACCTTAGGGTGATATGGAGATAGTAAAGTGGTAGGGTGCACAACCAGCATTAAACTTAAAAAAAGGCGAGAGAAATATTAATATATACAACGTAATAAATAAATAAACTTATATAGCTTATAATAAAAGTATAATAAATATTATATATATTACACATATTTATATAATTATAATAAATATATAATATATAATAAATTATACTACATACAATATACATAAATATATAAATATATATATAGGTACAAATAAAAGATAACGACGATCAAGATTTAAGAGTTAGCTGCTTGTTCAGTGAGAAATTTTCGTAAATTAGTTTTAAACGAAAACCGACTGGTGGACCTTCTGATGTCTAAAGGAAGCGCATTCCACAGAAGAATTGGGTAAATGAAGAAAGAAGAATGAATAATATCAGATTGATGAGAGGGACAGCTAAGTAACAGATTAGACGAAGAAGAAGAAGAACCTGTGCCCCTAGGTCATTGCTGGAAATTCTTCGTGCTCCGCGCCCGTGCTCTAATTAACAATATTGATCAATTTAATGTTGTTTTATATAAACACATCTTAGATTTCTGCTTCCATTTAAATAATGGAGTTTTTTTTGCTACAAGTGGCCACTTTTCGCAGGAAAAACTGAATTAAACTAAACGACAGGCTAACAAATATTTTTAAGCAACAAAAAGTACCACAAAGCTTCTTCGGAGTGCACTACAGAGAGATAATTCACAAATTCGTCTTTATTTAAGCACTATGTTTTCTTTTTCAATGGCGGCGCTAGTGTGTAGTCTATTTTATTGTTAACTAGCTTTCCATACTAAGGCGACAATGATTAAACCCATGGAAGAAGAAAAAAATATAGGTAGAAAATTATACAATGTACAAAAGAAAAAACAATTAACAAATAACTTATAAAGATCATAAATAGAGTCCTAAAAATTTGTCAAAAAACTAATGGAAAATATTAGTATTCGAAATTGGCCTATGTCGAGTTAGATATATATCAATACATTTGAGAATGGCCCTCTAGCAGGCCTGTCTCACTTCCATACAACTCAATTTCAACCTTTTGCATTGCGTATAGCGTTCATAGTACAATAACTGTCTGCCGTCTGCGAGTGCCAGCCTATTGAGACTAGTCCGGTGACCGGACGCTTGCGTTTATCATACCTAAACTAGCGAGTGAAATTTCTGTACCGTAAGGTAAAGTCCATTCGCTTAGATAGTGTCGCCCTTTGATCGCGCCGCCTTGGCACGTGCCGCTGCTTTTTAAAGGATGCCGCCGCATAAACAAAAGAAGCCGCGTGCGGCGTACACCCGAAAATGGAATTGGATTTTGGGACTCGGCATTTATTAAATTATATTTTCTTAAATAATCTATGTTTATTATAAAGACAGGTGGTAACGACGGTTATGACTCGTGACAATTCGAGCGATGATAAGTAATCATAATAATCATATAAAAAAATTATAAAAATTATTATTATTTGTAAATCACTTATTTAACTTCCTTTTATATAAAAATATCCAAATTTTCATTAAAATTGACTTTGGTACTCAACTTGAGTGTATTATTTTATATCTGCATTTTATAGCAAGAGCCACAATGCCGTGCGGGTGTACCGACACTATCTAACCGAACGGACTTTACTAATATATATTCTGTGCCCCTAGGTCATTGTTCGAAATTCTTCGTGCTCCGCGCCCGTGCTCTAATTAACAATATTGATCAATTTCTCACCGGACATCATCGAATTTGGCCAGAAACTCGTCTTGGTCTGCGGCCGCGTGTGTGTCGAACACATTCATTTGGATCTGTCTGGAACCCTCCGCGCCCGCTCGGAGCTCATCTGGAAATAGGCGTTATTGCTTTGGAATAAGGTTCGTTTTGAATACTATAGCAAAATAAAAAGATAACGAGACCTCTGCCGGACGGTTAAAGGTCGTATAAATAAAAATACAAATACAAAATCTTTTTTTGCTTGTAAACATGGTATAGAATAGGGTATTTGACTGAATTTTTTTTATTGGCTTAAAATGTTTATTGAAATGGTAGCAACATAACAAAGGTACTTATTTATTTTTAAACTAATTTCCTGATATATGTAGCTTACTTCCGCAAAAAAACACAATATGCAAGGTTTTTTTTTATTTATCCACAACGGGGTAGCACTTAGCCTTCATCACACCTGATGTTAAGAGCATTGACGCGGTCGAACGTCGTTTTGCCTCAAAATAGGCAGTTTTGAACGAGATATTTTCTATGAAAACGTAATCTTAGAAACATGCTAATTTCAAATTATTGTAAACAGTATCTTTGTCTAAAAAGTTAGTAAAACACATTTTTCTTTTTATAGAGTATTTGTGAATACTGACAATTTTCCCGAACAGTGTTTTATAAACTTCACTTTTAACATCAATTTTGAAGCTCTAATTTTTTAATACCATTAAAAAAAAAATAGGAAACAAAAATTTCCATGTATATCTACATATCATTACGCAAATAGTTAGTAAGGAAAAAAGTTTAATTTGTGATTATTTTCATACGAAATTAAAATCCAAACAAAGTGAAATTATAAAGAAATCACTGGTGGTAAACATGCAACATTTATCAATAAATTACTTTATTTTACAAAAAGTTATAGTCTAACGTAAAATAAGAACATATTATCTAAAGTTTGAATACAAAAAACCTATATAATGATGCATAATTTATTTTATATATTTTTTTTAAAGTGCTATAAAACACACTGCGCAAAACATTTCAAAATCAAAAACACATTCTCTCACCGACCTCCGCGCTGTGCGGACGCGTTCTCGTGCCCGCTTACAGCTGCGACCTCTCTCGCGCTCTCGCGTGTGCTGTGCTAGTGTTGTGAGTGGTTCCCGCTCGCCGCATTACGTACGTATACCGTCTTAGTGCAAAACGACTTGCTGTTTTTGCACTCGTTGCAAACATAGTACTCTTAGTGTTTGTATCAAAATACTAAGTGCCTATTTTTGCCCGCGATTTGCGTCGGTTGAAACCTAACGGTGCCAACTACCCCGACGGAGCGCCCCCGGTTCGCTCTCTAGGCCTCCAGGCCTAGGAAAACCGCAGTCCCGGACCCATTGCACTTGGGCCTAGTCCCAAGGGGAAGGGAACGAGCGGCTATCCGAATTAGGGATACCTGCTCCCGCAGTAGGCCCCCCTCCCCCCCTGCCTCCGGCGGGGGGAGATTTTTCTAGATCTTTCTGGCTCTTCAAGCACAAATTGTTTTTGTTTTATGTTATTTTTATTTTTATGTTTTTCATTTTTTTTTACTTTGCTTTCTGTGTTTCTCCCTGTGTTTCTCTCTGCGTTCACTTCGCGTCACCACTATGGATCCGTACGAAATTGCCCAACGTATAGCCAATACTCCCGGCTTACTGGCGCACTTGGCCTTCCTCCCCGAAGTGAAGGACAAGCTAGCTTCCGCAATCCAGGACTTCGACCGTAAACTCACCCCGACCCCTAGCCACCAAACTCCCAACCCGTTGAAGAGGGCCTCGTCTGAGAGGTCCCTTTCACCGACTTCCGACCAGGAGCCAGCCATTCCCCCCAAAGAGGACCCCCCAACTGTCTCCGTCAACTGTCTCCCCCGCAAGGGGAAAAAAGGGAAAAAAGCCAAGAATCGGCCCTCGCCGATTCCGGAGCTCCCGAAATCCGCCTCCCCCACTCCACCCCCGGTCGCTCAAAGCATCCGCACTCCCGTTCCGCTGGACAAGATCGCAGCCGCGGTCACAGCGACACCCATGGACACTGTGCCATCAACCCCCGCGCTAGACGCGCCAACCCACCCACACACGCGGGTCAATCCCACGTCTGCCAAACCAAAGGCGCCTCCCCCCGTTTTCCTTCGGGAAAAAGGCAAGTGGACCGAAGTGTCCAAAATGTGCCTAACCGAGAAAATTAATTACACCCGTGCGTCCAACACGGGCTCAGCCATCAAAATTGAGGTGTCCACCATCTCTGACTACCGCCAACTAATCTCAAAGCTATCTACTCTCAAGATAGCCTACCACACTTTCGCGCTCCCGGAAGAGCGCAAGATCCGCGCGGTACTCCGTGGGGTACCCGTGGAGCTTCCCACCGATGAGATCAAAGCCGATCTCATCAGCCAGGGCTTCCCTGTCGAAGCCGTGCATCCGATGTACGGCCACGGCAGGCGCCGCTTCCCTCTGGCGTTGGTCGCTATGACCAACACAGCCCAAGCCAAAGAACTATACAAGGCCAAAGAACTTGTCATCTGCGGCCTCTCCAAAATCACCGTCGAGCCCCCGCGCAGCCGCGGGGTCCCAGCGCAATGCCACCGGTGCCAACTTTATGGACACGCGGCGGCCAATTGCACGGCCCCACCAAGGTGCGTCAAGTGCCTTGGCTCCCATTCCACCAGTGAGTGTGAACGCACTCGCGACACTCCCGGTCAACCCGCGTGTGTCAACTGCGGCCTCATTGGCCACCCAGCCAACTGGAGAGGGTGCATACGCGCCCCCCGCCCTAATCCCAAGTCCCAGTCCCAAAAACAAGGGCCAAAGCGGCAACCTCCCAGGTGGCCGCAGGCGGGCCCCCCAACAAACAATACCCAGAACTTCCCCGATCTTCCTAAATCGGGAGGTAGGATAGCCGCACAGGCCACAAAGTCGGCCTGGGGCGGCTCTAACACCTACACCCCCAGTCAGGCACCCGCCCCACCAAACTGGCGCTCCCAAGCGCACCCCCCAAATTGGCGCTCTGAAGCGCTCCCCCCGACGCAACCACAGTCTTACTCTAAAGAGGAAGACCTTGATTACGTCCTCAGTTCAATCCAAAACATTGACCTCGACGAGGTCTCAGTCATTGCCCATAAATTACGCAATGCCCGGACAGGCCGGGAACGCGTAATCATAATATCCCAACACAGTCAGTGCCTAAAAGCACTTCAAAGTTTTAAGTAAAGTCCCATTTTTCTATCTTATCTCATTTTAATTCCTTCATTTCACTCATTTCATTGCCGAACCGCCCGCTTTGGGCATCGGCCTTTTTGTTTTCTGATTTCAGATATGGCCAGACACCTCTTCTGGATGCTGGCCATCCCCAGTGCGCACTTCGCCTAGGTGGGTGACGCCCTGCGCCACGGCCCTCCAGGGACGTGGTCGCCACAGATAAGCTGAAATACCCGTCCAGGTAACAGCAGTTTTCAGGCAGTGTTTAGTCGGTAAGAGTCCGACATAACCATTACAGCCGGCTGTAATGGTATCCATGAGGATTCACTGCCTCCTTCCCCCGTAGTCCGGAAGGTTGCCGGATGAGCGATTGTTTCAATAGGAAACGATCGGTCGTTCGACGCAAAAAAAAAAAAAAAAAAAAAAAACATTTCAAATTAGTCCGCCGCTAGGCTCTTCAGAGGGAGGACGTATCGCTCGGTGCTCTGCCGTCTGCCGTTCGCTGACCTTTGCAGTGTGCTGCGTGGTGTGGTATAGTTTATAGTGCAACCGACACGTCTTAGTACTTTCGTCTTAGTACACTCATTAGATAGGTAATTGAAAATTGTTTACTTCTATGATCATTAGTTCACTCACACTGTATTTATCATAATTGAATACGTATTTGTAATAGAAACTGACCCTGAAAATGATCTAACAAATAGTAATTTATAAGGTCATTTTTTTATTTGACGACTCTGTATGAAGTAAATCAGGAGGAAAAAAATTAACCTTGACGAGTTTCTTGCCGGTACTTCTTCAAGGTCTCCTGTTCTAGGGTTTGCGAACCCATGGCGTAAATGACTGAATTATCCAAATGGGATGTTGACCTTCAAAACGGTGTATAGGCACATGAGTACTATCAGAGTGTTGACTTCATAGAGCGTGCAAAATTTTGGTAGGGTTGTTACAAGAAGTAAAAATTGTTAGCTTTCTATTAGGTACATATTATGAAATATTTATTTACAAATTACTTACTCTAATGTTTCTCTTTATACATTTTATTTTTATAATTATATTTTTTTGGTACTATTTTAATAGAAAAACAGCGACGCAATATCAAAAATGTAAAAAAAATCCAAGATAGCGGCCAACTTTATTGTCTGTTGGCGATTTCGATGAAACTCGATTTCTAGTACTATTTTGACAAGAAAACAGTAACGCAATGTAAAAAATATAAAAAAATCCAAGATGGCGGCCAACTTTTTTGATTGTGGGCCGATTTCGATGAAACTCGGTTTTTGGTACTATTTTGACAAGAAAATAGCAACGCAATGTCAAAAATGTAAAAATCTAAAATGGCGCCCAATTTTTTTGTTTGTTGGCCGATTTCGATGAAACTCGATTTCTAGTACTATTTTGACAAGAAAACAGCAAAGCAATGTTAAAAATACTTATAAATTCAAGATGGCGGCCAACTTTTTTGTTTATTGGCCGATTTCGATGTAACTTAGTTTTTGGTACTATTTTGACAAGAAAATAGCAATGCAATATCAAAAATGTAAAAAAATTCAAGATGGCGCCCAAATTTTTTGTTTGTTGGCTGATTTCGATGAAACTCGATTTCTAGTACTATTTTGACAAGAAAACAGCAACGCAATGTAAAAAATATTAAAAAATCCAAGATGGCGGCTAACTTTTTTGATTGTGGGCCGATTTCGATGAAACTCGGTTTTTGGTACTATTTTGGCAAGAAAATAGCAACGCAATGTCAAAAACTTAAAAAAATACAAGATGGCGCCCAAATTTTTGGTTTGTTGGCCGATTTCGATGAAACTCGATTTCTAGTACTATTTTGCCAAGAAAATAGTAACGCAATGTCAAAAACTTGAAAAAATCCAAGATGGCGCCCAAATTTTTGGTTTGTTGGCCGATTTCGATGAAACTCGATTTCTAGTACTATTTTGACAAGAAAACAGAACTGCAATGTAAAAAATATTCAAAAAACCAAGATGGCGCCGAAATTTTTTGTTTGTTGGCCGATTTTGATGAAACTCGATTTCTAGTACTATTTTGACATGAAAATAGCAACGCAATGTCAAAAATGTAAAAAAATCCAAGATGGCGCCCAATTTTTTTGTTTGTTGGCCGATTTCGATGAAACTCGATTTCTAGTACTATTTTGACAAGAAAACAGAACTGCAATGCAAAAAATATTCAAAAACCAAGATGGCGCCGAAATTTTTGTTTGTTGGCCGATTTTGATGAAACTCGATTTCTAGTACTATTTTGACGTGAAAATAGCAACGCAATGTCAAAAACTTGAAAAAATCTCGGCGCCATCTTGGTTTTTTAATATTTTTTACATTGCAGTTCTATTTTCTTGTCAAAATGGTACTAGAAATCGAGTTTCATCGAAATCGGCCAACAAACCAAAAATTTGGGCGCCATCTTGGATTTTTTTACATTTTTGACGTGGCGTTGCTATTTTCTTGTCAAAATAGTACTAGAAATCGAGTTTCATCGAAATCGGCCAACAAACCAAAAATTTGGGCGCCATCTTGGATTTTTTAAGTTTTTTACATTGCGTTGCTATTTTCTTGCCAAAATATTACCACAAACCGAGTTTCATCATTTCATCAAAATCGGCCTACAATTAAAAAAGTTGGCCGCCATCTTGGATTTTTAATAAAGATTGGTTAAATTCAAAATATATTTCTCTTTCGAGAGTTATTGAAAAGGCGTAGCCTGAAAACTGCTCATACGTGCTTCGGGTTGACCCTGAGCTTGTCCACTGGCTGAGCTGTCGTAAACCGGTTTTTCCAGACACGCCGTGTACGGACACGCCAGTGACAAGCAGCCAGTGGACACGCACACATGCTCAGCATGCTTGTAGTAGTGTAATCATTTCCCACCGTTCTATGAAGTCGTTTCTCTGTAATACGTAGTAGTATTTTTTTTCCTGTGGTATAGGTCTACATCAGATTGTGATAAAAATGGTATTCTGAAATCGGTATTTTATTTCTAAACTAGCTTTCCGCCCGCGGCTTCGCCCGCGTGGACTACACGACGTTATCCCGCGGGAATGTGATATTTTTCCGGGATAAAAGTAGCTTATGTTCCTCTCCAGGCTACAAAGTATCTGTGTCCTAAATTTCAGCCAAATCCGTTCAGCCGTTTTGGCGTGATTGAGCAACAAACATACAAACATACAAACATCTAAACATCCAAACATCTTAACTTTCACATTTATAATATTAGTAGGAAGTAGGATAAGATTACGTATCGAATGGTCGGTCATACATGAATAACATAAGATGAGTAAGCAAGTACTTACATACACATTTGGGAAGGATTACTTTATTAGTATTAGTTGGTAAACTTTTAAAAAATCTACTTCATGTAAACAATAAAATATTGTCTATGGAGTAAACCCATTAGATTACAGCATACACTTATTATGATTATGTAAGGGTAAGTAAGGATATAATATAAAAACTAACACTAAATAATATTTAAACTTGAGTTAAAAGGATCAACGTGATTAGTTTGACTATAGCAGGACACCGCACGTTTGACCTTGAGCGCACGTCTGATGCGAGTGAAAGTTATTCATTTACCTAAACTCGACGCGACGCATTTGAATTTAACGCTCTTAAGTGGTGACAAGGCTGAAGGTGGAAGCGCACTACTCCCGGAATCCTCAGTAACTGAGAAACTGGCTATCTTATCTCTAACTGCCGGAACACAATAATGCTGAAAACATCATTGTTATGGCGTCAGACTTAGATAAGATGGTGGTAGCTAGCCAGGCGGACTAGAACAAGTCCTACCACCAACCAAACCGAATACAATATGTACCCCCACTGGGAATCGAACCCGGGACCTCTGGGTCTGAAATCGGTGGTATGAACTACTAAACCACAGAGGCGGTTAAAGGTGCGATAAAGATAGAGTAATAGGTGATAAATACGGTATTGGTAGGCGTCAGAACTCATTTGGTGTTGGTTTTCGCACGAACTATCTCCTGAGGATGCCCCGGGTTGGGGCGAAACACGTGAAGAGTAGTCTAATCGGTAACGGTGTAAGGTGTATTGCTGTCTTGCTAAATGCAGGTATTGTGCACTGGTATTTTCGTGGTGTGCATGTGCATTTTTTTGCGGTCGGGCGGGCGGTGCATCTTGCATATTGTGGTTTTTGCGGAAGTAAGCTACATATATTTCGTATTTCACAATATAAATAACAGTCCTGTCCCCTATTTACATTTCATTTCATTTCAAACTAACAATGATATCTTAACTTTCAATGCTATTATTGAAATGTATAAATGCTATTGAAAGAGGAACCGCAATTGTTTGTGTAATATCGTCTTGAAAAAAGAACTTCATTTCAATTGCTTTGTGATTTTAGACCTTACCGATTAGATCATAGAGTCCGGTCCTCATGAACTCGCTCCTCAAATGCAGTCTGAACTCCAGCTCTTCTGGTTCTGTGATGATTGCGTTCATAAGTTGCATGCAGCCGTTCTGTAAAATAATAACATAAAACTTTGGTTGGTGGTAGGTGAGCCTTCCAAACAATAACGACCCTTATTACTAATATACTGAAGCTATATTATCCTACCTTCAAGCTTTCTGGCGCCTTTATGTCAAGACCTTCCGATGAATTTCTTACGATAGACTCCCTAGTCATAATGATCGCTTCTAGAAACTTCTCGTGGCCATTGGGGATTAGGCAATATCTGGCTCAAAGGTGAGCCTCCCAAACAATAACAACCCTTATTATTACTGACGCATTGAAGCTATATTATCCACTCAATGGTTACGCACGCTTAAATAAGCTTACGGGGCAATGGTTACTCAGCACAGCTCCGCTCCGCTCCGCTTCGCTCGCTCGGCTTTAAATTAAGTTTTACTCAAAAACTATAAGGATTTAATAAAAACAAATTATTGATTTATAATGCTAGTTAAATTTGCAATAAGATTGTAGATGGATTTTTATTACGATTTAATTAGAAACAGCGAGTTGAAGTTGCAGAAAAGGAAATATTTTACCGGTTTCTTGTTAAAACATGCAATAAATACTAATAAATAAACAATTATTACAGACCAATTTGTGTTTAAATAATAGTTTACAATGTTGTTATTAGATAAAAGTAAAAAAAAGATAACTCTCTTTTAGAAAAATATTGTTTAATTAGAGATATAAAAATGTAAGTAAAGAATCACCCTTACGGGCTACAAAAGTATGGATCGATTTCGTATCGACTTCTTTTTTGTAAGTACATAAATTTTAAATATATACTTTTTATGGGTATTGAGGGCATAACAAGTATATATTCATGTATTACAACATATTTAGTACAATATATTTAATTATATTTTTATTTTTTATTTTTCCATACTTAGCTAACATTGCCTAAATCACGCAATGGTTCCTTGCCTCCTGGAGGCAAGCAAGTCGGCGAACTTCAATCGAATATAATCCGACAAAATTTTATTAAATTGGATATTATTTCTTATTTTACGATTAAAATAAGGTGTCTAGATTAAGATTGGTATAACTTGGATAGGAACAGAGAGTGTTTTGACACAATTAATTAAAGTATTTTAATTAGATGTCAGCTTGCCTCCAGGAGGCAAGAAACCATTGGAGCGGGTAAAAATACTTGCCTCTGGGAGGCAAGGAACCATTGAGTGGTTATCCTACCTTCAAGCTTTCTGGCGCCTTAGTGTCTAGCTCTTTCACGATGGGTTTTCTTTTGGACTCCCCAGCCATCGTGATCGCTTCTAGAACCTTCTCGTGGCCGTTGGGGATCAGGCAATATCTGGCTCAAAGGTGAGCCTTCCAGACAATAGCGACCCTTATTACTGAGGTACTGAAGCTATATTATCTTACCTTCAAACTTTCTGGCGCCTTGATGTCAAGACCTTTCGATGAATTCCTTACGATAGACTTCCTAGTCATAGTGATAGCTTCTAGAACCTTCACTTGGCCGTTGGGGATCAGACAATATCTGGCTCAAAGGTGAGCCTTCCAAACAATAACGACCCTTATTACTGAAGTATTGAAGCTATATTATCCTACCTTCAAGCTCTCAATTCTGAATCTTAATCTTCGGTGCGTTGGAGGCCAGCCTAAAAGCCTCAACTTCCAAACAATAATGACCCTTATTACTAAGATATTGAAGCTATATTATCCTACCTTCAAGCTCTTAATTCTGAATCTTAATCTCCCGTGCTTTAGGGGCTAGACTTAAAGCCTCACCTTCCAAACAATAACGACCCTTATTACTAAGGTACTGAAGCTATATTATCCTACCTTCAAGCTTTCTGGCGCCTTGGTGTCAAGTCCTTCCACGATGGGCAGCATACGAGGCTTCCTACTAGACTCCCCAGCCATTGTGATCGCTTCTAGAACCTTCTCGTGGCCGTTGGGGATCAGGCATATTGCTGCCAACACCTGCGAAGCAATAAATAAATAGAATAAGCAAAATTTCATCGCCTTGGCGTGAGGGTAAAGCAACTTTCTACAGTCTGAAAAATATAAAATGATTAAAATGACAGTAATGATGTTGATGAAAATAACAGTTCATTCGTGCAAAGCAAAAAGTTCTTATTGCTATTGGAATAAAGCTAAAAAAAAACAGCATAAGACATTTTTTTTTTGTAACTTAAAGTAGAAAATTAGACTCTATTCCTTGTGCAAAAAATACAAGTTTAGGTATTTAACTTTTTTTCGCATAAAAAGCTATCAAAATTCTATACACTATTGAAAGCGCGAATAAAGAAACTTAAAAACTCACTTTAGCCGCCTCCATGGCGCAATGAGGTTTCCTCGCGTCCAAACTCCTAGCCAGAACCGGTAGTGCTTCTCTGCACTCGAACACGGTTCGAATCCCGACCGTGTTGTTGAGGATGGCGGATAAACATCGGATGCATGAGTACTGCGCGCGGTCATAACGGGAGTCACTGAAAGAAAAAAGAAATTTACTTATCACCCAGACACTATACAAAAATTTAAAAAAAAAATGGGTGTCAGTAAAGTCGGTTTACGGACGATAATTTTACGTGATAACAATATGCCGCTATCTCTCTTCTACTAGAACGCATCGGCCGATGCCGATGGAGTGGAAGAGATAGATGCGTCACAAGCCGAACGCTTAGGCCGATCGTGCCTCTCTATCGCTTGTTCCGCGCTCTCGCTTGCACGCGGAACGTGACAATTTTTCGTGCGTGTATCAGCTGTTATTGCAAAAAAGTAACAATCATTTCCATGCCTAGATAGACAACGGATGCAGGAGTACTGCGCGCGCTCATAACGGGATTCACTGGGCGAAGAAAAAAACTAGATAATAGCGACCAGAAACTAAACAAATACTAAAAAAACACACAAATAACTGAAAAAGCTGATGGCCTTAAAACGTCTGAACAGATCTCCACAAATCATCATGTCAGCTTTCGAACAGAACAAACCGCATCAAAATCGATCCTTTCGTACAGGAGTTACGATGCCACAGATAGATACATCGACGTCATATTATCTTCTCTTATCATCTCTCATAGTATGTAAGACATACTATAACACCCCTCTTTTTGCAGTCAGGGGTTAAAAAGTCCCGAAGTTACGACCCCTGGCCCGCCTAAACACACCCCTGAGTCACAGGAATAAAGAAATACCTTTCAAATTATCAATAAATCCACCTGGATCCATGGATCCATATTCAATATATTTGGTGGTGCTGCTAAATCTACTGCTACAACAACTTACCGGTAAAATCCACTTCCACTGTGAGCGTGCACAAAAAGAAAGGAATTTTTAGAAACAATTACATTAAACATTTTAGTCAAATCTCGGTATAACACATGTTAAGCATGCATAATGTCTTAAAGGCTCCATACCCCTCGTCCTAAACTCCTCTCTCTCTATCCATGTCAGAAGATCGAGAACATTGATCAGAAGCTATCTTGAGGTTTTGCAAGCATCTATGAAGTTTTCCTACTGAAAGCTTGGCTATAAATATAATTAAACTTACTTGGTGTACCACAGATTAAGAGTGCTCAAAAGGGTCCCTACTCATGATAGTGGATTGTTGGTCAGAACTATCCTAAACTTCTCCAAACAGCTGTAAAGCTTTGAAGACTCAGCAATGAATAAATATGGATGAACTTACTTGGTATAGCACAAGTTGAGAGTGCTCAAAAGGGTCTCTATCCCCTTCGTCCCAAACTCCTCTATCCATGCTAGTAGGTTGTTGGTCAGAGCTACCATAAACTTCTCCAGACATTTGTAAAGCTTTGATGACTCAGCAATGAATAAATATGGATCAAATTACTTGGTATAACACAAGTTGAGCGTGCTCAAAAGGGTCTCTACTCTATCCCCTTCGTCCCAAACTCCTCTATCCATGATAGGTGGTTGTTGGTCAGAGCTATCCTAAACTTCTCCAGACAGTTGTAAGGCTTTGATGACTCAGCATTGAATTAATATGGATTAACTTACTTGGTATAGCACAAGTTGAGAGTGCTCAAAAGAGTCTCTATCCCCTTCGTCCCAAACTCGTCTATCCATGATAGTGGGTTGTTGGCCAGAGCTATCATAAACTTCTCCAGACAGCTGTAAAGCTTTGATGACTCAGCAATGAATTAAAATGGATTAACTTACTTGGTATAACACAAGTTGAGCGTGCTCAAAAGGGTCTCTATCCCTTTCGTCCCAAATTCCTCTATCCATGATAGTGGGTTGTTGGTCAGAGCTATCCTAAACTTCTCCAGACAGAAGCTTTGATGACTTAGCAATGAATAAATATGGATTAACTTACTTGGTATAGCACAAGTTGAGAGTGCTCAAAAGGGTCTCTATCCCCTTCGTCCCAAACTCCTCTATCCATGATAGTGGGTTGTTGGTCAGAGCTATCCTCAAGTTCTCGAGGCAGCTGTGCAGTTTCCCTACTGATAGCTCAGGCTGGGAGAGGTAGGATACGTAGTCTGATGGCTTCTCGAATTTGGACCGGCCTTCCTGTTGGTCAAAAATATATAATTGGTCATGCGGTTTTGACAATGCGGTTCTAGCACTCGAGCGAACCTCACTTTTATCATCTTAAAAGTAACTTTAATGCACTATGGTAAATTGATGGGTATAAGTTAAATTACTTACATAAAACAGTTAACTTATACCTACTATGCCCAAGTCAAGTAAAAAAAAAATATTAGAGCTGTTAAGACAGAGATGTAAAATGGTTTTTCACATTTTCGAGTTGGTTTAGTATCATTGTTAAGTAAATTTTTTGTTGTATTTTGATCAGTAGATTTATTCACTGAAGTTTCTTAGGAAATTATAAATGTTGAGCGAATATTGAATATAAAGCTTATTTTGTCCAAAATCCGAAGTCATAAGTTCCTTTGGTAATTCATTTGAGATTAATTAGGTGAAAAACGACCATTATAATTTTGACCATGTTTATTGTATAAATAAAAGAAACTAACTTGTGCATTGACGAATTTGTATGCGACCAACATCTGCTTCTTCTGGTCTCTGGAGTATTTTCTGAGAGGCGCCTTCTTCTCCTCGCTTAGGTTCATATCCGACTGGAAAGAGAAAAGAAAAATGTCAAGATTTGTTGCTGACACAAAATAAAATAAAATATAAAATAGAAGTGACATAGAAATGACTTCCTTGTTTCTCCTTTGAGACCTTTTGCAATGATAAAGTGCCAACAACAAAAATAAACGACAAAAAGAGAGTAGAATAGTGCGCTTCCACCTTCAGCCTTATCAACACTTAACATCAGGTGTGCTAAAGGCTAAGCGCTACCCCGTTGTGGACAAAAAAACATAAGTATATGAAAACGTCACATCGATATCGCGACATACAGATTTTGATTCTGGGGCCTTACTGCGAACTGAACTAAAATTGTTTGACAGTTCGCAGTGCCCAAATGTGATAATAGGCCTCTGATTCTTTTGCCCTGGTAAGCCATTTCTACCATGTCCATTTGCTTGTACAGCTCGATTCAAACCTGTTAGCTTATCGTAATATCGAGCGAGACGATACGTAATGCGGGTCGGAAAGGTGAAGTTAGAGAGGAGGGTACTCTAGTGCGAATAGTGGCTAACTTTACGACCGCTGATGGCACATCGTTGTCATCTCTCTCGAATCTCCTCTGCAGCTGCGTGTCATCCAGTGCTTCCACCTTATTCCTGTACTCCGCAGCTGCTGACGGCTCATCGTCGTCTGCGCGAGGCTCGGCGCCGCGCGGCACGGTGTCGTAGCTTGTTCTCCTGATGTATCCATAATGTAGACCTGTACCTCAGTAGTGGCTACTTGTGGAAAATATGATGTAGCCTCTCGTCTATGAGGCATCCATCTATAAGCAAGGCCCGTTTCCCTGGCTGATGTTGAATGCTTACCAGCATCTCCTCGAACCTCCTCTGCAGCTGCGTGTCATCCAAGGCGTCCATCTTGTTCCTGTATTCCGCAGCTGCTGACGGCTCATCGTCGTCTGCGCGAGGCTCGGCGCCGCGCGGCACGGTTTCGTAGCCTGATCTCCTCATGCATCTATATAAGGAAGGAGTATGTTCCTATGCAGCGACCTGTCGTTTAAGGGACACGTGGTAGGTCAAGGCCTATCCTCCTTACCCATTCATAAGAAAGGCCTGTATTCTAGAGAGTAGAGGACATATTCCCTGACTGATGTTGTATACTCACCAACATCTGCTCAAATCTCTGCAGCTGAGTGTCATCCAGTGCATCGTAGTCTGAACTCCTTATGCATCTATAAGGAAGGACTATGTTCCTATGCAGCAACCTCTCGTTTAAGAGACACGGGGTAGGTCAAGGCCTATCCTCCTTACCCATTCATAAGGAACGCTGTATACTAGAGAGTAGAGGACATATTCCCTGACTGATGTTGTATACTCACCAACATCTGCTCAAATCTCTGCAGCTGAGTGTCAACCAGTGCATCGTAGTCTGAATCCTTATGCATCTATAAGAATGGACTATGTTCCTATGCAGCGACCTCTCGTAAAAGACACGGGGAAGGTCAAAGCTTATTCTCCTTACCTTTTCATAAGGAACGCCCGTATTCTAGAGGCTAGTGGATATTCCCTGACTGATGTTGTTTACTCACCAGCATCTCCTCGAACCTCCTCTGCAGCTGCGTGTCATCCAAGGCTTCCACCTTGTTCCTGTATTCCGCAGCTGCTGACGGCTCATCGTCGTCTGCGCAAGGCTCGGCGCCGCGCGGCACGGTGTCGTAGCCTGATCTCCTGATGAATCCATAAAGTAGGCCTGTACCTTACCAATGGCTAATGGGAGATATGATGTAGACTCTGTCTATGAGGCATCCATCTATAAGCAAGGCCCGTTACCCTGGCTGATGTTGAATGCTTACCAGCATCTCCTCGAACCTCCTCTGCAGCTGCGTGTCATCCAAGGCGTCCACCTTGTTCCTGTATTCCGCAGCTGCTGACGGCTCATCGTCGTCTGCGCGAGGCTCGGCGCCGCGCGGCACGGTGTCGTACCCGCGCTCCACGCCGCCTCCGGTCTTCTTCGGGCGCCCGAACCATGTGTCCAGCTGTGGACAATGGAAAAATTGTGTTAATTAACCGAATAAGACTGGTCCACTCGTACATCAGCCACAAAAAAACCGACAAACCATCGGAAACACTCCCGACAGCGGAATGTATGCACTGTTTCTGTCACTCGCTATATATATAATAGACAAAGACAAAGCATTGAATTCAGAGACCGTACTCTGAAACCCAAATCCGAAACTTCGGTTAGCCCCGCCCCTTTCACTCGATTCTGTCCCGACTATAGAGAGAGTGAGAGGGACAAATATAACGAAGTTTCGGATTTTGCGTTTCAGAGTAGGCCTTCAGTTTCCGACGGTTCGTGAATCAGGAGGCTGGTCTTACTTTCAAAATGCTAATTAGGTTCTTAATTAATAACTCTACATAGATCTTGCTGCTATCCAAGGTAGCAAGTATTAGAATTAGATGTCCCGACTAGAGACAGAGTGAGAGGGACAGGTATACCGAAGTTTCGGATTTCGCGTTTCAGAGTAGGCCCTCATTTTCCGACGGTTCGTGAATCAGGGGCTGAAATTCATGTGGCTGAACTTACTTTCAAAATGCTAATAAGGTTCTTGATTAATAACTCCACATAGGTTTTGCTAGAGAAAAAAATCTTTCCGTGTTCTGTGGTCTTGCTGCTATCCAAGGTAGCAAGTATTAGAATTAGATGACTTAGAATGTTATTTAGATATAAATAACTGGACTTTAAGAAAATACCAATACTTACAAAGTTTGGTGCTTAATGCTGCACGATAAACAACTTCCGAGGTTGGTATGTGTGGAGCTAAATAACGTGTAGAGTGTAAAGTATCGGTGAAGGTAAAGGAAAGGTTTAATTGTTTATACACTAGCTATACACTAGCTTTCCGCCCGCGGCTTCGCCCGCGTGTACTACACGAGGACGACGTTATCCCGCGGAAATGTGATATTTTTCCGGGATAAAAAAGTAGCCTATGTTCCTCTCCAGGCTACAAAGTATCTATGTCCCAAAATTCAGCCATATCCTTTCAGCCGTTTTGGCGTGATTGAGTAACAAACATCCTAACATCTAAACATCAAAACATCTAAATTTTCACATTTATTATATTAGTAGGATTATTAGACTATTAACAAAAATATTTACAAATATTTTCTTTCATGAAGTATTTCAGCATAGAATAATTTAATGAAAGAAAAAGAAATAGATTTAAAGTGAAAACCTCTTGAGAACAATAATTTCTAATGTAAACAAAACCATAGCCCATTTTAGTTAAACAGAAAGGATGCACTATTGTTCTATTGTACTATAACTAGGCCAAGAACCGTTCAAAAATATAATACTTATTGTTTTTATTCATATAACACATATCTATATGAAATAACTTCACGTCACGTGCGAGCGCGATAATCGGGTATTTTTTTATTATCACGAAATATAAATAGAAAACAATACATCAAAGTAATCAAAATAGGCTCGCTAAAAGTTTAGAGCCTGATGGAGAAGTGGTAATGATATTGCTCATTGAACAGTCAGCGTCAAAATGATCTAAGCGTTCAAACCTACCAAAAGTATCTAGAGATTTGACAAAAACCAACCCTATCTCAAGACCTAAAGATGCATTTTCAATTGTTGTTTGAGAACAAATGATAGTACACCTTCAGTGGTAATGATATTGCTCATTGAACAGTCAGCGTCAAAATGATCTAAGCGTTCAAACCTACCAAAAGTATCTAGAGATTTGACAAAAACCAACCCTATCTCAAGACGTAAAGATGCATTTTCAATTGTTGTTTGAGAACAAATGATAGTACACCTTAAGTGGTAATGATATTGCTCATTGAACAGTGTTCGGAAAAGATCGATATTTCTGAACGCATCTCTAATGTCACGTCAAATTGACATTTCGCTGTCACTTGAAGTTGACAGCGCTCACTCTTGATTGGAATTCTTGTAAAAGAAAATGTCGGATTAATTTTGCTGAATTGTTAAAAACCGCTCGTGTTGAATGTGCCTGGCATATCGAGTTTGAATTGAATCTTAAATTATCTATTGGATCCCGTTTTGTACGACCCAGATTTTGACGCCATCCATCGGGCCGGTCGCGGGGCTTTTGAAAGATAGCCTTTTCCACACGCGTTGTTGTCGGGACAATATATCGTAATAAAAAAAGCTCCCCCGTGTGTGTTGGTGTATATTGTTGAAACGCCCAGTGTCTTGGGACCGTTGTGTTGTGTTGGTTTTGTGAGTAAGGTGTCGAAAATCTCCTGGGCTGCGGAGAGACGGGGCGCGCGCCCCTGGTAGCTCCTTTTTCTTCTGCAGACCTTACCAATTCGTCACCTTACTCACAAAACCAACACAACACAACGGTCCCAAGACACTGGGCGTTTCAACAATATACACCAACACACACGGGGGAGCTTTTTTTATTACGATATATTGTCCCGACAACAACGCGTGTGGAAAAGGCTATCTTTCAAAAGCCCCGCGACCGGCCCGATAGATGGCGTCAAAATCTGGGTCGTACAAAACGGGATCCAATAGATAATTTAAGATTCAATTCAAACTCGATATGCCAGGCACATTCAACACGAGCGGTTTTTAACAATTCAGCAAAATTAATCCGACATTTTCTTTTACAAGAATTCCAATCAAGAGTGAGCGCTGTCAACTTCAAGTGACAGCGAAATGTCAATTTGACGTGACATTAGAGATGCGTTCAGAAATATCGATCTTTTCCGAACATCCCCCCGCCCCGGACCGTTAAGAACGGTACGTCAATCTACGGGTAATCGGGAGAGCCCACTAACTGCTCTCTTCAAAACCGAATCTCGAACCAAAACCTCAGCAAAACGAGGAACTCCGTCAGTTCCGGGGTAGAGTTTAACAATGCGCCCCCTTCGCCAACATAGGGGCGGCAGGTTAGCATCCTTAATCAACACGAGGTCGCCAGTCTGGGGTGGGGTGGTTTTATCTGTCCACTTCACGCGCTGTTGTAGGATATGCAAGTACTCCATCGACCAACGTGCCCAGAAGTTTTGGGACATCTGTTTCAAAAGTTGGTATCGCGACAAACGATGGGATCCTACATCCTGAATCGGATATTCAGGCAAAGCCAAAAGGGGCTGTCCGATCAAGAAATGACCTGGGGTCAACGCTTCCAGGTCATTCGGGTCCGAAGACAACGGGCACAAGGGTCGCGAGTTGAGGACGGCCTCAATTTTACAAAATACCGTATCAAGTTCCTCAAACGTGAGAATAGTTTCTCCAATCACGCGACGCAAGTGTGTCTTGGCAGCCTTTACACAAGCTTCAAAAATCCCTCCCCAGGTCGGACAAGCTGGAGGGCTAAACTTCCAGATTATCCCACGCCGGGAGAGGGTGGTTCCAATGTCTATTTTATTATCAACAAAAAACTTAACTACTTCCTTAAGATAATTACACGTTCCCTTATAATTAGTACCACAATCGGAACGTATCAATGTCGGCAGTCCTCTACGGGAAACAAATCTGCTCAAGGCGGCGACAAAGGCTTCGGTAGACAATTCCGAGACAATTTCCAAATGGACAGCCTTGGTGGACAAACACACAAACACGCACAAGTACGCCTTATAGGTTTTAGCATTACGCAGTCTCGACGCCTTTACAGTAAAGGGACCGGCGAAGTCGGTGGCGACTCCGGCAAAAGCTCTACATTCCGTGACGCGATCAGCAGGCAAATCACCCATCTGGGGCTGCATGGTCGCGGCCTTCAATCGATAACAAGGCAGGCAACGGAAAACCACAGTGCGAATGGCTCGACGAGCAGACAAAATCCAAAATTCACGCTGCAAAATGGCCAACAAAGCATTACAGCCAGCATGTTGTGCATTCACATGGCGATCTGTTATTATCAGTTGAGTCAAATGTCCGGCTTTGGGTAACAAAAGGGGGTGACGAGCTCCATACGGCAGGTTCGCATTTCGAAGTCTTCCGCCGACTCGCAAAAGCCCACTCTCGTCCAGGAAGGGATTTAATCGCGATACCGCGCCCTTCAACTTGCGACGGCCTAAACGCAAAATTTCAATCTCGGACTCAAAACTATCAGCTTGTACTCTCCGGACCCAAAACAAGAGCGCGTCCCTACGCTCGTCCGGAGTGAGAACCGACGAATCACGCCTCGCGCGTGGGTTTCTGCAATTGTACACAAAACGTCTGATCCAAGCGGTAACACCAAGCAGCTTCTGTAAGGAGCTGTACCGATCCAACAACAAATCCTTTTCCCCGGCGGGGTTAGTCTCCAGGACGCATGCCCGCATATCAGGAACGGCTACGTTCGACAACGCTGGAGAGGGCGGCCACTCCGACTCAGGCCGCATCAACCACTGTGGGCCCCACCAGAGGGGGTGGTTAATTAGGGTTGGGGCTACACAACCCCGAGACGCACAATCCGCGGGATTCATGGTTCCCGGCACGTGTCTCCAAATCAACTCGATGTCGGAATTACAAATCTGCGACACTCGATTGGCCACAAACACGTCCAAGGTGTGCGCCGGAGCCTTCAACCAACAAAGGACGACCTGACTGTCCGTCCAAGCATAAACCTCTTGTATCTTAATAGATCGACCTAATGTGAGCCATACGTGGTTCAACAAACGCATTAGGAGGGCAGCTCCACACAATTCCAACCTCGGGATCGTATGACGAGTCCGAAGGGGAGCGACTTTGCTTTTCGCTATCACCAGATGCACAGCAACAACTCCGTCAACAGTAACGGTGCGGAGGTACACGGCCGCAGCAAATCCACGTTCGGAGGCATCGGAAAAGCCGTGAAGAGTAACTTTACAATTTTCAGAAGGGAGGAATAGCCTCGGCAAATGCACTTCATTAATCTCGGGGAGGGATGAAACGAAGCTCGACCAATCTCGGAGTAACTCGTCCGAGAGGGGTTCATCCCACGACACACCCGAAGCCCATAACCGTTGCAAGAAACACTTGGCCATAAACAGCACGGGGCAAATCCACCCATTGGGGTCAAAGGTACGTGCGACAGTAGACAATACTAAACGCTTGGTCCAGACTTTCGGTGGTCGTAAATCCACACAATAAGTGAAAGTGTCAGAGACCGGTTTGTACTGTACGCCAAGGACGGTCACCACATGGGGATTATCAACATTTTCGAATAGGTGGGGGTCCTGCTGGTGCTCTTCGGGCAAACCTACCAGTACATCAGGCGAGTTGGATATCCATTTCCTCAACTCGTAACCTCCCGACTTCAAAAGGGCGGTGAGTTCGTCTCTCAGGACAATCGCCTCTGAGACAGATGAGGCGCCCGTGCAAATGTCATCCACATAGACGTCACTGGCCAAAATGGCGGAGGCGCGAGGGTATCTCAAGCGCTCCTTCTCGGCCAACTCCAACAAAGAACGAATCGCAACAAACGGGCTCGAAGCCAAACCGTACGTATTCGTATTCAATTCATAAATCAACAAGGGGTCCCTAGGACTCTCTCTCCACAAAATCAATTGGTACCTCCTATCCTCTGGATGGATGACCGTTTGTCTGAACATCATCCGGATGTCAGTCATAAATACAATTTGGTGCCGCCGGAAGTTGGTCAAAATGTCTGAGATCTCCGTGTGCAGCTTGGGACCTACATGCAGACACTGGTTCAAGGACGCTCCAGTAGAGGTGGGAGCCGAACCGTCAAAGACCACCCGAATCTTTCCGGATTTCAAAACGGCGTGGTGCGGCAAAAAGAAGTGCTCAACGGAGCGCCAATCCAAATCGCTCACGGACATGTGCCCTAACTCTTCATACTCCCGCATGAATTCAACATACTTCTGGCGGAAGACCGGATCCTTGCTCATGCGACGCTCCATCGCCACTAGCCTACGTTCCGCTAGCGGTCGGGATTCGCCCAGAGGAGGTCGGCCGGCACGAAAGGGGAGACGGGTGATCAAACGACCAGAGCGGAGGCGACCAGTGTTATTCTGGTAATACAACTCGCATTCATCCGCTACTGGGTCGACCCGCGGGGCTGGTGGAGGTTCCTCAACCTCCCAAAACTTCTGCACCACTTCGGAGAGAGACACATTAAAAAGAAGACCGCGATCCTCATCAAGGGAATCCAAAACGCGGCGAGCAGGGCCCATCACAACTGTACCGAGTGTCGTCTGCAGAGCTACCAAGCCATCTGGCTGCAAAACTCGCTTCCCCAGGACATCGGCTCCAAGGAGAGCATCAATCGGGCCTGGGCGGAAGAAATTTGGATCGGCGAGTGGGGAATCAGACACCAAAGACAACATACTCGGTCCCAAGTCAACTGAAGGTTGACGGCCAACAACTGTGTCCAACACAATCGCCGAGGTCTTAATGCCTGGCGTGGACTTATTACGTGATGTAAATGTGAAGTCAACATGCCCTAACAACCCGGGACTTTCACATCGCCAACACCTCTCACGCCTTCCGTGTGGGGGTGCACCTTGAGGCCCAACCGCCTAACTAACCAAGATGACACAACACACCCCTGAGCACCGGAATCCAACAAGGCGCGAACTTCCACAAGGTCGCCATTCAATCCCCTGACAAGCACAGAGGCCGTGGGCAACAAAACGGTCTCTGGAGGGGTGGCTACAATCGACCGTAAACACGTTGATTGCTAGTATGTTTATTTATTTATTTTTTATTTATTCACAACGGGGTAGCACTTAGCCTTCATCACACCTGATGATAAGTGGTGATAAGGCTGAAGGTGGAAGCGCACTTCTCCCGGAATCCTCAATAACTGGGGTCCCCAGACGTCCCCCCATGGTAAGGGGGTCGCTCATAGCGATCCAGTGGGTCCCATTCTCCCACATACTGCCTACGTCCAATTCGCCCGGTATCAGGCGAGTTATATCTCCCGGCCCCTTGAAGACGGGGCGGGCGCCGCTCCAAACGCGGGTATTCGGCGAGCGGCGGCGAGAATCGGTGCCTAGCATCCACCGTGTACGTCGCCCCATAGTCGCGGGGGCACGGTGACCGATTTTCAGAAGGGGGGTCCCGGGGACCCCCGCCCGTGCGAGGCTCAAAACGTCGCGGGGGGCTTCTACGACCTCCCGCATCGCTCGCAAAATCGAACCCCCTAGTTGGGGACCGATTTCCCATGGGGGGTCCGTGGGACCCCCGCCCGTGCGAGGCTCAAAACGTCGCGGAGGGCCTCTACGACCTCCGGCAACGCCCGCATAACTCATCCCCATCCTTGGGGATCGGTTTCCCATGGGGGGGTCCCTGGGACCCCCGCCCGTTTGAGGCTCCATTCGTGGCGGAGAGCGTCTGGGGCCACTCTGGTGGCCACTAGAACCGCTGCGGGATGCAAACACCGCGGGGGGTCCGAGACCCCCACCCATACGAGGTGATCCTGCAGCGACGCGCTGCGGCGCTCCGCCGCCCTCTGGGCTGTTCATGCAGAGGAGGGGATGGTGGTTGCCCTTACAAAAGCGGCATGGGTGCGCTTGGGTACATTCGCGCTGCATGTGCAGGCCCAAGCACGAGTAGCACCATGTCCGTTGTCGCGCGATCGCTCGACGGCCTTGGACGCGCTGGTCGAGGAACTTATCACAACGGGTCGTGCTGTGACCCGGTTCCCGACAGTACAAGCAGCGGGCGGTCTCCTGGACGGCGGCATAGCGGCCGGGCGCGCGAGGGGCCATACGCCCCCTACGGGGGGGTCCGGTGGGGGACCCACTCTGTGGCACAGGTCGTTCGGGTCCCATAGGACCGGCCAGAGAGGAATTATCTGCCAGTCTACTCTCTCCTTCCAGGAACGTCAAGAGGTCCGAGAAGGGTGGCAGATAAGTCGCACTATCCCCACCATACTGCTGCTCAAAACGGACCTTAACAGAGTCCGGCAACTTTCCCAGGACAATGTGCAGTAACAAAAACGACCACTGCTCCACTGGGAGTTTTAAGTTTTTTAATGCGTTGTAGGCAACCAACAGCGGATTCAACAAAGCCACTCTCAAGTGCATCACGCTGGCAACGCGGGGTAAATTCAAAATGGCGGCAACATGGTTGTCCGCCAGACGTCGTACGTTCTGGTACCGACGGGCAATCAAATCCCTAGCAATAGGGTAGTTTTCATCCGAGGGGGCCAAATGTTGCACCGATTCAAGGGCCTCCCCCTCCAACACGGATAACAAATAAGCCAACTTTTGGCCCTGGGTCAAATCATCCCGGGCATGTACGAGACTATCAAAAATATTAATAAAGCCTTCCCAGTCCTCTAGACGACCAGCAAAACGCCTTAAGTCTAATCTAGCAAATAGAGGGGGCATACTCTTAGATGTGACCGGGGACGGGAGGGCCATGCTGATTCCGCGGTCTAGGCGGGGGTGTACTGAACAAACAGTCAGCGTCAAAATGATCTAAGCGTTCAAACCTACCAAAAGTATCTAGAGATTTGACAAAAACCAACCCTATCTCAAGACGTAAAGATGCATTTTCAATTGTTGTTTGAGAACAAATGATAGTACAACTTATTTATTATTTGTATTTGTATAAGTATTTGTGCTAAGAGTGATTTTTGTCAAATCTTCAGATACTTTTGGTAGTTATTTTAATTTTTAGTTTTTTGCATTCACAATGCAATTTTTATAATAGAAAAATGGAAAATGAAGTATTTAGAAAAAATCGACCCGTCTCACAACTCACAACTCCCATCGGAGCTAGTTGTGAGACGGGTCGATTTTTTCTAAATTCTTCATTTTCCATTTTTCTACTTTTGGTAGGTTTGTACGCTTAGATCACTTTGACGCTGACTGAGCCAGGTGCCATGAATTCAATCGCAACCCGGAAAAAGAGTTGATGACCTTGAAACATCTGAACACATCTTCATGTTATATGAACCGAGATGGTTCAGTTCATGATCACGATTCTCAGGCGTTCGAACTTTTTCAGTGTGGTAATTCGTATGTCGAACATTTTGTTTGTGCTATTGAAAAGTTAGAACGTTTCAAACAAACTAAGCTGTCCCACATGTCAACAAATTCATTTTGACAGCTAAGTTCGTATACGAACATCGATTGGTCTGTACCACTCGTTGCGTTCGACTGGTTTTCGATCGAACTTTTTCGATTGTGAAATTCTGACAATACAAAAACTGTGTTATATTTGAATTTCGAGCTTATAAAGGTGAACTTTTCTCGATTGCCTGAGAATCGGCCCCCTGTACCACTCGTTGCGTTCGACTGGTTTTCGATCGAACTTTTTCGATTGTGAAATTCTGACAATACAAAAACTGTGTTATATTTGCATTTCGAGCTTATAAAAGTGAACTTTTCTCGATTGCCTGAGAATCGGCCCCCAAGTCAGCTTTCGAACAAAATAATTTTCGCATCAAAATCGGTCCATTCGTTCAGGAGCTACAATGCCACAGACAGATACACAGACACGTCAAACTTACAGTGCCACAACCTTTTCTGTGCCGGTTACAGCGGCGCTACGTACGTTTTTCTTTTTTTTATAGTAATTTAACCGGCCCTGACTTCTAATAACTTCAGCTGCCAGCAGCGCTATGGTTGGACATCAACTTGACAGCAAAATGACGTTAAAAAAATCACGTTAGTTTCACATTTTGGCCACCGGCACAGCAAAGTTTGTGGCACTGTAGGTATAACACCCCTATATCACGTCAAAATGGTATGGGGCAGTATGGGCAGTATGGGGTAATTTAGGAGCTGGACAGTGACAGACGGAAAAAAACGGATGCTTGTATTTTGATAATAAATTATAGAATTTATTTATTTCGTGTAGTTAAGGGTTTGAAACATTGAAACTACACGAAATAAATAAATTCTTATTGGCGCAGGGGTAGGCTACCCACCCACCTTCTGCGCCAGTGGTCTCGGGTTCGATTCCCGAACAAGACAAATATTTGTGTGCATGAACATGTCTATTTGTCTTGGTCTGGGTGTTAACTATGTATATTAAGTATGTATTTACAAACAAAAAGTATTTAAGTATATATTTATCCGTTATCAAGTTTTCCATTTTACAGTTTCGTAATGAAATTAAAATGGGCTTAGATAATTGGTGTGAGTGTAAGAAGTTATTTATTTAATTTAAAATGGTATGGGGCAGTATGGGCAGTATGGGGTAATTTAGGAGCTGGACAGTAACAGAGGGCGCTTGTGCACTACACTGAATTTTACCGTCCCGGATTAAAACGGATGCTTGTATTTTAATAATAAATTATAGAATTTATTTATTTCGTGTAATTAAGGGTTTGAAACATTGAAACTACACGAAATAAATAAATTCTTACTATTATAAATGATTTTGACATAGGCTACTTTTCCGCTTTTTCACATTCCCGCGGGTAACGTCATGTAGTACACGCGGGCGAACCCGCGGGCGGAAGGCTAGTCTGGTAATAAAGAACCGTTTAATAATATTTAAACTTACTAACATTACAAGTTGTCAAAGCAACACCAACTAAACATTTTAATTAGGCAGACAGTCGAGTGGAAACGCGTCACGAATCGTTGTTGCATTGTGATCTGTTGTCGGATCGGGACAGCTTTAGGGTTGACACTGTTCCTTACGCGAGAAAAAGCAACCTTTGGATTTAAGGCGCCGATTCCTGAAAATAGGGTATTTTAAATTATGGATTACTCGCAAATCACAAGTACTTAAATTTTGGAAAAAATATACTTATGTTATTTTACAGTTATTTATCTAGTGCTTCCGGCCGTATTTTTTCGATTAATGATATTTTATTGTATCAAATAAAATTCCAAACATCCGTCTAATAATAATTCAAATATCATTATTACTTGCAGTATACTTGGTTTTAGATAATGAAAAACATATGAAAATAATTGTCCTTGAATAGCCGAGGGATTCCGGCCGTCATAATTTTTTTATTATTATTTAATTTTTAATTGAATTTTAAGTGGTGTTCTATTCGCGGGGCGCTCGCGAGTTCACAGTTCACTGCCGGCTGCCGCTGGGTCCCCGCGAAGTGTATCGAGCGCGGCCGAGCAAGCGATATGCCTATTTCGGTCGGGAATCCTCGTCTTAAGTGCCTGCCACAGAGCTACCTGGCGAACGAGCTAACGAGCTGAAGAAAACATTATCCCCCTTATTCCAAAACGTGAACTAAAATAGTCCTGGTTTAAAACTGGTACTAAACTGGTGCTGTCACTTTCATTTCTTAAATGAAAGATAGAATTAGCATTAGTTTTAAACTATGTATATTAAGTATGTATTTACAAACAAAAAGTATTTATGTAAAATATATACTTCGTTATCAAGTTTTCCATGACACAGTTTCTTAATGAAATTTACATTATCATCATCATCATGTCAGCCGAAAGACGCCCACAGCTGGGCATAGGTCTCCCCCAAGGATCTCCACAACGATCGGTCCTGCGCAAATGTACATGGGCTTAAATAATTGGTGTGATTGTAAAAAGCTATTTATTTATTATTTATTACGACGGAAGATCAGCGCTGGTCACAAGCCAAGCATTGTGCTGAGTCGGGACCGTTTTGGGACTATGCTTTTTGTTTTATTTTTATATATCTACTAGCGGCCGCCCGCGGTTTCACCCGCGTGGTTCCCGTTCCCGTGGGAATATCGGGATAAAAAGTACATATAAACCTTCCTCTTGAATCACTCTATCTATTAAAAAAAATCGCATCAAAATCCGTTGCGTAGTTTCAAAGATTTAAGCATACAAAGGGACATAGGGACAGAGAAAGCGACTTTGTTTTATACTATGTAGTGATGTGATGTCCCAAATAAATGAGTTTTCTTTCTTTCTATTAACCCTTGGCGTGCCTGGT
Organism: Crambus lathoniellus; assembly: GCA_949710035.1. Classification (NCBI taxonomy): domain Eukaryota; kingdom Metazoa; phylum Arthropoda; class Insecta; order Lepidoptera; family Crambidae; genus Crambus; species Crambus lathoniellus. The sequence goes on along the minus strand of OX453324.1, from coordinate 12,047,231 downwards.
GGGTAAAAATCGAGCGAGCGGCGTGTCTAGTGAGTCTAACAGACCCATTATATTAAAAAATATGTTTGTAATAAAAGATAGATTGTTAGAAGATTTTGAAGTTACTTCGAACAAAAGCACTTAAAGGGAAGGTACAGTGCGCGCAAAATAACTTGGCGCGTGTCGATATCTGGAACTAAATTATGACATAAGGCTTGTTTTTGACTATCAGCGCCCTCTGACACTCGCCAAGTTATTTTGCGTGAACTGTAACAAGTTTTACGATAAAAATACTTTTACTCGTGACATACATTCCCACGTAACAGGGAAACACGCAGGTAAACCACGAGTTACCACTTAGCGCTTTATTTGCTAAAAAAAAGGTGGCAGCTGGCAGCCCTAACGACGATCGATAGCGTAATCGATTACAGTCTAATCGATTGACCGGAATGAGTACGAAGGTTGGTGGTCTATTGGCAGTTCGGTTCGGATCTATTGTTTATACATAACTAACTGATTTTTATCTGTTTTGTCTAGTCGATAGGATATTGTGTCGTGTGATTGATCGGGCTATTAAACTATAGACTATAGTGCGACAAGCTTTTCTGTTCCGGTGATTATCTTTGAAACTAAAACAGTTTTCACACGACAGTCCATTTTGACAGCTAATTTCGTATTGCAAGTAGAGTGCTCGTCAGATAAGTCTGCGCGCGGTAAAAATCGAATACTTATCTTTTCTATAACATTAGAACAAAAAAATGCACTGTAACTAGCGCCAAAAACGCACCAGGCACGTGCAGAGTTATCTGACACACACTCCAGTTCCTCTGTCACGGCTGTCATCGGAACAGAAAAGCTCGTGGCACTGTAAGACCATATAATAAACAAAGAGTAAGTTTACACCTAATTTAACCAAAAATATCGCTTAGCAATATTACTCCATCATGGAGATAGACTTTATACTGAGGTAACTGGAGTTCTCACCCTGAATAAAAAAGTGTACCCAGCAAATTTGACATTTAGTATGTAGTGGCTGTCAGTTGTCTCATATGACCATACGTATTTTTTTAAAGTGTAGGTGAGACGGAAGACAGCCACTGTGTAATTTCTGGTCACAAAAAAGTGTTAGTACTGCACTCTCCAGTTACCTCAGTATTATGTCTAGCTCCATGTACTCCATACAGTGGCACAAACTTTTCTGTTCCGGTGACAGCGGACAAACTTTTCTGTTACGGTGACAACGGCGCTATGTACTTTTTTCTTTTTTTTGTAGCAATTTAACCGGCCCTGACTTCTAAGACCTTCAGCCGCCAGCAGCGCTATGGTTGGACATCAACTTGACAGCAAGTGACATTTAAAAAAAACACGTTAGTTTCACATTTTGGCCACCGGAACAGAAAAGATTGTGGCACCGTAAGTCGTGGGCCACACTGGCGCGGCGCGTCTTGCGTCCGCGTTGAGCGGGAAAAACAAATTCATTGAGACGGACGGGAGGTGCCACCAGGGTCTCCAGGTTATGGATGTGAAATTTCCCCAGATCTGATTTTATTTTTCCCCAAAAAGATACTTTTTCGTATTTTTTTCCCCAAATTTATTTTGTCGTATTTTTATGGAAAGATTAATTTACCTTGTGCTTTATAATAACTGGTTTGGCATTCAGCAAAAATAAAACACTGTATCCATCCATACTAGTCCATATCCATACTAATATTATAAATGTGAAAGTGTGTTTGTTTGTTTGTTTGTTTGTCCTTCTTTCACGTCAAAGCGGAGCAACGGGTCGACGTGATATTTGGTATGGGGATAGTTTGGTAGCTGGAGAGTAACATAGGCTACTTATTATTCCGGAAAATTGAGTAAAAATTGTAATTTTCTATGAAAAATCGTTTAACTGTCGTACCTTCGATACAAAACTGTCATTTCTTCCATTGCCGTTTCCAAAGAGTATGTAATCACTGACGTCTGCGCGGTCAAAATCGAATACTAATCTTTTCCATAAGCTTAGAATAAAAAAAACGTACTGTAACTAGCGCCAAAAATGCCCCAGTCGCGCATGCGCGCCGAGTTATCTGACACTCACTACAAAGTAATTTTTATATGTAGGAAATAGAGACCAAGCTTGGGCCCCTTTATTGGTAGTGTGTAACTAGCGCTATCTGTTGTCTGGGTGTAGGCAACTTTTGGTGTATAAATACACATACCTACAAGATGTTGGTGACCGGGTCCACTATTATATGGCAAAACAACGTTTGCCGGGTCAGCTAGTTTGACAATAAATAATTTTAAGTTACCAGCATTGCATCAGATTATGCGCGCGATTTAAATTGATTCGACAAACAAAACTCAGTGCACAAAGTATTATTTTGCTATTAACTATTGAGTAGGTAATGACAACGCATTTGCGGTTCAGCATTGCTTTGCTATGGGGGCGACATTTCCCCAAAAATTTCCCCAACGTTTTCATTTCCCCAGTAGCCAAATTTTTCCCCAAAATTGCGAAAAAAACCCCCAATCTGGAGACCCTGGGTGCCACACTGGCGCGTCCGGCGGAGGGAATAGTACGTGTTCGCGCGTCCTGCGAATCCGCAGGTCGCCTCCGCTCCCCGCGGTCGCTCCAGTGTGGCCCACGACTAAGAGTTCTTTGTATTGATGGGTACTTTCAGCCCCTAAAGTATGTCCCATCTTTAAACCAACAACCGGGGCCGATTCTCAGGCAATCGAGAAAAGTTCACATTTATAGCTCGAAATTCAAATATTTTACGAAGATAACACATTTTGTGTATTGTCAGAATTTCACAATCGAAAAAGTTCGATCGAAAACCAGGGGCCCGATTCTCAGGCATTCGAACTTTTTCAGTGTGGTAATTCGTATGTCGAACATTTTGTTTGTGCTTTCTATTTAGAAAAGTTAGAACGTTTCAAACAAACTAAGCTGTCTCACATGTCAACAAATTCATTTTGACAGGTAAGTTCGTATACGAACATCTATTGGTTTTTACCACTCGTAGCGTTCGACTGGTTTTCGATCGAACTTTTTCGATTGTGAAATTCTGACAGTACAAAAACTGTGTTATATTTGAATTTCGAGCTATAAATGTGAACTTTTCTCGATTGCCTGAGAATCGGCCCCCAGTCGAACGCTACGAGTAGTACAAACCAATAGATGTTCGTATACGAACTTAGCTGTCAAAATGAATTTGTTGACATTCGGGGCAGCTTAGTTTGTTTGAAACGTTCTCAGAGGTTCTAACTTTTCAGTAGAAACCACAAACAAAATGTTCGACATACGAACTACCACACTGAAAAAGTTCGAATGCCTGAGAATCGGGCCCCTGCCCTGTATAGCCAACGAAAGTTAAAGTACTAGCTTTCCGCCCGCGGCTTCGCCCGCGTGGACTACACGACGTTTTCCCGCGGGAATGTGACATTTTTCGCGGAATAAAAAGTAGCCTATGTTCCTCTCCAGGCTACAACGCATCTGTGTCCCGAATTTCAGCTTAATCCGTTCAGCCGTTTTGGCGTGATTGAGTAACAAACATACAAACATCTAAACTTTCACATTAATAATATTTGTAGGATGTAATTCTTAACTAACACTCAACACTAAAACACACGGAAAACCTTGAAAACTAAGTTATTAATAAAACTCACCGAAAACGGGGAATTCTCTTTGACAAAGTCTCCAACCACTTTTATCGTATCCATCATGAGCAGAACACTTTTATATCATTATACATACAATCTGTCACTATAGTTAAGACCTTGTAACACCTAAACACACAATATAACATATCACTAATGAACAGATTTAAGAACTTTTCTAAACAGAGGCCAATTAAAATAAAAGCTTAATCTAAAATTAATTTGTTCAGGTAAATGATGCGTCTATAATAACGTTTTAAAAGGGCGATATTTGATAGAAATATATTATATGTTTGAAATTAAATTTACTTTTTGCATTCATAATGCAATTTTTATTATTGAAAATGTAAGTAAGTATTATAAAAAATCGACCCGTCTCACAAGAAGTCCCGGTTCGATTCCCAGTGGGGGTACATTTTGTATTCGGTTTGGTTGGTGGTAGGTCTTGTTCTTAGCCCGCGTGGCTACCACCATCTTATCTAAGTCTGACGCCATAACGATGTTTTCAGCATTATTATGTTCCTGCAGTTAGAGATAAGATAGCCAGTTCCTCAGTGATTGAGGAGTCCGGGAGGCTTCCACCTTCAGCCTTATCACCACTTAACATCAGGTGTGATGAAGGCTAAGTGCTACCACGTTGCGGATTTAAAAAAACAAACTGGAAGCGATAGCTATAGATATTCGCATTACAGGATCAAGAGGCTATGCTAATTACTGAACAAACACTACAATAAAGATTTTTAACTATGCTTCAAAACCTTTTAGTCACCAATGACTAGGCGTGTTTAAAGTTATGTTATGATGTCAATCAAACCTGATGCTATCGAATGCAAAAACAAACTATAGGGACCTACTAAACCAAAATAAATTACTATGACGAAAATTTGATAATAAATAACAAACTTAAAATGCTGAACATTCCTAATGATTTCTTTCACCAATGTTTCTTTAATTTCATTCACAGAAAACACTGAAAACTTTTACACTACAAATAACTTCAAAATTATGGCATCAAACTTGATAACGCTATCTGCTATCAGAACTTTAACAATTTTTTCAACGAAGCTTCTTCATTTTACAAGCTTTTTATTAACTTTCCATGTTAGTTAGTGGACATATCTTGCAAGCTTAATTTGACCCACTTCCCAGTGTCCGATGGAGATGAAATCTTGCAAGCTTAATTTGATCCACTTCCCAGTGTCCGATGGAGATGAAATTTTGTATTTTATACAGGTTTGGTTTAGATGACAATCAGCAAAAAATCTCGTCATGAAAATGATTTTCTTACTAAAAACTTATTTTGTCACAGAAAACACTAAAAATATCCCACAAACACAACACCAGAAATAACTTCAAACGACCTCCCACTGACAATATACGTTTTGCACTGACACTAATGAAGTCACTTGGGAGTATAATCGCCAGAAATAATAATGCTGATGCAAAACTATTATTAACACAGCTGTGGACGAACGAAGATGGGTGACCTTGAGATTATGGTGATGAGTAAGATGATGACTTGTTTATAGTTGTATAGAATTATGTCAAGACAAGACTGATGTTACGTGAAGATAAGGCTGAAGGTGGAAGCGCACTGCTCCCGGAATCCTTTCATACTTCATTTTTTTTTCTATCCACAACGAAAGCTTAAGGTCATAGCCCACTTATACCGCACCGCTCTGACCCAACCAAAGTATGAGCAGCCAAATATAGACTTAATATCGTTCACTGTAGATGCACTTTACAGTAACAATCACAGAACATGGAAAGTAAAGAAAAAATCTTTCCGTGTTGTGGTAACAATATACCATAGCAGACAGCGCGCGAATAGCGCGCGGTAAGCGAGCCTGCCGCAAGCTAAAGTGCGTCTACAGAGCACGCCATTAAGTCCATATTTGACTGCTCATACATTGGTTGGGTGGGAGCGGTGTGGTATAAATGGGCTATGAACTTTAGTCTTTATAACATCTGCGGGCCTAGACAAGTGGCTTTCTTTTATCGATTTATGGGATTGACATTAGCGGTCACGTGACATTTCAATCCCATACGTCATGTCTTTCTATTCTACTGGCGATATTGATAATAGATAGCCACTTGTCTACAGTGGCTGATGTTACGTGAAGATAAGGCTGTAGGTGGAAGCTGAAGGTGGTTGCACTGACACTAATGAAGTCACTTGGGGTATAATCGCCAGAAATAATAAAGCTGATGCAAAACTATTATTAACACAGCCATACACAGCTGTGGACGAACGAAGATGGGTGACCTTGAGATTATGGTGATGAGTAAGGTGATGACTTGTTTATACAGGGTTATTTTGAAACCAGTGGCCAAATTCTTAAGTTCGACTCAGAATCGGTAAGTGAACAACTTTCTCCTAGAAACATGGGTCGAAATACGACAAAAACTTTCGGACTTCCCATACTAAAACGATCACGTCACGTGATCAGTACGATTTGTATGAAAAGAATCGGTAAGTGAACAACTTTCTCCTAGAAACATGGGTCGAAATGCTCAAAAAGTCAAATTTTTGGACTTCCCATACTAAATTGATCACGAGATTGATCAGTATGATTTGTATGAAAAGTCGAATAAAAATTGTAATATTTCGACCCATGTTTCTAGGAGAAAGTTGTTAGCTTACCCGTGATGAAGGCAAAGCGTTATACCGTTGTAGATAAAAACAGAAATGTGTTCCGGCAGTATGAGATAAGATAATCTGTTCGTCGTTTGGTTGAGGATTCCGGGAGTAGTGCGCTTCCACCTTCAGCCTTATCATCACGTAACATCGGTCTTAACATAGTTCTATACAAATACAGGGTTATTTTGAAACAACTGGCCAAATTTTAAAGTTCGACTCAGAATCGGTAAGTGAACAACTTTCTCCTAGAAACATGGGTCGAAATGCGACAAAAAACTGATTAGGCTGAAGGTGGAAGCGCACTACTCCAGGAATCCTCAACCACTTAGGAACAGGCTATCTTATCTCATACTGTCGGAAAACATTTCTTTTCTATCCACAACGAAAGCTTAGCATGTTAAGTGATGATAAGGCTGAAGGTAGAGGCGTATTACTCCAGGAATCCTGAACTACCGAGGAACTGGCTATCTTATATCTAACCGATGGAACACAACAATGCTGAAAACATTGTTGTTATATCGTCAGACCTGGATAAGATGGTGGTAGCTATAGATAGCCAGGTGGACGTAGAACAAGTCTGCCACCAACTAAACCGAATACAATATGTACTCCCACTAGGAATTGAACCTGGGCTCTCTGAATAAATATGTAGAATGAGCCACGCGAGACCCGCGAGCCCAATGTGGCACTTGCACTAGTACCCACCAATCCGCACTGGGCCTGCGTGGTGGGTCATGCGTGGCTCATTCTCCTTATCCATCCATAAGGAAGGCCAGGGCCCCAGCACAGCAGCGGGGCAATTAAATAGCTGATAATGAAGAAGATGAAGATATGCAGCCGGGACGGGACCATGGTCTTTTAACATGCTATCCAAAACACGGAGAAGCTCCTGCTATTGATTTTTTGGTCACCCACCCTATGACGAACCACTACGAACGTTGCTTAATCGCCCGAATTGAATACTATGCCACTGTTCTCGTAACCTTATTTTAAAGTATAGTAGCAATGGCCTTTTACGAGAAGTGACCTATGACATCAGATTCGAAAAACCTTCACGAGCAATACTGGGATTTGTTTAGTATAAATAAATTATACTTACTATAGATGCGGATAGCGGAAATACACTGTTCACTTTTGCCTTTCAATTTGGATGAACCAACCAAATGAACAATGTAAACGTAAAAGTGAATCATTCAATGTCAATGTGCGCCTGTATTTCTGCGCCTTTCAATCAAAGTTAATCAATTTTAGCAGTACCTACTTAGAAAAATGCATAGCCTTCTTTGTTTTTCAAACAAAACCACTGCCGTTTGATAAAAAAAGGAATAAATAAGTAAATATTGGACACTATCCAGGGCCGGATTTAAGCACAGGCTACATAGGCTGCAGCCTAGGGGCCCGCACCACAAGGGGGCCCGCGCCACATTTCCAAATATAAAAAAAAAACAATTTATAGTTTTAAATATACGGCATTGGCACTGTCCTTGCAGTAAAGACAAGTCAACCAAAGACATGCTTCTTTCGCCATTTATTTAACCAAATCGATTAAGAATCACATTGCAATACATAATACAATACCGCGTAATTTTGGGTAAACGTTTTGGGTTCCTCAATAAATTCGTCACAGAGCGTGTGTGACGAAGAAATGTTAGCAGCAAGACAGTAGAAAATTACTAGAGATGTATGAAGATGCCAGTTTAGGCAACGAGGTTATACAGTTCAAAAGTTTTTAAGGGCTTATTACACTTAGCTAAATTCAGCATCTAATTAAGCATACATTTCTTGTTTTGATGCTACAAATGCATCACTTGCTACAAATGAGCTCAAAGAAAGCAATGTATGCATATGTAGCAAGCAATTAGTTGCTCTATTTAGCCAAGTGTAATAAGCCTTTTAATCCAGTTTGAATCAGACTACGAAAAAAATAATAAAGTTGTGAGCAAAGCAAGATGGATGCACTAACTTTTGTTTTAATATCATGTTTAAGATTGCTTCCAAATAGAAGTTGTTTTAAAAAACGCGGCTTCGCCCGCGTGTACTACACGACGTTATCCTGAGGGAATGTGATATTTTTCCGGGATAAACAATAGCCTATGTCACTCTCCAGCTCCCAATCTACCCTCGTACTAAAAATCACATTGAATTGACGTAAAAGACGGACAAACAAATAATACCTACTGATTTTCCCGTGGGAATATGATACTTTTCTGTTGTAAAAAGTAAAAGTTGCCTATTATAATCCTTCGTAGGGTCTCAAACTATTTACTTAAATACCAATTTCTGCCCGCGCTTTAAGTATTTTCCCATGGGAATGAGATTTTTCCCCGCGGTGAAAGGTAAGTATGTCCTTCCCAGGGCCTCAAACTGTTTCCATTCTAAGTTATAATCCTTCCATGAACCTCAAACTATCACCTTAAATACCAATCCCATTCCACAGCTTTGTCCGCGCTAAAAGTTATTCTCCCATGGCAATGAGCCTTATTCTCGCGGTAAAAAGTAGCATTTGTCCTTTCTAGGGTCTCAAACTATCTACATTCCAAATTTCATCAAAATCGTTTCAGCCGTTTTGACGTGAAAACGGAACATACATACAATTCAAAAAAAAAATTCAAAATTCAATATCGTTTATTCAATTTAGGTTTGTTTAACAACACTTATGAACGTCAATGAAGCTACGCCATCGGTTCGCAAATCCTACGGCAGGAGACCTTGTAGCGAGAAGAACCGGCAAGAAACTCGCCAAGGGCTATTTTTTTCTCCCTGTTTTAACTTATACAGAGTCGTCAAATTTGAAAAGTGACCTTCACATAATAGTAAGGTTACTTTCCATCACAATACAGAATGCCGCTTAAATTAAGTACAATTTTGCTTATTACCTAAAACAGTAAACAATTTTCAACTAAACAAGGAATCAAATAGTTTACTGGACACACTAATCTTAATCTTATTCACATTGTATTATAGGATTAATGAAAAGGAAACTGCAAGCTGCGCTGTATATTCAAATTTATAAGTATTAACAAATAAAAGGAATTTTTGAATAAATAAAACAATTATTAGAAAATTTGCTGTTACTGTAAGACACGGATACCAAAATTACTATGAGACACCAGCTCGCTCATAAATCAATATAATACTATTATTAACCATATCCCGAACACCTTTAACACAAGTAGACATGAGCAGACCCACCCCACTGGCAGCACCCGTTCACGAGCATGACGCATACAGGCAGACAGACAGACAAACAAACAAACATAATATATAATATTAACTAGGTATGGTACCTATCTCTCATGATCACGAACAGTTCAGCAGAAAGATCATTCTCTAAACCGAAATTGATAAAAAATTGCCTTCGGACGTCCATGACATGACGGAAGACCAGCGACTTCATTGAAATGAAATGTAGACGAAAATCGATTCATAGAAATTAGGTATTTACTAGTTATATGATAATCCCAATATCATTATAGTTTGTAATAAATAATCTACTAATCTTCTAAGTTTTTTTACCGACTTCCAAAAAAAAAGAACTGTACTCGATTCGACTGTATATTTGTTTGTTTTTTTAATATGATACTTACTTATGATTTGTTTCTCGCCCAATTGACAACATTTCAAAATTTAAAGGTATTTGTTTTTATGGATATAATGAAAGTTTATAGTTTTTGAGATAATAATTAATTGAAAATAGTATATTCTAGAAGGACGTAAGTACAATTTAAATTATACTAAGCTTCCTCATTTGTCATTGAAAATAATCGATAATACGTCGATAAATAAGTCAAGCATGCATCACTATTAAAATGACAGCAATTTTGACATATTTTGTTTGTTTACTTTGTTTTCTTTTCTTCTTATGGATTGATTCCAATCCAGGCAAATGCATACACGCTAGGTAGGCCTAGGTAATTTTACACATTTTTTAAAATATTTTAATAAATAGGCGACCATAAAAATAAAAAATAAAAATGTTTTTCATGTTTAATTAGTTCGAATCTCGAAATGGTTTTCGAATTTTACTGCCTTGCAAAAAATGAAATGTTGTCAATTGTATAGACGGGGGGCCCGCACCACAGACTGAGCCTAGGGGTCCAAAGTTCTTAAATCCGGCCCTGACACTATCACATACATTGTTTCAATAATCAATAATAAATCAATAATCATTGAATCAATCAATCATTCAATTGATTGATTGATTGATTGATTGTTTCAATAACAAACACTATTATTTATTCTGTGACCAAACTGTAATAGCTTGAGCTTGTTATGGAAATTGGAAATAACTTCTTTGAATTCCTATACAGGGTTAATTTTTGGACACCATCCAAATTTTTAAGCTCGTTTCAGAATCGGTAAGTGAACAACTTTCTTCTAGAAACATGGATCGAAATACGACAAAAATTTTTGGACTTCCCATACTAAATCGATCGCGTAATCAGTCCGATTTGTATGAAGAGTCAAAAATTTTATGTCATATTTCGACCCATGTTTCTAAGAGAAAGTTGTTCACTTACCGATTCTGAGACGAGATTAAAAAATTGGATGGTGTTCAAAAATTAAGCCTGTTTTATATCAAGGCTATTTAAAACACTATACACTATGGTGTTCTTCGCTAGGAGCAGACGAAACGGTAACCATTTGTCTATTCGCGATTTGAACCCGCGACCTCTAGAAGGTATTCATATTATACTTTTAACTGATGAAACCAGCGTTCCCGCGAATTGCTAAATATTAATTTCACTACTAATCAATTACGGCAATGCAATATAAAATAAGATTCACTTAGAACGACCTCGCAACGCGGTGGTACGCATGACTGGTATCGTCGTTCCAGAGGTTGCGGATTCGACTCCCAGGTTGGTCAATGAGATCAATGACAGGCCTGCTAAAAGCGCAGTTGGTAGTAATACCACAGAATATATAATAGTACTAAGGTACAGAAGGCGCACTCTGCAAACTCATTCATATAAAAATAAATCTTTCTGCATGAAAATAAAGTCTAATTCCGATCGCTTTGTCATCGCTTGCCTACTGTTTTAACAATCTAAAGTTCGCGCATGCAAGCAAAACTGTATCCAACAGCTACGCGCGAGAGTTTATATGTCTATGAAAGTCTCAAACAGCTAGCTCGCTGGTTAGGGTTGCGAGCGACTTACGAGTTCGGTTTTGTTGTTTCTTTTGTTCTTTCTTTTATTCAGAGACCCGTAAACAAAACAGCAGCTTTTATACGGATTATATTATATGAACGTTTAGTAGTCATTGTTCGGTGCACAAAAATCACAGAAATGATCGATCGTTTTACGCGCAACGTGGAGCGTACGATCCGAGCGGCATCCATCTGCCATACGCCTGCCCGGCAGGCGCGCCGGCCGAACGTACCTAAACTGCGGAGTGACACCCCCCTGGTAATACATGCTAATATAATAAAGCCTGATCAGAAAAAACAAAAAAACTAGCTTGAGGGGCCACTTTTCATGTGTTACATGGAAGAAATCGCTTTTAGCGATAAGGCCGCCCATTGTATGCCGCCTTTGTATATTTTTGCGAACTGACCATTACTAATGTTGCTTAACTTTAATGATCGCATCGCAATCGTGAACGGGCTCCTATTACTTCTTTGGTCAAAACAATTTTCTTTCCAAGTGTCATCCATCCATCACATCATCATCACTTATAATAGTCTTCAACATTTGTCACTCGCCCAAAAGCAATAATTAAAAAACAATATCACCTCATACATCTGCCGAATTAAAAATAGATCTTACAACATCGGAATAAGAGTAAAATCACTTTAAGCAATTACTCAAACGTTTGTATCTTTGTTTACTAATGACAAAACAGGTCGTTGACTGGTTTTAGTAGAAATATTTTTGTTAGTTGTTGTTTATGAAACTAATAGTGTCTACACACGCTCCGATCCGACCGCCGATTTGGTCTGCTCCAGACCAAATCTGGACGTGTGTAGCGTCGTCGTCCGACCATAATTATTATTATTCGTGTTTGATGCGGTATGCGGTCGGCCGGATTTGGTTCGCACGAACTTCACTTCCTACCAAATCGGAACGTGTGTAGGCTTCCTTAGACCAAAACTAATAATCATTGATCTGAATAGGAAGTGATTCGTGCCGACCATACTTCCGAAAATATAATTTGCTTACACTGCCTTGTCTCTACATATTCGACATTTGCTTATTTGTATAGGTACCACAACAAAAAAATATTTGTTCATAAACATGAAATAACTAATCGCAATTTGCGTTCTGCATACAGAAATAAACTTCAATGGCCAACGACAAAACTAACGTTAGTAAGCAATAACTGTTACTTAATGTGCATTAAAATTTATAATAAGCTACCAGACCATTTTAAAGAACATAAGTCACATAAATTTAGAATTTCTGTTAGAGAATGGTTGGCAAAAAATGTTTTACAGCATTCAAGAATATTTAGAATATAAGTAGTATAAGTTATTTATTAGTTTGCCTTGCTATTTTTTTATTATTTTTTATAATATGGTGTAAATGCCTGAAAAGGTAGAAATCAGTGATTCAGTTTTGTAATTAGCACTAAGACCTGTTTATGTAACCTTGTTTCTTTACACAATAAATACTTACTTACTTACTTACTTACTTAAGCACTTGTGTTGTGTTACAGAAATAAGAACTATCGGTAGTTCTATCCATACTCATACTATTATTATAATGATTGTAAAAACAAAAACTGTAGCTTAAAATAAATAAATAAATAACTTCTTACATTCACACCAATTATCTAAGCCCATTTTAATTTCATTAAGAAACTGTATCATGGAAAACTTGATAACGGATAAATACACATGATATTTTTTTTATCAGTGCACAAATTTTTAAGATCGTTTCAGAATCGGTAAGTAAACAACTTTCTCCTAGAAACATAGGTCGAAATATGACAAAAAAAATCGACTCTTCATACAAATCGGACTGATCACGTGATCGATTTAGTATGGGAAGTCCAAAAATTTTTGTCGGATATCGACCCATGTTTCTAGGAGAAAGTTGTTCACTTACCGATTCTGAGTCGATCTTAAAAATTTGTGCACTTAAAAAAAAAAACCGTATACTTAAATACTTTTTATTTGTAAATACATACTTAATATACATAGTAAACACCCAGACCACGACAAATAGACATGTTCATGCACACAAATATTTGTCTTGTTCGGGAATCGAACCCGAGACCACTGGCGCAGAAGGTGGGTTAGCCTACCCCTGCGCCAAATCGGTCAAAAGCGTCAAAGCGTAAAAGCTTAGGTACAAGCATAGATTAATAACTCTTCGCTTCGCTTACGCTAGATCGATAGTCTTCATACTAAAGCTTCGTCAAAAGTGAAGCAAAAAATCAGATTTATGTGTGTGCGAGCATTACGTGCCTACGTGCGCCGACCAGCCCCGACACGCACACAAACAAAACTTTGATGTTAACAAAACGGGACGTTCGTGTAAAGTCGGGGGCTGACTGAGCCAAATTGGCTCAGTTTGAATTGCTTCATTTTCTTAGGCCTACTCGGTTTCTAGGCGTTATTATTCTAAGGGTACAAGCTTTTATTTAACTTGCAGTGTACCTATGTACCTATGTCCTTTCGTCAAATATTGCAAGCTAAACTTGACCCACTTCCCAGTGTCCGATTGGGCTGAAACTTTGCATACAGGTTTGGTTTGGATGACAATACAATATTAAAGTACAGATAACAAAAAAAGCTTGTCATAATAACGATGTTTTTACAAAAAACTTATTAAGCTTTGTGAATTAGTTATTATCAATTGCAATGCACAACAACAAACAAACTACTTTTGAATGCTTATTTAAAATATAAAAAATAAAGAAAATCAAATACCGAACATTGCTGCAGACGGAGACGTGGACACACTGCAATCCAACGCAATAATTTTCGGAATCCCGTCATCAGAAACACCATAATTCCAACATCATAAGACTCCAACACAACACAACACTCTTTAAAAATTTATTAATTTAAAAATCAAATTATTTAAAAATAAAATTTAAAATTCACACGCGAAGCTTGCTCATTTTTTCAAAAATTAAATCTTTTAAATCCACGCGAAAGATTTAATTTATTCCACTTTTATAATTGATTTGTGTATTGTTATTTGCAAAGCTCTACGGCTCTACCTTTATGTCCATTACATGTAGAAAACCTCTTATAATTAAAAAAAAAATCTTACAGGCCAAAGCCGAAAATAAAAACAAAACCAAATCAAATGACACTAAAAGTTTTTTCAAACGCACATCGCACTGCTCAATTAAAAACAAAACACCATCGCAAAAAGTTTCGATTCGATAAAGTACTTATTCATTATCGCAATTTATCGATAAACTCAATCAATCATTGCGGGCGTAGACTGCCAACAAACCCGTGATTAAAACTGTTACTACTGTACTGACTGTAGTATAGTAAGAAGCAATGGCAATGGTTTTCGCGCGCGTTTGTGACGTCACAGACGTATTGCAATGGCCGCCAAAACTAAGAACCAATTGTTTATATTTACAAGTAAACTCATATCATTCAAAAGCGAATTTCTTAAATAAATCCTGGCAGTAATTTCCAACTATGCAACCACAATAGAGAAGAAAGAAATAAGGAGTAAGTATGTCACGAATTTAGTACCTAGAAAACAGTTCAAAAAACTAGAAAACAGTTAGATGGCTACGCGGGAGATCGGTCATTATAAAATTAAAGAATAAATATGTAATAGGTAAGTACTTCTAATATCCATACTAATCCATACTAATATTATAAATGTGAAAGTGTGTTTGTTTGTTTGTTTGTCCGTCTTTCACGTCAAAACGGAGCAACGGATCGACTCTATTTTTGGTATGGGGATAGTTTGGGAGCTGGAGAGTAATATACTTTTTACGGCTACTTTTTATTCCGGAAAATTATAAAATAAAAATGATTATTAAAATCGATAAACTGTCGTACTATACAAAACTGTCATTTCTTCCATAGCCGCTTCCAAAGAGGTATGTCAAAGAGTATTGTAATCACTGACGTTTTAGCCGCTTTGGATTACCTACTTTTTAATAAGTGACATTTGTTGCAGGCAGTGTATAAAACTTCTTCGCGATCATTTATTTTCATCTGTCTATCTATAAATAGATGTTGGTGATACGAAGTTTACCGGGTCCAATATAATTAATATGGCAAAACAACGTTTGCCGGGTCAGCTAGTTAAAGAATAAATATGTAATAGGTACTTCTAATATCTTTCATAATTTGTCTGTCTGGTAAGCAGTGATTCTCGCGCGTATGTTTAGACGTCAAAATTGCAATGGCGGTCGCGGAAAGCGCGGTAAAAAATTATCGCATATTTTCCGTGCGCGGAAATCAGCCTATTGTTATAAGATTTGAAACCATTAAACTCGTCTTAAACAATTCTAATTTATCAACATATTTGTTTTTTATACTAACGGAAATCTAATAGTTTCTTGTAAATATTACACTAGCTGACCCAGCGCGACATCGTTCCCGTGGCCCTACCCCCTACTCCACCCTACCCTACCCGTACTCTACCCCTACCCTACCCCTACTATACCCCTACCCTACCCCTACCCTACCCTACCCTACCCTTACCCTACCCCTACCCTACCCTACCCAGGTGTTTAGGAAACTTGTCGCATTCAAAAGTGAATGTTTATGATGCAAAAACAATTGAATTATTGGTGTTATAAATGTCATAATTGTCACTCGTGTTTATAAGCAAAGAAAAGACTCAAAACCCGAGTTACTTGAAACTGAATTTTATTGTTTTTTTATACCATAATTTTGATTTAAAGAAGATGAATCACTTAAAGTAAAATATACGCGAAATAATTGTGAACTAAAATACTAAAAATGTATTTTGAGTATGATTAAATGACTAAGCATACATCCTTACTTTTAGATTTGAGTAGGTATAGGGTTACCAGATGAAAAAAACAAAAGTCCTGAGAATAGGCCTGATTGCCATTGAAAAAGCCTGAGTTTGAGAGCGGGGGGGGGGGGGGGGGGTGGCAATAAATCAATCATCAATCAATAATTAAAGAGAAAACCTTAAAAAGTTATGTATCTACTAAGATAAATTAGTACTTATTAATTAATTATTACCAAAGGAAGTTAGTTTGTTCTAAAAGATCTATAAAGATCTTTTAATCTAAGCATTTATGTTACTATTTCTTTTGTATTTTATTGGAAATTCTAAAAATCCTGAGATTTCATGAGTTTTGCAAAATCCGGCCGCAATCCTGAGATGAGTCCAAAAATCCTGAGATCTCAGGCCAAATCCTGATATATGGTAACCCTAAGTAGGTATGTTTCTTTCGCATTTCGTTTCGCAAAATATTTATTATTTTATAAACTGTATGAAACGAAATTAAACGGTCTTCAGTCGAATAAAAATATAACTTCTTACTCGATAATTTTTTTTTATAAGAAAAACATCTCTCTAATGGCACAGATTACTAAATAGTTACTATGTAAGTAATGGGAATCAAACATTATCCCGAAGCTTCCTCTAATTTTAACAACCACCCAAATTGCATTTCTACATGTCGCTTACTGTGTACATTATTAAAAAATAACAACAGTAGGGGACAATGTCCTAATGACCCAATTACATTTGCTACGTTAATAGAAATACTTAAACAGACAGAGATAGAACTACAACATTACAAAGGTGGAACGAGATAGCGACACCGCTATTTCATTGGTCTAATCACTCGTGTAATTATGAAAATGGGACTAGCATTGCAGAAACGGAACAACGTATCTCGGAATGAGGTAATTGTATGTTATTAAGGTGGTTCGATGAGCTCAGTAGCGCCACCAATGGAAATAAATCATTTACGATTTATCAAGGGCTTAGAATAAAAGTTTCGGTTATTTTGCGCAAATAGAAGAGTAAAATGCAATTTTTAAGTATATTTTCATGGCCTCAAATATGAGCATTAAGTTATGAATCTCGATATTGCTAAATGTGGCCACTTTTGGCACTATTGACATTCACGACTTGTTGCACCTCTCAACGACCAATGGCACCAAATGATGTCATTTGCGACTACCCCCATTATTTTTTTTTGTAACTTCTGCAATTTTTTGATTTTTTGAATGCGGTTTTCGATGTTCAAAAGAGAGATAAGCTCGTCGTACCGTAAAAATACACTACAATATGTGATCCTGAAGAAAAAAAAACAACAAAATTTTGAATTTTGATTTTTTTGAAAACCGGAAGTAATTAATTTTTTGAAAATTTCAAAAAAAAAAAAACTTGTTTTTCCGTATATTATATTCTTATCAGATAGGTTTTTTCATGTAGATTCTAAATATATATACTTCTTATATGTTATTTTATCGATAACTATGTGAAAAAAATTTATATCGCATGGACCGCACTATTGCTCTTTGTTTACTCAACGGTCGACTTCGAACGACCATTATAAAAACAAAACACATCGTAAAACTGTCAGACATTGTTAGTTTATCTCGTTTGCTACTCAGCTTACGATAAATGTAACCAAAGACGGCCTAAGTATAACCAGATGTTCAGGATAGCGATAGCGGCAGTCTCAAGTGTTTTGTTTACGTAAAAAACGGGCCATAAAAAAAGGACCCCGGTGTGTCAAGGGTTAAGTTCGAGTTCGTAAAAGTATATTTATAAAATGCATTTTACTCATAACCGAAACTTTTAATCTAAGCCTTTAGTAATTGATTTATTTCCATTGGTGGCGCTACTGAGCTCATCGTACCACCTCAATAGAGTAAACAATGTTATAAACTGAAGAGCTCGATGGCTCAGTGGCTTATACAGGGTGACTTGGAAACCACTGGCCAAATTTTGAAGTTCGACTTAGAATCGGTAATTGAGCAACTTTCTCCAAGAAACATGGGTGGAAATACGACAATTATTTTTTTTTACTTTCCATACTTTTTTTTTTTTAATTTACAACGGGGTAGCACTTAGCCTTCATCACACCTGATGTTAAGTGGTGATAAGGCTGAAGGTGGAAGCGCACTACTCCCGGAATCCTCAATCACTGAGGAACTGGCTATCTTATCTCTAACTGCCGGAACACAATAATGCTGAAAACATCATTGTTATGGCGTCAGACTTAGATAAGACGGTGGTAGCTAGCCAGGCGGACTAAGAAACAAGTCCTACCACCTACTAAACCGAATACAATATGTACCCCCACTGGGAATCGAACCCGGGACCTCTGGGTCTGAAATCGGTGGTGTGAACCACTAGACCACAGAGGCGGTTAAATCAATACTAAATCAATCACGTGATCAGGGGGCCAAGTCTGCTAACGCTAAGTCACAATCGTGTCTCAATCGTGTTTCAATTGTAGTTCAGTTGTAGTGCTTTTTTCCACACTAGTTACAAGAAATACCTATGTACTTTTTTCACAATACTATTGATGGACACACCACACACTACATTCACAGCACATAATACTGTCATAAATTCTTGTAACTAGTGTTTAAAAAAACACTACAACTGAACTACAATTGAAACACGATTGTGACTTAACGTTAAGACCCCAGTACAGGTTGGCCGACCATGGTCGGCGACCATGACCAATACATCGTACATTGACACTTTTGAACGAACAAGTTTAAAAAGGGCTTGAGCAGGCTTGGCCCCCTGTATGATTTGTATGTATGAAAAATCGAAAAAAAAAATCATTCGTCATCATATTTCGACCCATGTTTCTAGGAGAAAGTTGTTCGCTTACCGATTCTGAGTCGAACCTAAAAATTTGGCCAGTGGTTTCAAAATAACCCTGTATTAGCAATGGTCGGTCAAGGGATGGGTGACCACAAAATTACTATTCTAGCTCCACCAAGCTTCGTCCGGCACGTCAAGCCGTTGGTTGTCATTTGACTCCCAAGTGCCACCGAACCGGCATTTGGCCCGCGTGGTGGGCCATGGCATGGTCCATTGGCCTTATCCATCCAAAAGGAAGACGCTGTGCTTGGCCAGCAATGGAGATATTAAAATTGCAGTTGATGTGAATATATTTCCAGCATTGTTTTAGCACGAATTTGATCATTAATTTACGAATTTAATCACTAATTTTAAGTACCTACCTACTGTAAGAGACTCCTGCCGGCCTAGAATGAGCGGCTTTTATCACGCGATATGATATGGTACGGCATGCCGTCTTGCTTACATCTTAGTGGGGTAAGCAAGACAACTTGCCGTACCATATCATATCGCGCGATAAAAGCCGCTCATGCTAGGCCGGCTGGGTGCTGACCCCACAGTCAAACTGACAAGTCGGTTTTGTGGGACTGTATGCACCTAAACACCCTTGTAACTCGTGTTGCTAATAAATAAATAATAATAATAATAATAATAATGCATGATTATTATTTACATAAGTACGTTGACGGTTGTCAAATTAGGCCTATTATTTTGTAACTAGGAGCTGTTTTTGATACAAGGCCATATCGTCTGTTTTTTAGCAACAAGACGTGCTGAGGAGTTTAATGTCATTGCACTGGTGCAATAAAAAAAATGAATTGAATACTAATTACATTAACTTATGTAATGTATTTTTCTTTCTCCAAGTAAATATGATTGCTAAGCTTATCCACGACTAGCGGATCCTCGCGGTTTTACCCGCGTAGTACCCGTTCCCGTAGGAATATCGGGATAAAATATAGCCTATGTCACTCAGGAAGAATCTTTTCTGATGGTCAAAGTATTTTATAAATCGGTCCTGTAGTTTTTGAGGGTCTTTGTAAACTCGCCTTAACAGTTAATTCGTCATCAGAAAAATCACAAAAAAATATGTGTAAATTAGTCACGGATAGCATTTTAAAAATAAATTTGATTTACTCTATTGTAAACTCGCCACTGTAGATGTTTGCGTAGGGGCTGCAGAAAAATGTAACACTAAGGTCATCAGTTAAATTTTAACTTTTGTCAATTTTGACAAAAGTTAAATGTACGAGCAACCGGACCTAAGATAATAAAATCATTCATTATTTATTTAGCCTATTCGATGCAAACAAACAAACAATCAAATCTTTCCACTTTATAATATTAGATATAGATAACGTTATACGAAAACCTCAATTATTTGAAATCTTAATTTATGAAACCTCGCACGTCAGCCGGAAGCGAATCGTCCGACTCTTCGACGCGGTTTAGACAGTTATTGTTACACCTTGTATTCATCACACTCACCTACGACATCTGAGATTCCTACAAGATCAGGAAGACTAAATACTTTAGGGCGATTACAGACTAGCGTTTTTTTCTGCGCGTATACGGTCGTTTCGACATACCGCGCTTCAAAAAACCGGACGCCCACAGAACTCTGTGCGGACGCCCATTACACGGGCGTATTTCGGCGTGTTCGCTCGAACCGGTAGTGGTGTGGTGTCAGTGGTCTCTTTGTCTCATACGAGCTTATGCTAATATTACACGGTTCAACCAAATTGAATCACTTTGGTTAGGCGCAGAAATACAGGCGCACATTGACATTGAATGATTCACTTTTACGTTTACGTTGTTCAATTTAGTTGCTTCATCCAAATTGAAAGGCAAAAGTGAACCGTGTATTTCCGCTATTACAAGCGCGTCACCGGCAACGCTCGTACGAGTTGCGCGTGTGGCAAAAGGTGCGCCTATACGCGCCTACAAGTGCTTCCAAAAACTAGCTTATACGCGCGTATAAAACGCTAGTCTGTAACCGCTTTTATAGAAAATAAAATAAGCCTATATTAAGAATTTAAGATGATATAAGAGATGATATGAGAATATAAGATTTTTAAACATACAAATAAAGATTCTGTACTTTGTCTGTCACTTTGACATTAAAACTAAATCCCTCTATCACAGTAACAAATGACCTTGAAAGTAACCTTGCACCTAATCACTTTAACATAAAACCTATATTCCTATGTCATCGCAACATGTGACCTTGATCCGGCGATCGAAGGTGCGCGTGAGTAACGTTGAATGACACAAGCGTTACGTCACCATTGGCGATAGAACGGTCCAACGGTTTTAGAGGGAAATTGGTTTAAAGAACATCATACATTTCTATACTTACTAAATATTATGAAGAGGAATCATTTGATTGTTTGTTTGTTTGCATCGAATAGGCTCCGAAACTACTGGACCGATTTAGAAAATTCTTTGACCATTAGAAAGCTACGTTCTTCCCGAGTAACATAGGCTATATTTTATCCTGATATTCCTACGGGAACGGGTACCACGCGGGTAAAACCGCGAGGATCCGCTAGTATCTAATTAAGTCGTCCTGACTGTTTCGCCTGCGTGGACTACACGACGCCGACGTTATCCCGCGAACCATTGCTTTGCTACGTTTTGACGTTGCAAGACAAACAAAACACACACTTTCACATTTTAGTATTAATTAAAATGTGAAAGTGTGTTTCGCGCCGGGTTAAAACGCGGGGCTTCCCGCGTTTTTACTCCCGCGTTTTAAGGCGATACTCGGAAAAATTATGCTAAAGCGAGATAGCAATGAGAAAACGACGCGCGCGGGAGCGAGACCGATTTTGCCGATTACGCAAAAAAAATACAAAATCACTTCGTATTCAAAAACTATAGCGAGTTTAAAAAAACGCTTCTATACGATCCTAAATATTATTGGTGTCCACTAATTAAACCAATTTTCAATAGTATATGTAACCCCATTTAAGAATAATCTTGATATTTCGTATTTTTTAGAGGTATTTTCGAAAAGAAAAAGTGTCGAGCCAAAATCATAAAATAGTGTTTTTGAAACTATACGATTCTAGATAAAGGTATGAAGAAATATATATTTTATTACCAGATTTATAACAACTCTAACCGTCCTATAGTTTTATATCAAAGAGTCCATACTTTTTCCGAGTAGCGCCTATGATAAAAGATATCGGCGAGTGACTACTCCACGATCTTATGCTAATATTACACGGTTCAACCAAATTGATTCACTTTGGTTGAAATACGCAGAAATACAGGCGCACATTGCCATTGAATGGTCCACTTTTACGTTTACATTGTTCAATTTAGTTGCTTCATCCAAATTGAAAGACAAAAGTGAACCCTGTATTTCTGCCATTACACAAAAATTCAACCAACGGGCATTCCAAGACCTTTGTCACAAGACATTGATCAAATACAGTCAAGACATAAAGACAAATATGACTTAATGGGAGACAATCAATCTTATAAGGAATTCTGCGTATTGCAACTGGCTAACCTTTGATTGATGCATGGGTACAGTCAACTGCATGCCAGGCATTATATTTTAATATTGGATTTTTTTATTTATACTACGGTGTCGAAAAAACGCTTAGCGCCAAGCTCTCCGAACGGCAAATATAGGCCGTTTTTTATTGCAGAAATTAGGTAAATCTACTGGCACCTATGAGAAGTTTTCCCCCCAAATACGCCAGACCGTTTTTCTCCCATTTATAACATCTGTGCTGTGGTGTTAGTCTAGGGAAACACTGGCCTGGGGCAAAAGGCATGGGTGTGTGTGTACCTACTATAGTATACACTGGCACTAAGCGTGTTAAGTGGTAATAAGGCTAAAGGTGGAAGCGCACTACTCCGGAATCCTCATTCACTAAGGAACTGGCTATCTTATATCTAACTGCCGGGACACAATAAAGCTGAAAACAATTGTTATGGCGTCAGGCTTAGATAAGATGGTGGTAGCTAGTCAGGCGGACTAAGCACAAGTCCTACTACCAACCAAAGTCCAAACCGAATACAATATATACCCACACTGGGAATCGAACCCGGAATCTCTGGGTCTGTAACTAGTAGGTAAACCACTAGATCATACAGGCGGTTAAAACCGGTATCGGTACACCCCAACCCGAAAAACCCACAAAAAGAGAATTTTGAGTTGTTTTTTTTTTGTGTCGACGGTTGTTTAATTTTTTTTAATTTATTTTTATTTCATCCTTTTATATTATAAACAAAAGTTTGTAAGTTTGTTAAAAATGTATGGGATTGACATTAGCGATCGAAATGTCACGTGACCGCTAAATTCGTTTAAAAAAAGGCGAATTCGTTAATAGAAAGCCACTTGTTTAGGGGGGCTGATCTTAACAAATTATGGCTAAAAGCCATATTGACCACATCAGCTTTCGAACAAAACAAAACCATAAAATTTGTTCAGGAGCTAAGTACGATGCCACAGACAGAAACACATCACGTCAAACTTCCCCGTCAAACCCCCTCGTTTTGCAGTCGGGGTTTAAAAAAAATACATCCAGCATCACAAGCTTATTTAGTAGGTGGCCTAAAAGAAATCAAATAAAAACCTTTCCATACAGCTGACAGCCGTGTCGGTAATTTTGTATTGCTAGTGGCGCCTCAATCACCGGGTCAGATAATAATTATGTTTGTGGGACTATCACCCAATTGCAGGAAGCTCCATTAAAGTTAATGCTTCATTAAATCTATTGCTGTCACTTTTTATTTCTTGACAACGAAAAGTGACAGCAATAGACTTAATGAAGCATTAACTTTAATGGAGCTTCCTGCAAGTGGGTGTATGAATTACAAAATAAATACATTGTGCAACATGACATCACTGTGAAGTCACCAATGTCAACTTGGAGTAAAGTGTAGGTGTTGTTTTATCTTTTAGTGGACGACCTATTGATATTGATCATTAGTCATGTGTTTAAGGTGCATGTAGTCGTGAAACGATCATTTTTGAGGCCCTAAAACTCATAAATTAGCCTACTGATGAACCCAGAATTAATATATTAAATATTGATATATAAACTTCAATCTGAGCATTTAAAAAAACATAGTCTTTAAGATAGGATTTCTGTATAATAAATTAAATACAATCCTTTCATTATACTCCATGACAAGAAGATGTTGCAAAGCTAAAGTCACCACATGGCTTCATAACTTGTCGTATGATGAAACAGAAAAACTTTTATTACCCATATTATAACACACTCACGCTTACACTCACTAACACACACACACACACACACACACACTACACACATTTGTTTCTTGTTTGATAATTATGTATCCAGTTCTTTACCTTTCCTTAAGCGAATTATTGTAACTAAAATCTGTCTGCATTACATTGGTTAATTCGTGGGAGTGGGTGCCTGATGTCCTGTAACACGGATATTTTTTGTCCACCTCAGGCATCAGTCTCACACAAACTTGTAAGCTTAAATAATTTTAGTTACTTGTAACCTTTAACTTTATAAGTGCTTATAACTTTGTGATGAGAAATAAACTATTTTTATTATTTATTATTATTATTATACTATTTAAAAAAAAACATTGAAATGAAGCTGTTTTCGACTTGAAATACGCTACTGCTTCTAAACTACAAGTGATATTTTCACGTTTCTTTCAGGAAAAGATTGCTAACTTGTTTAACTTAAAACTGAGCATTTTTTGGTTTTAAAATAATACCACAGATAATATAATACTATACTAGTAATAATACATAGTTTTGACGAAACGTGTGTTTAAGCTGTTTTAGTGCGGTTTTGTAGCGGGCGGGAAAATTAGGCCACTTTTCTATGCCCAAGGTCGTTGGCGATACCACGGGCCAAGGTCTTCCTTATGGATAGGATAAACATATTCCCCCTTATTTTAATTTTTAGTTTTTTGCATTCACAATGCAATTTTTATTACTGAAAAATGAAAATGAAGTATTTATAAAAAATCGACCCGTCTCACAATCAGCTCCGATGGGACTCGAACCCACGATCTTTCGCTTTCCGGGCGACTGCTCTAACCACTGAGCTACGGAGTCGTTACGAGAAGCGTCAAATTTATCTAATACTTCTTACTCGCTGTATAGTCAGCGTTAATTTCATCAATGTGGAAAAGTGCCGTAACTGGAATACCTCAGATTGAAAGATTGCATTGTGAATGCAAAAAACTAAAATTAAAATAACTTGCCATTGTAGTAATTTCATCTTTAGCGATTGCCAAATACCTGGAAAGGTATTTCTTTCGCGTGTGAGGGTAGTAATATCTCCACTATCAACAATGTATCTCAGGTGAAAGATATTAATATAGTGATTACTTTTTACTATGGCGAGATCCCTCAAATGTGTGGGAATTCTGGGAAAATATTATTGTAATATTAGTCTTACGAATTTTCGATCTGACGGCCACGTGATCCTGACGCGAGTTTAACATTTTTTGCCCATCACTAAAAGAAGTTTTCCACTTCAAAAAACCTCGTGTTTTAAGGGCTGGCAGCCCGGCCATTGGTTCCGATGCCCGTGGCATTTGCCACTTCAGCCCCCCATTTTCCAACTTTGCCACCCTATAGTTGCGAAGGCAGGTAGGTGGCTAATCGTATCGAAGGCTACGCATTGACGACATTGATTTGGAATCGTTCATTGCACAATAAAGATGCGTTAAGTCGTAGCACGTAGCGAATGATTTGAAGGTCGATGCATTGTTGTGGGGAAATTGGGAAGTATGCATGTTAAAGCTTAGGTTTGATGACATTGACAAGGCCTCAAAGTTATTTAAATTTTAATTTTTTTGCATTCAGAATACAAATTTTCAATATTGAAAAACTGAAAATGAAGTAGGGCAGGCGTACCGGTTTTGGCCACTGTACCGGTTTTGGCCACTTTTTGCTCTAAAAGTTTTCTAAACAACTTTTAGCCATTTTTGATAAAGGCAATTAAAATAAGGTATTTTAAGGTAATTATAACAAACGTTAGAACTCCTTATGTCATAAGTTTTTTTTTTCAATAAATTCCATTTTCTGTTTGAAAAAATGTTTTGTATAAAAATGTTTTACAATTGACTGGTTTCTAGCGCATCAGAATATATTGATTTTATCTCGGTTTGGTTTTGATTTTTCGCAATACTTACAAAAGTTTAACTATCATTAAGTGGCCAAAACCGGTACATTTGGTACCTCTCACACATTGTGTGTAATATAAAAAAACGACTTTACTTTTATAAATTTGAAAAATGTACTTTTAAAGGTAGATAAATTATCTATAATTTAAGATATAATTTGTGTCTTATATACCTAAGACCATTTAGTACTTAGTGCTTAAAAGTCAAAAAATCCTTAAAGTGGCCACAAAGGGTACCTCTGCCCTATTTAGAAAAAATCGACCCGTCTCACAACCAGCTCCGATGGGACTCGAACGGTGTCAGCCGTGACAGAGGAGCCACTTGCTACACGAAATTAGTTGTCAAAGTGGACTGTCGTATGAAAACGATTTTAGTTGCAAAGATTATCATTATCACCGGAACAGAAATGCTTGTCGCGCTATATAATGAGTTGCTTTAAAGAATTCATTGCATACTTTGAATGGTTTGGTCGTTAATTCGTGACCGGTTCGAGGTCAAACACTTTTATTTGGCGTTTAATAAGTTCCTTTATCAGAGACACTGATACATCCTACTAATATTATAATTCCGAAAGTTTGTGAGCATGGATTAATGGATGTATGGATGTTAAAGTCTGGCCGCTCTGAGAATGCGATCCTGACAGGTCGCGAAACCCTAGAAAACATACCGTTTCATTCAAAATGTAACTTTACTCCAACGAATAAGTAAACGTCACGATCGCTTAGTGTCTATATAGGGGTTCACCCTTGTTTGGTAGAACAACGTTTGATCGAATTTTACTTATTCGAACAACGTTTAAGAAAATAATCACATTGTATAATATCGATTGACATAATGTTCATTTCATCAAATATTCATTTGCGATATCAACATTTGCGCTAATGATCATAAAATAGAATGTTCATTTTATATAATAACCGTTTAGTAGAAAAGTCCTGTACACCTCGGAAGTCCTGTAGAACACGTGATAGGTTAGAAATTTAAGGCGATCGCGAAGCGCAGCGAAGCGATCGCCTTAAATATCGTGGTTATTTTTTTTGTATCAATACAACTTATGAATTGTTTCACAATAAAAAAATAACTACGAAATTTATTATTATTTCTAACCTATCACGTGTTCTACAGGACTTCCGAGCCACTCGAATATTAACGATCTTTCGACTAAATAATTATTAACATTCGTTTAAATAAAATTAGCGCAAATGAAAATTCGGTAAAATGACATTCGTCCAAATAAAATTAGCGCAACTGAAAATTCGGTAAAATGACATTTGTCCAAATAAATAATTATACTTACTTACGAAATAAAATTATGACAAATAAACATTCGATCAAATGAATAATTCTGTGAAATGACTTTATTGTAACTAAAATTAGTCGAACCGATTTTCGACGAAACTTTGTCTGCCAAACAAGGGTGAACCGTCTATAGGATGTGTACGTAAAAGTTTCATAACGTTAGCTTTCTTGATTGTGAAATAAACACAGAAAACGTAAGTATGGAAAAAGAAATTTCTATATAAATTCAATCTCTTCCAATTTTCCGTTCCCCCATAAAAATGTGGTAAGTACTCAAGGTTGCCACCGTGTGAATTTTCAGGCCACGCCCCGCCGCCTTGGAATTGGTCATCGGCGCTCAAATCTACTCTAGACTACACAAACAGTGAACAGGGCTACTTGGAGGGAAACTGGGGAGGCGTATGCTCAACGGTGGGCGGAAATGCGCTGAAGAAGAAGAAGAAGTACACGCAGCGCAGTGAGAGAGAGATATCAGAGAGAGATGGAGGAGCATCGCAAAAGCCACTAGCTACTTATCGGCGATCCATGACTAGTGATGTACGCCTGGGAATATTGCCACTGCCGGCAATTTTCCACTCCCAATGTGCCCGGGAAAGGACATCGACGAAATTGGCCCCAAGCATGCACAAACAAATATCCCACATTATAATTTTTCTTTTAATTTTTTACATTATTAGCAATTATCCATATTTAACGGACAACCTGTGGTTGGAAACGAATTAATAAAAGTTCTGTAACTACAATACAATCTGTCTGCCCTCTACAATACTACCATGTCAAAGTCAAAAGCTATAGAGATGTTTCACTTGTTTCTAAAGAAATCGATTGATTCAATTGTATTTAATTTCGGTCGTTTTTCGAACCATGACGTGCCATGAATGACATAAGTATTTATGTTAAAATGTATATAGTTGGCATCAGAATAATATAGATTTATCACAATTGATATATTAATAGCGGAATAATCGCGTTGATTGGTATTGAACAACTTTGATGCTCGATTCGGTAGTTCAGTTAGCCGTCTCGATTTTACAATTTGATTTCTACGTAATCTGTTTGCCCGCCTCTATTGTAAAAGTAGTTTGATTGGGTTGTGACAGATGGCGCTGCTTTGACTTGTATGAAAAAGTTCAAAATTAAATCAATGAGTACCTACGTACGTAGTTATTATTTACTATTACTTGTAATTATTGCCTTTTTTGATTTTTGATACAATGTTATATGAATTAAATCATCCAAAAAGGTAATAATTTAATACTTACGTATAAGAATACAAAATATATTATAACCTCAAAATGTGATACACTTTGCGTGATTCTACGATATTTATGCTTGTCCGTGTTTTAACAAATTTCAGCTGAAAATGAATGACTAATTCATAATACAACGAGCATTTTTTCATAGCTGTGCATTCTTGGGGCTATCAATGTATGGAGGCTCGGCAATGTCCTTTCCGGGCACATTGGGAATATTGCCCAAAATTCCCAGTAGACTTTTTGTCGTTTTGTTAAATTATATAAATAAATAATGTATTTTTCTTCTGTGTCTTACAATTTTATAATTTGTTGATAATTATGGCAAGATTATTTTGTTTTGTTTTCTTAGTTTGTTGAATAAAAAAATAAATTATTTTATATCAAACTGTTTTTCATTTCATATGTGCTTACCTCTGATGTTGGTGGCTATTTATTACGTAATTCAATATAATCAAACAGTTTTAAAGTCTTATTTTAAATTTTCTTGCATGGTAAAATATTAATCTACAAAATGCTGCTTGGGAATATTGCTGGGAACTTTGGGACACTGCCGGCAAAGCTGCCGGCAAAATTTCCAGTCCTTGGGAACGTGCCCGGGCACGGTACATCACTATCCATGACCACGACCACTCCGCCAGGAGTGTACGACTAAGGGCCTAAACTGAGTAAAGCGGGCGCCCGCGACGGGCACACGTCGCGTGTCTCCGTCCGTGGACACGCGCGCGGGCTCCGTGGAACCGCATCACATAGCGCTATTGACTGAACAAGCCCGTGCGTGCTACCGTCATAGTAAAAGTATATAAGTACGTTGACTGCCTAGACAGGCACCGCAAACGGTTTGTATGTGAGCGCGCCCGTACGTATGCGTCGTCGCACGCACACACTGACAAAATTTATCGGTGATAACGGGTCGACAGTCATGCGTGGCAGCGACCGCGCATAATATTGTCCGTGCCCACCACACGCACGCTCCGCCCCGCTGCGCTGCCTCCCTCTCGTAATAATTCGTGCGTATACCTACCCTACCGCCTAATTCGTTAAGATGGCTACAAATTCGAATAGCGGTTTGTTTTATTAAGAACTAGCGGCCGCCCGCGGTTTCACCCGCGTGGTTCCCGTTCCCGTGGGAATATCGGGATAAAAAGTACATATAAACCTTCCTCTTGAATCACTTTATCTATTAAAAAAAATCGCATCAAAATCCGTTGCGTAGTTTCAAAGATTTAAGCATACAAAGGGACATAGGGACAGAGAAAGCGACTTTGTTTTATACTATGTAGTGATTGTCTTTCTTCGCGATTACCTAGCGAACAAGAACGGTGAGTACAATCTACCTATTATACTTTTACTATGCTACCGTGCTACCGCTGGCGGGCCCCGTCGGCGTCGAGGGCACCCGCGCGGGCGACCGTCGTAGGTCGCGGGGAAACGGGCCACAAGGCGCGGGCGCGGGGCCCGCCTCCCCGCGACGCGGCGACGGTTGCCCGCGCGGGTGCCCGCGACGGAGCACTTTTGTATGAAACAGCGCGGGCGTCCGCGTGACGCGTGACGCAGTTTAGGCCCTAAGAAGAAGAATGAAAAAAACGACTACCTAAATCGTTGGCTTCCATTTTCCGTGCTTCGGGACATACAGACAGTATACAGATTTTACATAATACAATGTGTTAATGAATAAGCGCAAAACTTAGATGGTGATTGTGCTCATCATCTTCGAGCAACGCGAGCCTTCCGTCCCGGAAGAAGACTCCCTGTTACTGTTCGAAGATTAATATGAAAAACTTTTACTATGGGGCCAACTTTACAACTCAACAAAAAAAAAGCTTCTTATACAAAATGTTCAGTACCTACTCGACCAGAATGTATGGAACAGCTGTTTTTAGGGTTCCGTAGCTAAATGGCAAAAAACGCAACCCTTATAGATTCGTCATGTCTGTCCGTCTGTCTGTCTGTCCGTCCGTCCGTACGTAATAAGAGTTACGTCGTAATGTTTATTATGGTTAGTTCATGCACTGCATCGACATATGCAATAATTTAACGCAACCGATCACTTAATGGACATCATCAATCATGTTACTTATTATGTTCAATGGATGGGTTGATTACATTACATCTAACTGTTGTTTTGACAGTTTACACAACACCATTTTAGCCGCCTAAGAAACAGACACTGTATACATAGAAAAACAAAAAATATCCTCCATGTTTCTTGATTTGACAGTTTACACAACACCATTTTGGCCGCATTTTAGACGCCTATGAAACAGGCACTGTACAGAAAAAAGTTAAAAAAAAAACAAAAACCAACCTTTTTCTTCCTCCATGTTTCCTTCCTCCTCAAACGAGGCAGTGTTTGACTGGAGTACACTTTCTGTGGTTCACTCATTACGTTACTGTCGCACTACACTCACACCCACTATTAGTTTTGTAGTGTCACCAGTGTCACCACACATAAATAACACTTACTGGCACTTTTTAATCAATAATGAATCATTTTTCAAATACTTTTTTCCTGACAAAGTTTGACCTAACAGTTTCTGCAATTGATTTTGAACCCTACTTATAATAGTTCATATTTAATTTTGATAGCAGTTACAGAAATATAAAGTTTTAACTTAAAAAAAAAAGATAAAAAATAAAATTGCAGTACAACAAAATAACATTTACTTGCTCTCACACTCTCTTTTTTTCTCCAATAATTAACCCCTTTGGAAATTCATTCGAAAAGGATTTTTGAAATAAAATTATAGCATATTTATTGAAGTGTTTTTAGTATCAAGGTATTGCAAAAGAATAATAGTTCATATTTAATTTTGATAGGAGATACAGAAATGTAAAGTCTTAACTTTGAAAAAAAATGCTAAATATCAAATAGCATTAGATAAAAAGATAAAAATATTTATTTCAGTACAAAAAAATATTATTTACTGGCCCCACACTTTCTTTTTTCTCCTATAATTATAAACCCTCTGGAAATTCATTCGAAAAGGATTTTTTTAATAAAAATATAGCTTATATGTATTTAAGTGTTTTTAGTATCAAGGTGTTGCAAAAGAATAATAGTTCATATTTAATTTTGATAGGAGTTACAGAAATGTACTTAGTCTTAACTTAAAAAAAATAAAAATGCTAAATATTCAATAATATTAGATAAAAGTTGAAAAAAATTATTTCAGAACAACAAAATAACATTTACTGGGCCCCACACTCTCTTTTTTCTCAAATATTTAACCCTCTGAAAGTTCATTCGAAAAGGATTTTTAATACAAATATAGCTTATGTACTGTAGTGTTTTTAGTATCAAGATATTGCAAAAGAATGCTACACTATCTCTGGTTATTAACATGATTTATTTATCTTATCAAAATAACTCTACACATAGTTGTAATGGGAGTAACCTTAAATAGGAATTCACTTGAATTTGTTGGAAAGATAAAAAATGAATCATATTTGATATGAGAAAAATATTTATGTATCTAGGTATAGTACTATACATTTTAGTATTTTAGACTTTGAATGGTGAAACACTGCAAGTGTTCAGTAAAATCTAAGTTGATTTTTGTAACACTGTGATACTGATAATATAAGGTTTTTTGATGTAACATCCGTGTAAGTATATTATAAATAAATATATAAAAAATATAGTAAAACGAAGAATTCATAAAAATATAGAGCGGCTAAGAATGATGGATGATAGAAACAGATCACCTTTAGTAGTGATAAGATAATGTAGAGAAAATGATTTCGTTTATATCAAAAACTTGGACATATTTCTGGTGCTAAATCTTTTGAATATAGATTTTAATAAACAAAATGGTGTAATCTAAAGAAGCATTCATTCATAAGCAATATTTTCATGTCTCTACCAAAGAAAGAATACTATAATATTACTATGATAGATCCGATATGATATGTGACGCTATGACATGAGATGCATTATTTTTGATGCAAAACAAAATAAGTTAATATAATTGTTATTTAAGAAATCTTAATATGTATAACCTTTGCTTTTATATTGTTGATTTATACGGATATTTGTTTAGTAAACTCGGAAGTTCCGGCACTGGTCACAATTGATTTAAACGACTGAAAAGGTCAACTATTATTTAAAAAAGATCAAAACAAACTCACGATTTCTAAGTTATAATAACTTATTATTCAATGAAAGTGGCATGTAATAGTTATGAATACCTTCGGATTTCATAATCATCCAAAGTTTCATTGGTTAACTTTTATAAAGAGAATAAAATTCATCAAATTATTTGATTGCAAGATAAAATCAAGTCATTCTGCAGTATAGTTACCGAAGTAGGTACAGTCAGGGACAAATTCGGTGAACCACTTCTTGCTTCTTTTTGCCTGGCTGGTGCCTCGCCATTGACGCGCAGACCATTTTCCTATTTGGTTATGTACTAAACTAGGGTAGTACAATACATTAAGTGATTAAGTTTCTGTATTGTAAGTGAACGGTGAGACACCAGCCACACGAAAAGAAGTAAGAGGTGGTTCACCGAATTTGTCCTCGACTGTACTTACTATTCTATTCGATCCGTCAAAGGCACGTGTGTTTTATCCAGTGCATATTTAAGGTGATCATCGGACGATCAATCTGGCGTCAGTTCAATCCGTGTCCCTGGTTAAGATTGATCGTGCATGGTGTTGACTGATGCCAGATTGAATTGGATCACGTATTATCCAGAAAATTTGATATATTATGTCATCAATCCAAGGTCACTGATTGAACACGCTAGATTGATCGTCTAATGGCACAGATTACTAAATAGTTACTATGTAACAGATAGTTCACTCCGCTAAGTCATTTAAATAAATAGCAACTCTAACTATAACGCAATAAAGTAGAATTCAGCTTGTACGGCGCAATTACGAACGGCCACTCGTTGTCGTTGCATCTCTTTCTATCGCATATATTCTAGCTCTTTTGCAGACCTAATTTCTATGGCATACGCCTGCCCGGCAGGCGCGCCGTCCGAACGTACCTAAACTGCTGAGTGACACCCCCCTGCTAATGGTCACCTATATAAAGCAAAATAAAATTAAATAAAATATTATATGAAATAAAGCTTTATCTATCTATGTGTATCAAATGAATGGCTGTTCAAAGCAATCACAATAAGACTATTTCGTATCCTTCCGTTTTCAGTGGTAAAAAATATAAATACCTACACCGTATTAAATTTTATAAAGTGCACTTGTCTTGTATCAAATTGATTATTATCACCATTAAAACATATAATCAACTCCACTTTACTTTATCAAAAGTAAATCATAAAAACCGTAACAATTAACTGACATCACTATTAATTAATAATACAACATTTAAATCACTTTTAAAACCTTTTAAGTCACTTTCCGGATAAATTTAACACTTTACACAAGGTTGCCTGTAAGATACTGCTATGTAGCAATAAGACCGGCTTTTATTTTCCATTTGTCAATTATCTTATTGTGTTTTATTTTGAAGTGCAATAAAACTTATTATTATTATTTTACTTAAAAATAAAACTAAATACACGTATGCCATTAGCGAAGTAAAAACGAAAACTAGGCGTTCACTGATACGAATGATAAAGCAATCTAAAGATAGTATACGATAAATGTATGATAAAATCGGTGTGCTATTATTGTGCTTTTTGTGACAGTTACAATGATGAAGAATCTCGAGTTTGATTGAGTGAGAGCAATGAACCAGTGTACTTATAAAAAAACCTCCAACACTCCTACCTTCTTTTATTTTAAAATAATTTACCTGATAAAATTGACAATTATTTTTACGGATTATTTAAGAAGGATTTGAAATTATTTTTATTCATTCCCAATGCAATTCTGTAAGTATAGGAAAAATGTGATAGTAAAAAACCACGAGCCCTATAAGTTAGCTTTCAGGCGGGAAGGTATTTTTTTTGACAATCTAGAAACTCTATTTAATTACGCGCGATCTGTAAAAATCACAAATTCAAAATTCAATTATTCAATCTAAGTTTGGTTTAACAACACTTATGAACGTTAATGAAGCTATGCCATCGGTTCGCAAATTCTGCAAAAATGTTACCTATTTACCCCTGCTATGAAGATGTCAGCAAAATTAAGAAATTTGAAAAGAGGCTTTGTTTAAATAAATTTAATAAAATAAAATTATTAAGTAAATAGATTTTTTTCTTTTTGAAAAATGGAAAATGAAGTATTTTATAAAAAATCGACCCGTCTCACAACTAGCTCAGTTGTAAGAAGGGTTGATTTTTTTCTGAAATACTTCATTTTCTATTTTACAAGAATAAAAATTGCAATGCAAAAAAGTAAAAATTTAAATAACTTCTTTATTTTTATAAAATTTGACCCATCTTTTATTTTGTGGAATGTGGCATAAGTCTACTCTTTATTCTGAACGAACCAATTCCATGTTTTGCACACAAAACAACAAATTAACGCGTGTAGAAAAAAACTGTCGACTTAAAAATATTTTTCTCATTTTCACATGAGCAAAGCTAAATATGAGTTTATTTTCTTTACTTTTATTTAATACTAGACTTGGATTTACGTCTTTTAAGTTTCGTAATTTCACTTATAATTTTATTATGTGAAAGTTTTACTTATCTTATAACAATGATGTTAAAGATAACTTTTTTTAAGCTTAAGTTCACACTATCCTTTGAACATTTGACGGATTTTCCTCAAAAATATTAATTTGCAACAAAATAAAACACAGATTCCTTTGAAATTTAACGTAAAACTGAAATATTGACACATACATTTGCCTACTACAGAACAGATAATTTGTTTACTAATAGAACTCATAGTACAATATGTGTATATGTGGTAACGTAATCTATCAAACTAGTGTTTAGTAAACATTTTAGGGTTAATATTGATCGAGGATTGAGTTAACAGGGCTGCCTTTCACTTTCTGTCGTTTAAATACTGAATTAATTTTATGAATTTGGGCTAAAGATAATAATATATTAGACTTTGGAAAAGGCTCAAAAGACTACTTTATTTTATTAAAATTCTAGTAATCGAGTGATGACTGATGAATAAGTGATTTAAGTTAAAGGAAACAAATGTGTATTATTTAAGTTCTAAATTCTTAAAAGTACCAATTCGCAAAATGGCCAATATTATTAATATCGTTGGATATATATTATAAATATTTAAATATCCGGTATTTTTAGAGGAATCGGATATTAAAAAATAGCCATACGTTTTTACTAATAACATGTTTAAAGCGTTATAAAAGTTTGCCATTTCGCGAATTAGTCCGTTGCGAATTGGCCATTTCACGAAAAGGTCATTTTGTGAATTGGACATTTCGCGAAAAGGTCCTTTTGAGAATTTGCCATTTCGCGAATTTTTCCTTTACAGAATTGGTGGTTTGCGCGCCAGATAAGTCTGCGCGCGACTGGTGGCGTATTTAATGTTGCCAGTAGTTGTAAATAATTTTCCCATCACGTGTAGATGAGGAAAAAATCTAACTGGCTTTTGTCCGGTTGCTATAATTGAGAATACAGTAAATTTTATCTAGATACTTCCATTTATAATAGCAATATAAAACTGTAAGACATTAAAAACACTTTTATAAGCAGATAGATTTTACGTTGTTTATTATAATTGTTAGTAATTTAGGAATTAAATAACAACAAAATAAATATATTTCGAAATATTTAATTAAGTAACTATAGTAACTATAGAGTAGATAATAATAGTAACTAAAATTCCCCAAGCGAAAGCAAAATATCACATAATGGTCACCCTAAAATGACCTATCAAACAAGCAGTCCGCGCCTGCACTTTAGCAAATGGTTTAAGTAGCCTGTTATTGTCCTGTTTTATTTCGCAAGCACATTTCACCTGTAAAACAATCTCTCTTCCAGCACTTTTGATAACTATTGGCATGACGATTACTAAATAAACTAATAAAACATAATGACACTTGACACACTCATTTCGCCTGTCACAACAAATACCATGGCGACCTGCCAAATTTGAAATTAGTTCCAAATTCGACCGCGCGCAAAGTTATCTGGCGAGCGCTCTATGTAGTATTTGTCACATTTGCGAACCCTAGTAGTCACTCTCTGATGTCATAATGACGTAAGTCCAATACTCTCATTTTATCTTAAAATGTTTGTAAAGCATGCTTACTATACTATACTACTGGTGATTCAGTGAGTTTTGTTAACATGTTAAAGTACCTAATTTAAAAAATACAAGCATTGAGCGTACTCCGCGTACGTAAGCTTTGCATAAAGGCTCATTTTCACTGGTCGACTGAACTCGGTCGTTACACAGCATACCGACCGGCACTCCTCGCATGCGAGGAAACGAATAATGAAAGTGATAAGTCGGATAACGCGGTCGGTAAGCCGACTGCGGGGAATCACCACAGCGCAATCGTAGTATTTAGTATATAGTCCACGGGTAGAGTAAACGGTAGAGTAGAGCGGTAGAGTAGAGCGGTAGAGTAGCTTGCCCGCGGTGCTAGCTACTCTACTCTACTAAATTTCAGTACCTACTCTACTCTACCAGTGATGTCTACATTAGTATAGTTAGTAAGATAGTACTCTACCGCTCTACTGTATCGTTTACTCTATGTACAGCAGCATTTACATACTACCTATGACAATTTGAAAGTATTATACACGGTCAATATACATACATTATGCCCTATTTATCTATCCGCATATGAAATCTGGCCAATGATTTGAAAAATTAATGCGATTCTGAAATCTCCAGCACCCCGCATGCGGGTATTAACGACCAATGAAAATGAGCCTTAAAGCTTTCATCATCATCAGCCATTTAATGTCCCCACTGCTGGGGCAATGGCCTTCCTTATGGATGGATAAGGAGAATGGGTAATGGTCGACCCACCACGCGGGCCCAGTGCGGATTGGTGGGTATTAACGACTGCAAATACGCTGCCTGCGCATGTATTCCCCGATCATTACATTACATGTATTCCCAGCCATACATCTTGGCCTCTTCAAGACAAGAGTGAATGGGCACCTACTGGGTAAGCATGCTACACCCTAGACTGCATCCTGTCTGTTTAGCAAGATGGCGGTCAAATGCTTAACCAGTTAATATATAAAAAAAAATACAGCCGGGACCAACGGCTTATGGTGCCTTCCGAAGCACGGAGGGAAAAGTTTTTGGTCACCCATCCCGTGACCGACCATTGCGAAAGTTGCTTAACATCAACGATAGCAGGCCGAGCGCGCTAGCCACTGCGCCACGGGCTCCTCAAAGCTTTACGTGGCTGGAATACAGAACTGACAGAACACAATCGTATTGGCCATTAATGAGTGCCACTGGCTTTCTCCCTGCTCCATCATCAGATCCTCACCACCAAGTGTAGCAAATAAATAGATCTCATCTGATTGAAACAAATGAGCCGAAACTCGAGGGGTTTCTTAGTGGTCATAAAGAAGTGCCACTGGCTTCCTCCCTGTTCCATCATCAGACCCTCACTACCAAGTGCAACAAATAGGTCTCATTAGAACGAAACAAATGAGCCAGAACTCGAAGGGTTTCTTATTGGCCATTAAGGAGTGCCACTGGCTTTCTCCCTGATCCATCATCAGACCCTCACCACCAAGTGTAGCGAATAGGTCTCATCAGAACAAAACAAATGAGCCTAAATTCGAGGGGTTTCCTATTGGCCATTAAGGAGTGCCACTGGCATTCTCCCTGCTCCATCATCAGACCCTCACCACAAAGTGTAGCGAATAGGTCTCATCAGAACAAAACAAATGAGCCTAAGCTGGAGGGGTTTCCTAGCAGCTATTGAAGAGTTCTATTGCCCTCCTCTTGACTCCATCATCAGATCAGCCCGATGGTAGCAAATTATTGTATTGTCATCGGATTCATATAGACTTGCAAGGTTTCAAATCAATACGACAGTTAGAAGTAGGTTAAAATTGAATTCCAAGATTTTCTTACATTGTGACTTAGTTACAGGTGAAGCTAATAAAAGTGTGGTAAAAAGCACTTCAACTGAACTACAATTGAAACACGATTGAGACAAGATTGTGACTTACGTTAGCAGACTTGGCCCCCAGGTTTGGTTTAGATGACAATACAATATTTAAGTGCAGTCAGCAAAAAAGCTTGTCATGAAAATTATTTTTTTTACAAAAAAATTTCAAATTTTCTGGACAGGCTTTATGTAAGTACAATATCCTTGCTATATGTGTAGACATTAGAGTATGACGTATGTATGTTTAGTATCGACTAACGACCTTGTTGATAATGGCGAAGGTAAGGTATGTTTGCACAGACGAGACGATGGTATTTCGCGAAAACTAGCGACTTTTTGGACAAAAATAGCTTTTAAATTTTTATAAAAAAACAGTACAGTGGCAGTGCCACAACATTTTCTGTTGCGGTGACCGCGGCGCTACGTACGTTTTTCTTTTTTTATAGCAATTTAACCGGCTCTGAATTCTACTAAAACTTCAGCCGCCAGCAGCGCTATGGTTGGTCAATTGGTCATCAACTTGACACGTTAGTTTCACATTTTCGCCACCGGAACAGAAAAGATTGTGGCACTGTATGTGATGATCACTTTTCATTTTAAGTTAATTATTTTTGTGCATTAGCCAATGACAAGTAGGTATAGGTAGGGAAACCAAGGAATTTTAAAATAAGTATAAGAGATTGTCGAAATTTAGGAAAAATAATAGGATCAGGGTAAGGATAAGGTTTTTAAGGATAATTACCTAAAAAGATAGATAAAAAATAATAATGAATAATAAAATACATAAGAGTAATTAATATTTATTAAGGTTATAATTTAATATTATTTTCAGTTAAAAATTTAGAAATTAAATTATACAAGTGTGGATTAATGCAGCTCAGTAGGGTTGGGATTGATGTAGGGAGAGGAACACGGAGGGATACAAGGGAATCAAAAAAAGATAAGCAATCATGAAGAGAACATTGGAAAAAAATAATGTGTGTCCATTAGTATGAATTTGATTTTAACCGCTTCAGTCGGATTTATCCGACAAGCATTTCCGTTAATGAAAAAATCCTGATTTTTTTCTATGGTAGGTAAGCCTGTCTA
The DNA here is from genome assembly GCA_949710035.1 of Crambus lathoniellus. Classification (NCBI taxonomy): domain Eukaryota; kingdom Metazoa; phylum Arthropoda; class Insecta; order Lepidoptera; family Crambidae; genus Crambus; species Crambus lathoniellus. The sequence goes on along the minus strand of OX453324.1, from coordinate 12,007,439 downwards.
CTTTGCATGTTTATCTATTGTTGGAAATCAAATATCACTTACGTACGTTCACTTTTTCATCATTTACACTGCCGCTCGCTACGGTTCTACTGGTAAAATTCATAAGGATCTTATACAAATTATTTTTACTTTTTTGCGTTCACAATGCAGTTTCTACCTACTCTCGCCCGGACAGTGAAAGTGGGTTCGAGTCCCATCGGAGCAAGTTGTGAGATGGGTCGATTTTTTTTTCAATATTTTCAAGGATCTTACCTACTGCAGGCCTATTTCACTCCCCGTGTCGGCTCGAAAACGCGGCGGCAACGCCGGCGTTGTAAATCCTTAGAAATTAGGTCCGCAAAAGAGCTAGATTATATGCGATAGAAAGAGATGCAACGACAACGAGTGGCCGTTCGTAATTTGCCTGCGCCAGAGTTACTATTTATTTAAATGACTTAGCGGAGTGAACTATCTGTTACATATTAACTATTTAGTAATCTGTGCCTACAGTAAAAAACGGTACCTACAAAATCGACACAATAATAAAACTACACCAAAATATCACTGCACGTTTTTCAGCACAATTTCAGCGCCAGGTTTCGCGTAAAACTGAACGATAAATATTAAGTTTTTATCAGCAGCGTGTCTAAACAGTACGGTTTACAAAAAAAATCGATATTATTACAGTGTATCCGTAACTTGTATTATTAGTAAATATTAATTTGTCGCCATTTTGTCTTTGTTTTATTCATAACTGTGAAATTTTCAATTATTTAATTATTGGGCTGCACCCTTCATCCTCCAACTATTCTGTGACTATTGTCATTGTTGGATTGGCTGACCTGATACGAACAAGCTTGCTCACTTTAGTGTCTCATAGAGTGTGTGTCAGATAACTCTGCACGTGCCTGGCGCGTTTTTGGCGCTAGTTACAGTGCATGTTTTTGTTCTAATGTTATAGAAAAGATTAGTATTCGATTTTTACCGCGCGCAGACTTATCTGACGAGCACTCTATAGTCGGATTTTTAATTAGACGAAGTAATCTGACGTTTACTGGGTTGTCAGGTTTTGACGAAAAATAAATAGTGACGGGGCAAAGTGAATGAATGAAACAAAAATATTATAATTATTTATATAAATATCACGTGTAGTTCTTTCGGTAGCCTATGGAGTGGTTAGAACACCGGGCTAATGATATCGAGTCCCGGGATCGAATCCTAGTTGTGCTATGTAGGCACATTTTGTTTGTGGGTCGATTTTGAAGAAACTCGGTTTTCGGTACTATTTTGGAAAGAAAACGGCAACGCAATGTTAAAAACATTAAAAAATCCAAGATGGCCAACTTTTTTGTTGGTGGGCCGATTTCGATGAAACTCGGTTTTTGGTACTATTTTGACAAGAAAACAGTAAGTGCGCTTGTGCACTACACTGAATTTTACCGTCCCGGAAAAGAACGGATGCTTGTATATTAATAATAAATCATTTACAATAGTAAGAATTTATTTATTTCGTGTAGTTTCAATGTTTCAAACCCTAAACTACACGAGATAAATAAATTCTATAATTTATTATTAAAATACAAGCATCCGTTTTTTTCCGGAACGGTAAAATTCAGTGTAGTGCACAAGCGTCTAAACTCAATGTTAAAAATGAGAAATGGTCAAGATGGTTGCCAACTTTACTTTTTTAGGGTTACGTACCCAAAGGTTAAAACGGGACCCTATTATTAAGACTCCGCTGTCCGTCTCTCTTTCCGTCTTTCTGTCTGTCACCAGGCTGCATCTCATATACCGTGATAGATACAGTTGTAATTTTCACAGATGATGTATTTCGGTTGCCGCTATAACAACAAATATTAAAAACAGAATAAAATTAAATAAAAATTTTCAAAAAATCACGTTTGTTCAATGGGAACAATAAACGTGATTTTTTTGCCGTTTTGCCAAGTTGAGCGATACCGACACCTGTATAAACATTTGCGTAAGTACGGAAAGTTACAAAATAATATATTCGGGGTGGCATATTAGGTGTAAGAAGTATCAAAATATAATATTCTACAAGCTTTTATTTATTTTCACCTATCCCTGTGTGTCTGTCTGTCATGAAATCTTGCAAGGTAAATTTGACCTACTTTCTGACTTTTAAATGGGCTGAAATTTTGTATGTTGGATTGGTTCCGGTGACAATGCATTGTTATGATAAGCAAGATCTGATTGTATACTCAGGGTTGGCTCCAACGAGATAACTGCTCAACGGTCAATAGAACACCCACAAAAGGAGACGGAATAAAACCCCCCTAAGAAGCAGCTGGCATAATGAGACTTGTAATCGATAAAGCCTTTAAAACGTAATGTTCTTACGTTATTATTTAAATTCTAAAGCTAGCCCATTATTTTATATTTATATTTCAAAATACTTCTAATTGCGTTAGGGAACGAAGCTATTGGCTTGAAGATGAGAACATACCCTATTTTAAAAAAGTGAGTGTCAAATCAACGTAACATGTCAATGTCACTTTAGTTGAATGAACAATTTGTTAGAGATGTGTCAAATATATCCATATTAATCGAGTTGAGTATCGATTCATGCCCGATATGCGGTGACATTATACAGGGTATTTTTGAAGTCATTGGCATCCATTCGGCCCATTAATGTACTCACATGAAGCTATGTTTTTACGTGAAAAGGGGTGGTGCCCGGCGTCAGCGCGGGCGCAGGGACGCGGCCAAAGCGGGCATGAAGCATGGGCGACATTGTTTGTTTCAGTGAATTCCGTGCGCGAACTTGAATAAATTCACGTTAAAGTAGAGCTCGCGTTTTGTCGAGAGGCCAATGAAAGTAGTTAAAGGCTTGTATGTTATTTGAATATTAATTAATCAATGTTTTTTTTATCAAATTGTTATTTTTAGTTATTTTATTTTTTGTTTGCCATAGTCATCAATTACTGAGTATTTTACGCGATTTTTCAGGGTTTTAAAAATAATTATTTTACGTCTTGGATTTGCATCATATTTGGGGAAAAGACTCTATATCATGAGTATGTTCTTATTTTAAAAGGATGCTAACGACTTCGATTCCACCCTGTATTAATTCGCATAAAAACTCATGCTCTTAATTTTAATAACTCGAAACATCAGGCATATCATCGCGTTGTTTTTTTATCTCGTAACGAAATATCGAATGAAATACAAAAGTGTTGCAACAAACCTAAAATCGATACAATTTACCGCAAAACATATCGATACTGTACATCAAATCGAGACACACTGTTAATCATTGACTCCATCTCTTCTCTACGGCTTGTGCTAGTGCTGCTATTTAAAACAAACAACATGGCCATGTAACAAAATAAAAAATATATTTAGTTTTTAAAAATTAATTGTGAAAAATTGGCTAGACTAAGATTTTTTTTTCAACTCATACGAGTTGTGGATATTGCATTCTCTCGATTTTCATTCATTTTGGTGCAGCTGCATTTTAGTGAAGACCTTGTATGGAAATCTAGACCGTCTCCTTTTGGTCACTGACGACCTACGTACAACGTTAATGCCTATACAGGTGTCGGCATCGCGCAATTTGGCAAAACGGCAAAAAAATCACGTTTATTGTTTATATACAACAAACGTGATTTTTTTGAAAATTTATATTTTATTTTTTTCTGTTTTTAATATTTGTTGTTATAGCGGCAACAGAAATACATCATCTGTGAAAATTACAACTGTATCTATTACGGTTCATGAGATGCGGCCTGGTGACAGACAGAAAAACGGACGGACATACGGACAGCGGAGTCTAAGTAATGAGGTTCCGTTTTAACCCTTTGGGTACGTAACCCTAAAAAAATAAAGTTAGCAACCATCTTGACCATTTCTCATTTTTCACATTGCGTTGCTGTTTTCTTTCCAAAATAGTGCCAAAAACCAAATTTCATCATAATCGACCCACAAACAAAAAAGTTAGCCGCCATACTTTTGCTCCCGAACGTAAATGTAAAGTCAACCATCCTCCCAGTCCCTGGATGACTGACACGCTCAGAAAATTAAGAAAGGAAAGAGACCGTGCGTGTAGAAAGGCAAAAGATTTAAAATCAGATTCAGCCAAACAATACTACCGTAGTATTCGTAATTATTATAATTTTGCCTTGGCACAGGAAAAACGAGCATATTTTACTTACTTTGTTAATAATAATAAGAACAATTCCCGTATAATGTATCGACATGTGAATAGAACTGTAAAACCAAATCAGTGTACTGCAATCCCTGGGCACCTTAACGATGTTAATGCACTTAACAAACATTTTACAGAAAGTGTACCTGCGTTACCAAGTGACAGTGCTGAGTTAAACAGGCTTAAGTCTTGCCCAGTGCAGTGCACAAACAATTGTTTTAAGTTTAGGCCGGTTAGCGAGGCAGAAATAGAACGTGCTGTTGCAAAAATGTCATCTAACTCACAGGGAAGTGACGGTATATCAATGCTGATGATACAGTTAACACTGCCCTACTGTATGCCGGCGTTACTATCCATCGTAAATAAGTCCTTGCTAGATGGTGTATTTGCAGATGACTGGAAGTGTGCAGTAATCACTCCCATTCCAAAAAAGTCAAAGGTCGAGAGTGCGGATGACCTAAGACCTATCAGCGTACTTTCAGCTATTTCCAAAATAGTTGAAAAGTGTGCTCTAGATCAGATTAATAAGTTCGTTGAGACTGAGAAGCTATTACCGACCCTTCAATCGGGGTTTCGCCCAAGGCATAGTACATCTACGGCTTTACTAAATATAACGGACGATGTGCTTTCTGCGTCTGATCGTGGCTTTGGCACCATATTGGTTTTGCTGGACTTCAGTCGTGCGTTTGATTCTGTTAATTTAGAATTACTGCTGCTTAAGCTTAAGTTATTTGGGTTTAGTCAAGCTGCCTGCAACTGGTTTAACTCGTACTTCTCGAATCGTTTAAACACAGTACGATTGCTAACAGATGACGGTACTATGGAGGTCTCAACCCCGATATCTATCGCAAGGGGCGTGATCCAGGGTTCTATCCTGGGTCCTTTACTGTTCGCGTTATACACATCCAATATAACCCAAGTAATTGCTAACTGTGGCTATCATTTATATGCAGATGACACACAACTGTATGTCCACACCAAGCCCTCCGCAATTGATGTATCAATAGCAGTTTCTAAGTTAAACCGGGATTTACAGGCAATCGCCGAGTGGTCACGTAAAAATTCGCTTGTTCTTAATCCAGCGAAGAGTGTTCAGATTGTGTTGGGCACTAGAAAGCAAGTCGCTTCTATAAAGGCTGCACAAGTCGACGTAAAGATAAATGATGTGTCTATACCTCGAGAAGATTGTGTTCGTAATTTAGGCTTGTTTATCGATGAAAATCTGAGGTTTGAGAATCATGTTAGGCGAAAGGTCGGGCAGTGTTTTGGAGTCCTACAAACTTTGTACAAGCTTCGCAGATTCTTAAGCACTAGTGTCAAGGTTCAATTGTGTAATTCCTTAGTTTTGTCACATCTACATTATTCTGATATTGTGTATGGTCCTTGTTTGTTTAAGAAGACTGAACGTCAAATTCAGAGGGTGCAAAATGCTTGCATGCGATTTTGCTTCCCAATAAAGAGGAGAGATCATATTACCCCTTACTTGGTCCGTAACAAGATTCTTTGTATGGACAGAGTCAGAAAGCTAAAATACGCTTGTTTTTTGCACACTTTGCTTAAAACAGATATACCACCATATCTGTCGAATAAATTGAAATGGAAGAAACGTTGTTCAAAGTTAAGGTACCTGGGTGACCTCCTGTCTCTGCCGTCACATAAGAATAGCGTTACCAGAGGATGCTTTGCATTTGCCGCTTCAAAGGTATGGAACGACTTACCTCCTCCCTTACGGGATGGTGTCGCAATGTCTGCATTACGTTTTAGGCACAAATGCAAAGTATGGTTACTGGAACAACAATACGAAGCGGCCAATATTGTGTATGATTTGTAGTGGATTATTTTCTTTTATGTTATTGTTCATTATGTCCCAAACTTGCTGATGTTATGTTATAAATGTTGTAATATAATGGAAAGTAGGTTGTGGCAGAATATCAGCGACAGCTGTTAATTCAACTGTCAGATGCTGAGCTACAATTCCTTTTTGTTTCAAGTTAGCATAAGATTATACTTTAGTACCTAGTTAAGCAATTTTGTAATTTGGAACAAATAAATCCTTTTTATTATTATTTATTATTTATTATCTTCGATTTTCTAATATTGTTAGCATTGCGTTGCAGTTTTCTAGTCAAAATAGTGCCAAAAACCATGTTTCATCAATAAAAATGTGATAATAAATATACAACACATAAGATATCGACAAATTATATTAAAGTATTCATTCAGCATCATTCATTCCTCTGATTGAACGAATAGAACACATCACTATTATATTGAACATGGCAGCATTATTTCACCAAGTGACATTAGCAACTGTCAGATTACTTCGTCTAATTAAAAATCCGACTTTAGTTGGGAAATTATTTGATTTTTACGTCAACGGGCGGCGCGGCGGCGGAACTCTGTTTTTTTTTTAATAAAATATAAATCTGGGTATATTTTTCCGTCCATATTAAAGATTATCGCAGGTTCACAAAATAGCTTAACTTAAGGCGAGGAATCCCGACCGGAATAGGCACGCTAACGCTTGCTCGGCCGCGCTCTATACACTTCGCGCGGACCCAGCGGTAGCCGGCCGGCAGTGAACTGTGAACTCGCGAGCGCCCCGCGAATCGAAAATCACTTAAAATTCAATAAAAAATTAAATAATAAGAAAATTCAATTTATGACGGCCGGAATCCCTCGGCTATTCAAAGACAATTATTTTCATATGTTTTTCATTAACTAAAACCAATTATACTGCAAGTAATATGATATTTGAACTATTATTAGACGGATGTTTGGGATTTTATTTGACACAGTAAAATATCACCAATCAAAAAAAAACGGCCGGAAGCACTAGATAAATAACTGTAAAATAACATATATTTTTTCCAAATTTTAAGTACTTGTGATTTGCGAGTAATCCATAATTTAAAATACCCTATTTTGGGGAATGGGCGCCTTAACCTGTACTGAACAGCTATGGAATTGCGTAAAGTCAATCGTATTCATTTGACAGTTCATATTGTTTCATATTAAATGTCATTCCATACAAATTGCAGCCGATTGAATACGATATGAACTGTCAAATTAATACGATTACCTTACGCAATTGCCGCCCTGATCTGTGCTGATGATAGAGAAAAAAAATATTCATGTGTTAGTTTAAGATTTTAGATTATTTTTAACTTTTATATCAACCTTACTTCAAATCTTGTACGTATTATGAAGTCACTGGCTGGCGTGTCGTGTTAAAGTCATTAACAAGTACCTACCTATAGTAATAAAATAATGCTTACGAAGTTTTCATGACTGAATACAAACAAATATATTATATCCCATATTATGGGACGTAGTCTACGCAAAAATCTAGCTGTACGATATTGATTTTTATGGCATACGTAGTACAAGAGTATAACTGTTAAAGGGAAGTGTTCTATGACGATTGTACAAAGGAGTGCCTATTAAGAAAATGAGTGTTTAAACTAAGTATTGGAAAATACATTCATATGAATCGAATTTGCTTGAATAACAGAGAAGCGATAATTAGCCAAGGCAAGTAAGTACTAAATGCAATTCAGTCCTCAACTACTAGACCAATTTTGATTAATTTTATAATGAAATAACTTCCTGAGGTTTCAATGTATTAAGTATATCATATCAATACTGTCCCTTATAGAATTTTAACAACTTATGCCAAATCTCATACAGTCACACTCCTTCACATGCAACAATCCATACTAATATTATAAATGTGAAAGTGTCTTTGTTTGTTTGTTTGTCCATCTTTCACGTCAAAACGGAGCAACCAATCGACGTGATTTTTGGTATGGGGATAGTTTGGTAGCTGGAGAGTAACATAGGCTACTTTTTATTACGGAAAATTATAAAATAAAAATGGTAATTTTGTATGGAAAATAGTTTTGATTGTCGGACGATACAATACAAAACTGTCATTTCTTCCATGGCCGCTTCCGCGTCTGCGCATGGTCAAAATCGAATACTAATCTTTTCTATAAAATTAAAAAATGTACTGTAGGTAACTAACGCCAAAAATGCCCAAGTCATGGGCGCAGACTTATCTCTCACGTACCTAACTTCTTCGTGATTATTTATTTTTAGATTATTAAGTCTAAATATTATATGGCAAAATTGGCAAAACAACGTTTTCCGGGTCAGCTAGTAATTGTACATAGGTAAATACAAAGTGTTTTATTCATATTTTTGATATAAGTACTTATGCATTTTTCACACAAAAAGAAAATAAAGTAAGTGTACTTACAAAGCCACTTTTTGCTTTCTCATGGCGGGACATTTTTCTTTTGTTGACATTCAGGTGAACCATTCTGTGAAAGAAAAACATTTTTTATTAAATTTTGTAAATTTTAAAAATTAAAAAAATCTTACTTAATAAATAAATAAATAACTTCTTACATTCACATCAATTATCTAAGCCCATTTTAATTTCATTAAGAAACTGTATCATGGAAAACTTGATAACGGATAAATATGTACTTAAATACTTTTTGTTTGTAAATACATACTTAGACCAGACCAAGACAAATAGACATGTTCATGCACACAAATATTTGTCTTGTTCGGGAATTGAACCCGAGACCACTGGCGCAGAAGGTGGGTAGCCTACCCCTGCGCCAAATCGGTCGTCTTAAGTAAATCATTTTTATTACAAAAAATATTTTAAGACTAAACATGTGCTTATTTACTTAAAATCACTATAATGAACATATTTAATGATAATGAGTTTAAATTTTTAACCGCCTCTGTAGTCTAGTGTTCTCACCACAAGTATCAGACCTTGAGGTCCCAGGTTCCATTCCTAGTGGGAGAACATATTGTATTCACTTTGGTTGGTGGTAGGACTTGTTCTAAGTCTGCCTGGCTAGCTACCACCATCTTATCTAAGTCCGATGCTATAACAACGATGTTTCCAGTATTTTTATCTTCAGGCAGTCAGATATAAATTAGCCAGTTCGTCAGTGGTTGAAGATTTGGGGAAAAGTGTGAAGCGAAGAGTCTGCTTCTACCTTCAGCCTAATCTTTATTTCAGATTGACTAGTTACTTACCTACTTAAAAACTAATATAACAATCTTTACCACCGTTATTATTTTACGATTTGGGATTGCTATCACTGCATGTTAAAGCGCCGTTATGTATATAGTAAGGCGCCGGCCACAATGCGGCGGGCGGTCTAGTAGTCAGAGTTCTGCATTCGTTATAATGTATGTAGTGTTCAGTTTGGCGGCCACGCTCTGTGTGTGTAGGTTTCTAGGACACCACCACATACATTACAGAGAACGCTGAAGGCAGAACTCGTAACTTTGACCGCTAGACTGCCGCAGTGGGGCCGCCTGGTATTTTACATAACTCATGTTTAGACACAACTTAGGGGCTGCTGCTAGTGGTTATACTCATGTCAACTTGATTATTAATTTCCTAAACAAAGACAAATTGTCAAATTACTTATTAATTTACTTTATTTTTATTATTGTAAATGTATTATAAGAAAATATCAACCCGTCTCACAACTTTACTATGGTTGACAATGAGACTTCTTTTACATTCTAATACTTCATTTTCAAAGACAAATTGTAACTTATCACCTTATGAAATCTAATAGGCAATTAAGGTAAGATAACAGAATGGTGTTTTCAGCACAGAATATTGCTTAACCCATCTACGCCTGACCAAATAGGGCTGGAGAACAATGGTAAATTTATTGTGTCTCATTTCTGGGGTGTTGAAGGATTAAAGCTCTTATAGAATGAATACAGAGTACTGCAATAAGGTATTTTCATACAAACTATGTTATGGGTTATGGGTGAATAGTTAAGAGCATAAGTTCAGGTAAGACCCGGATATTATACCAAATAACCTGACCCCCAACCCAATTTTTTTTTCACTTTGATTCAGTCAGGTTTTAACAAAGTAATATTGTGCTATAATTGAAAAGTAATTTAGTTCCCATAAAATGCACTAAATATTCATGATATTCTAGCTTAACATTGACATCTAGACATACACAACACAAAAATACTTCAAGCTAAAGTTGATAAACAAAACTTTTTTCTAAGCTTAATTTATTTAAGAATTAAGTAACGTCTTCTTTTATATGTATTTATGCAGTACAGATGAGGTGCCGCTCTGTCGAAGGTCATTCATTCATGAAAAACATAACATTTAGGTCATAAGTTAAGACGAAAGTTAGTTTGGAATACCAGTAGCCCAAACCCTTAAAATTGCGACTTTCGTATTGTATACGGTTTAAATAAAGCTTATAATGTTGTCGTTCTAACGCATACCAAAGTCATTTGAAACGCAACGAAGCCTTTCTATGATAAAAATGCAAAAACATAGGCTTGTCTCAAGACCAAATACCAACCGACATAACCTATGCAATCTCTTAAATACTCGCCTCTTATCAAACAAAACGACTATGATAAGATAAGAAATTAACTTTACCACTGAAAATGTGTTGATTTTATCCAAAACAAGTCCGTAAACATCACTTTTTCGATAAAAACATGAAAGATAACACAAACAACGATCTTCACTACTACACACATAGGCACTTACTAGTGCTGCCATAATCAATGAATCGACCGACGACTCGTCATTCCAACATAGTGTTGTACCCCATGGACAATTTAGTCCATACTAGGTTTACGGAGAATGTTTTGTACGTTGACATATAGTAGATTGTACAACTAGTGCATAAAACGTACCATTTTACCCGAGACGTATATATCCATCCGAGCCGTAGGCGAGGGTGGATAGTCAATTCGAGGGTAAAATGGGTTTTATGTACGAGTTATACACTCTGCTTTTCACTTCGAGTGTGAGGAAAATAAATAACAATTTTGCAAAAAAGAAAAAATTTAATAAAGACTTCGCCATATTGGCGGGAAGACTTTCTTTTTTTTTTATACGTAGCAGTGGCAGCACAGTGACTTTAGTATAGATCGTAGTCCATAATGCTCTTGAAATACTTAATTTATTTCTTATAAAACTCATTAATTTTGCCTAGTTTTATTAATTTAGTAAGTAATTTAACATGGATTGTGTACAAAATTAAAGAAACAATAAAATTACAAGTTTATTTAACGAAATTTAATTGCGTGTGTGACTGTTTACCTGACGACCTTTGTCTTAGAGTCTGAGACTTAGACGAAGATTTTACTTTATGCACTAGAGCATAAAAAGCGATTTTATGCAGCCTATACCCAACATAAACACGAACTTTACGAGCATGAGAAGTGAAAAAATCATATATACTTAGGTATTTTCTGAAATGAAAATAAAATATTTAATCCCAAAAATAAATAAATTAGTTAGTATAAATGGAAAAGATTTTTGTGTGGCAGTGTTATTGTTAACTGGGAGGCTACCGGCAAAAAATATGGATATGACCCATTGAGATAAAAGAATACGTTAAGAAATACGTTAGTACCTACATTATAACTCAATGATATGACCATGAGCTGCATTTGACATTTGAAGTCCACAATATGTCCATAATATACCCTAGGGCATAATATACCCTCAGAGGAAAAAAAAAAGGCATAAGTGATCTTACTTTGAATGATCAATTTTATCATATTAATAAATGTAAATTTTAAGTTATATACATCAGCAAGAAATAAAAAATATTATGAACTGGTGACTTTAATGCTGGCCATACACCATCCTGCCTGCCTATCGTCCAATCCCAATCGGCAGCGTCTCGCCGTCATGTAGCAGGGTCAAGTAGAACCACTGACTTCTATTATGACTAATATGTGGCACCATATAAATTACTAATAATTATTTAGTCACCTAGCTAGGCGCGCCGCTCACAGTGTGGCCGGCTCTGTGGGCCGCCTCGATAGCAAGTAATGGTCGGTACACACGCAGCGACTTTGATCGATGGCGTTGGCGACTTATGATTAGAATCGAACATGTCGCCAGCCACGTCCACACATGATTTTGACATCGCCAGCGAGTCCTATCAACCAAAAGTCGCCACCGTGTGGACCGACCATAAGGCCTGAAATACACATGCTCTTTAGTAGCACAAAAGCATGCTAGTTTCGAGCAGATGCTACTTAGTAGCAGACAATTAGCACGTGTACCTATACGAAAAGAGCATGCTTGTTAAACACTCGAAATGCATTGTTATAAAAGAGCAAGAATGCTCTTAGGTAATAACCTAGTAGCATAAAAGCATGCTCTTTTAGTTGCATGCAGTAGCATGCGTATACCGGGCTTAATACGTCTTTTTGCCTAGGATTAGTCACTACGAGTCGCTTGGCTTTTAGCAATAAGCGAGGCTCTTTGTAGTGTGGCATTAGCCTAGCCCGATGATGCGTTCATCGGTTCCATCGCTCCCGCTGGACCACCTGTACCATTAGACAGTACCATTGATGGTACAAATGGCACTGATTTATCCCATTAGTACCAGGGAAATAAAATACAAGCGTGACACTCGACGTCACTTAAAAAAACTAATGATACAATAATTGGCACTGCTTTATTTTATTATTACAAGGAATTAGAGGTAAGTGTGTCTCTCATAAAAATATTTATAAAAACAAATACAAAAAAGTAAAAAAATATTGTTTACAGTTGTACATACTAGTGGGTGGGATAAATACAGTGCCATTTGTACCATCAATGGTACTGTCCAATGGTACAGGTGGTCCGGTGGGATACTTAGGTACCTACCATAATGAATTGTACTAGTAAAGCCGCGTACAGACATCGCGAGGCGTGCGACACGAATGGTTCATCTCGCATGCCTCGGGCTGTGTGGACGTATGTGCTCACAATGAGCATTCGCGTCATACGATCGTTGCGAACGCCGCCTCAGTACGATCCTATATTATAAGTTACTCTATGGTACGAGCCGTGCGCTCTCCGTGTGGACGGAGACAGGTGTTTGTTTGCGTGTTCTACTGATGAACACCGTGCGTGGTGGTTTGCGTGCTCAACTTTAGCATAATATGTCTTTCGGGACGCACGTATAAATGTACCTACCGTCGTATGCCTCAGGTTGAGGCATGCGAGACACGAACCATTCGCGTCGCACGCCTCGCGATGTCTGTATGCGGCTTAGGATAAATCAGTGTGGCATTTGAACCTTCAATGGTACTGTCGAAGACCCTTTCCACATGACAAGCGCTTAACGCGCGTTTTGTTACGACTACAATATAAAAACGCGCGTTAGCATGTGAACGACTCGAACAAAATGATGTATTGTCAACGCGCGTTAGCATAACGCGCGTTAAGTGCCTGTCATCTAAACGTAGCCTAATGGTACAGGTGGTCCGGCGGGTTTGATACCATTTGAACAATGAATTGTACTAGTGGGATAAGTCAGTGCCATTTGTACCATTAATGGTACCGTCTAATGGTACAGGTGGTCCGGCGTGGATACGCTCTACTCATTTTCCCTCAGATATGTACCGACCCTAACTAGGTACCTACTTTTGCTAAATATTCCAGATACAAAAACAAAAAAAAAACGATATGTCTGTGTATTCCCACTAGTCCCAGTAGATGGGACTACTGGTATTTTTTCCCAGTGGTTCAGGTACCACAATGGTACTACTAGGAATACACGGAAGATCTCTCTCAATCGCCAAACTTGACGAAATAAAACGAACCATTAAAAAAAGACCTCACATATTTAATTTCCACTTCAGATACAATCCTATCACGGCGACACGTCTCTCAACAACGCACTACTAATATAAATGGTGCCACATTGCCACAAACACTTAGGACATCCAACCTCAATCTTCGGGTCTTGCAAATCGACCCAGCATTGCATCGACTGTTCAAAGCTTTTCCACTTTTTCTGTTTTTCTGGGAAGTTAGTCGATCGTTCATGTAGATATTTTGTAAGCTTTTCTATTTTTTCAGCTGCGGCCTTCGTTTCTGCTGCTGATTCGTAAGACCCCTCGGAGACTTCAGTTCGGTGCTTCAAGGAAGTACCGAGCGAATCGTTTCCGATGGACAGGGCCGGGGTCGCAGCTGTGAAAATTTTTAACTCTTACGCACCTATAAAAAACAAGTAGATGTTACCTATTTGCAGCTCAATTGTTAAACGGGGGGGGGGGGGGGCAAGATATTGACACTGTCGAGATAATATTATCTCTAGCTCCTCCGTGCTTCGGAAGGCACGTTAAGCAGTTGGTCCTGGCTGCATTTGCAGTCGTTAATACCTACCAATCCACATTGGGCCTGCATGGTGGGTCATGATGGCCCATTCTCCTTAACCACCCATAAGGAAGGCCTGTGCCCCAGCAGTGGGGACATTAAATGGCTGATGATGATGATCATAAAGTTGGACTGGTCAACAATATCCTTGTACTCACACTTCCTAGCCTCAGTAGACTGAGTCCACTCGGGTGCATTGCAGCAGCGTCCAAAAGGTGGCTGCATCATGAAGAAAATAGAAGACCGGTCAAGCAATATCCTTGTACTCACACTTCCTAGCCTCAGTAGACTCGAGTCCACTCGGGTGCATTGCAGCAGCGTCCAAAAGGTAGCTGTATCATGAACAAAATAGAAGACCGGTCAAGCAATATCCTTGTACTCACGCTTCCTAGCCTCAGTAGGCTGCGTCCACTCAGGTGCTTTGCAGCAGCGTCCAAAAGGTGGTTGCATCATGAACACAAATGGCTGATGATGGTGATGATGTAGGATTGGTCTAGCAATATCCATGTACTCACACTTCCTAGCCTCAGTAGGCTGCGTCCACTCAGGCGCGTTGCCGCAGAGTCCAAAAGGTGGCTGCATCATGAACAAAATGGATGATGTGATGATGATGTAAGACTGGTCTAGCAATATCCTTGTACTAACACTTCCTAGCCTCAGTAGGCTGCGTCCACTTGGATGCATTGCCGCAGCGTCCAAAGGGTGGCTGCATCATGAACACAAATGGCTGATGATGGTGATGATTTAGGGCAGGCTTAACAATATCCT
The DNA here is from genome assembly GCA_949710035.1 of Crambus lathoniellus. Classification (NCBI taxonomy): domain Eukaryota; kingdom Metazoa; phylum Arthropoda; class Insecta; order Lepidoptera; family Crambidae; genus Crambus; species Crambus lathoniellus. The sequence goes on along the minus strand of OX453324.1, from coordinate 11,992,326 downwards.
TGTACTCACACTTCCTAGCCTCAGTAGGCTGCGTCCACTTGGATGCATTGCCGCAGCGTCCAAAGGGTGGCTGCATCATGAACACAAATGGCTGATGATGGTGATTAGGTAGGAGTGGTCTAGCAATATCCTTGTACTCACACTTCCTAGCCTCAGTAGGCTGCGTCCACTCAGGTGCGTTGCCGCAGGGTCCAAAAGGTGGCTGCATCATGAACACAAATGGCTGATGATGGTGATGATGTAGGGCTGGCTTAACAATATCCTTGTACTCACACTTCCTAGCCTCAGTAGGCTGCGTCCACTCAGACGCGTTGCCGCAGCGTCCAAAAGGTGGCTGCATCATGAACAAAATGGCTTATGATGGTGATGATGTAATGTAGGGCTGGCTTAACAATATCCTTGTACTCACACTTCCTAGCCTCAGTAGGCTGCGTCCACTCAGCCGCGTTGCCACAGCGTCCAAAGGGTGGCTGCATCATGAACACAAATGGCGCCGAGTTGTTTCCCGCCATCATTTCTCTCATCGTCTCCGCGAACTGCGCGTTCGACTGCCACTGCTCGAAGCAGTTCTTGAAGAACTCCGCCGGGCTGTCACTGGTGCGATTCATCACGTGCTTGTGGAAGCACTCCTCACAGAACACTTGGCCGTAGTATATTTTGACGTTGTCCTTTGGCACTACGTGGCAGAAACCTGGGGATGAAAAAAAGTTTTGTTGGATCTGATGTGATACTATGGGAATCGGCTCTAATAGAACGGATGTTTTGGGAACGGGTGTTTTGGGAACGGGTGTTTTGGGAAACGGATAGCATGTTCCGAAAGGAATAGAGAGGATAAACAGCCCATCCATGGCCTAGGGGGACAAGTTGGCCCTAGGGCAGGGGGAGGGGGGGCGGAAGCAAATGGATACGTAGTCCTTCCTTTGGCACTATGTTACACAGAAACCTGGTGATAGAATAGTATAGAATTAGATTATCCCACCAAAAACATCCTGTAAAATTTTGGCCAAATCTCGGTGGTGCTGCTTATTTCTCTATAATAAGTGATGAAATCTCTCAGTAAATAAAAGCCAAGTCAACCTCTAATGTTCCTTACTGCGACTTCTTTATTGATAATATTGGATATTTAACGTCTAATAAGCATTTTTACATATTGTAGGACAGAAGTCAACGACAGACTGTCAACAACGTCTTATGTAAACTACATCTATACTAACAAAATTTCAGAATTTCGAAATCGTTTATTCAATTTAGGTTTGTTTAACAACACTTATGAACGTCAATGAAGCTACGCCATCGGTTCGCAAATCCTACGGCAGGAGACCTTGTAGCGAGAAGAACCGGCAAGAAACTCGCCAAGGGTTATTTTTTTCTCCCTGTTTTAACTTATACAGAGTCTGTTCGGAAAAGATCGACGTTTCTGAACGCAACTCTAATGTCACGTCAAATTGACATTAGCTGTCACTTGAAGTTGACAGTGACACTTGATTGAAATTCTTCGTAGAAAATGTCGGAATAATTTTGCTGAATTTGTTAAAATCGCTCGCGTTGAATGTGCCTGGCATATCGAGTTTGAATACATCTTAAATTATCTATGTGATCCCGTTTTGTACGACCAAGGTTTTGATGCCATCTCTGGAGTGGCCGGTCGCGGATGCTTTGAAAGATAACCTTTTCTACCACACGCGCTTGTTGCAGGGACTGTAAATCATAATAAAAGAGGCTCCCCCGTGTGTGTCTTTGTGTATCTATTGTTGAAACGCCCAGTGTCTTGTGAACGCTGTTATTTGTGTTGTGAGTGAGGTCACTAATTGGTAAGGTCTGCAGAAGAAGAAGATACCTGGGGCGCGCGCCCCGTCTCGCCGCAGCCGAGGAGACGGTCGACCCACAGACCCGTATGTAACCTTACCTTACTTAAAAGTCTCTCCGCTGTGTATCGCAGTCCTATTGTTCAGTTACATCCCGGCTGAAACCAAGATTTGTCCGGAGTCTATACTCATGATAGCCTTCCACTGCGCCAATGCTGACTCCGCGGTCTAGGCAGGGGTGTACTGAACATTTCTTGGTAGCAGAGCGTAGTTTGAAGGCCTGAGAGGCCCACGCCAAAACTTTGTATTAATCAGTGCCGTTTGATGACCCAGTCTGGTCCGGACTAGATTAATTTGTACTTGTAAATGGTAATTAACTTGCATTTGAAAAGTAAAGGGCATTCCTTTGTTATTGGTTCCATGTCTTGTAATTAATTGTCATGTATTGAAGTTCCAAAATGTAAACAGATACCTTTCTTTGTTCATAATAATTATTATTTAGTTTAGTCAGCAAACTTGAGTTGTGAATATTGACAAGTTTATTGCTAAAATAATAGCTAATAAAAGGTCAGCTAATAAGTTTGCACTCAATACTTAGTGAAACTTAAATGATTTGGGACATTGTTTACACATTGAAACTCATTGAAACTTGTGCTTTGAAATAATTGAAATTAACTTGTTGTTGTGTAACAGTATGTTGTGTTGATATCCAAGTGAATTTCAATAGTCAGTGAGTTTTGTTGTTTTCTGATAACCTCCAGATATTTAAGAGTTTGTGTCATTATAAATACTTTGTTGTTGTAATATTGGAATTTTGTGGTTAGTAATAACCTCCAAATATTGGAGATTTTGTGTTATAGTGAATATTTTGAATTTGTTGTTTTTGTTGATAAATTTGTGACGTTACAATGACGGCCTCCTCTGCTAAAGCCAAAATACGTTCTGAGTTACGGTGGTTGGCTTCTGCGGTCGCGTTGTTGGATCGACCGGATAGAACGGAGGCCTTGTTGAACAGATACGTAGATCTGCCCATACGTTTGGCTGTTGTTGATGAGCAGTATGCCTTATTTTTGGAAAGGACTGTTGAGGCCGAGGTGGAAATGCGACAAGAAGTCGGTTTGGATGTGGACCAGTGTTATGATTTTGCGGACAGAATTACCCAGGTAGCTCGACCTTTGCAAGTGGCAAGAGAGAATGAACCGAGCCCGTCCCCGGTCACATCTAAAAGTATGCCCCCTCTCTTTGCTAGATTGGCCCCCTTAGACTTAAGGCGCTTTGCTGGTCGTCTAGAGGACTGGGAGGGCTTTATTAATATTTTTGATAGTCTTGTACATGCCCGGGACGATTTGACCCAGGGCCAGAAGTTAGCTTATTTGTTATCCGTGTTGGAAGGGGAGGCCCTTGAATCGGTTCAACATTTGGCCCCCTCGGATGAAAACTACCCTATTGCTAGGGATTTGATTGCCCGTCGGTACCAGAACGTACGACGTCTGGCGGACAACCATGTTGCCGCCATTTTGAATTTACCCCGCGTTGCCAGCGTGATGCACTTGAGAGTGGCTTTGTTAAATCCGCTGTTGGTGGCATACAACGCATTAAAAAACTTAAAACTCCCAGTGGAGCAGTGGTCGTTTTTGTTACTGCACATTGTCCTGGGAAAGTTGCCGGACTCTGTTAAGGTCCGTTTTGAGCAGCAGTATGGTGGGGATAGTGCGACTTATCTGCCACCCTTCTCGGACCTCTTGACGTTCCTGGAAGGAGAAAGTAGACTGGCAGATAATTCCTCTCTGGCCGGTCCTATGGGACCCGAACGACCTGTGCCACAGAGTAGATCCCCCACCGGACCCCCCCGTAGGGGGCGTATGGCCCCTCGCGCGCCCGGCCGCTATGCCGCCGTCCAGGAGACCGCCCGCTGCTTGTACTGTCGGGAACCGGGTCACAGCACGATCCGTTGTGATAAGTTCCTCGACCAGCGCGTCCAAGGCCGTCGAGCGATCGCGCGACAACGGACATGGTGCTACTCGTGCTTGGGCCTGCACATGCAGCGCGAATGTACCCAAGCGCACCCATGCCGCTTTTGTCAGGGCAACCACCATCCCCTCCTCTGCATGAACAGCCCAGAGGGCGGCGGAGCGCCGCGGCGCGTCGCTGCAGGATCACCTCGTATGGGTGGGGGGCTCGGACCCCCCGCGGTGTTTGCATCCCGCAGCAGTTCTAGTGGCCACCAGAGTGGCCCCAGACGCTCTCCGCCACGTTTGGAGCCTCAAACGGGCGGGGGTCCCAGGGACCCCCCAATGGGAAACCGATCCCCAAGGATGGGGATGAGTTATGCGGGCGTTGCCGGAGGTCGTAGAGGCCCCCCGCGACGTTTTGAGCCTCGCACGGGCGGGGGTCCCACGGACCCCCCAATGGGAAATCGGTCCCCAACTAGGGGGTTCGATTTTGCGAGCGATGCGGGAGGTCGTAGAAGCCCCCCGCAACGTGTTGAGCCTCGCACAGCCGGGGGTCCCCGGGACCCCCCCTCTGAAAATCGGTCACCGTGCCCCCGCGACTATGGGGCGACGTACACGGTGGATGATAGGCACCGATTCTCGCCGCCGCTCGCCGAATACCCGCGTTTGGAGCGGCGCCCGCCCCGTCTTCAAGGGGCCGGGAGATATAACCCGCCTGATACCGGGCGAATTGGACGTAGGCAGTATGTGGGAGATTGGGACCCACTGGATCGCTATGAGCGACCCCCTTACCATGGGGGGACGTCTGGGGACCCCACATACTAGCAATCAACGTGTTTACGGTCGATTGTAGCCACCCCTCCAGAGACCGTTTTGTTGCCCACTGCCTCTGTGCTTGTCAGGGGATTGAATGGCGACCTTGTGGAAGTTCGCGCCTTGTTGGATTCCGGTGCTCAGGGGTGTGTTGTGTCATCTTGGTTAGTTAGGCGGTTGGGCCTCAAGGTGCACCCCCACACGGAAGGCGTGAGAGGTGTTGGCGATGTGAAAGTCCCCGGGTTGTTAGGGCATGTTGACTTCACATTTACATCACGTAATAAGTCCACGCCAGGCATTAAGACCTCGGCGATTGTGTTGGACACAGTTGTTGGCCGTCAACCTTCAGTTGACTTGGGACCGAGTATGTTGTCTTTGGTGTCTGATTCCCCACTCGCCGATCCAAATTTCTTCCGCCCAGGCCCGATTGATGCTCTCCTTGGAGCCGATGTCCTGGGGCGAGTTTTGTTGACGGGGAAGCGAGTTTTGCAGCCAGATGGCTTGGTAGCTCTGCAGACGACACTCGGTACAGTTGTGATGGGCCCTGCTCGCCGCGTTTTGGATTCCCTTGATGAGGATCGCGGCCTTGTTTTTAATGTGTCTCTCTCCGAAGTGGTGCAGAAGTTTTGGGAGGTTGAGGAACCTCCACCAGCCCCGCGGGTAGACCCAGTAGCGGATGAATGCGAGTTGTATTACCAGAATAACACTGGTCGCCTCCGCTCTGGTCGTTTGATCACCCGTCTCCCCTTTCGTGCCGGCCGACCTCCTCTGGGCGAATCCCGACCGCTAGCGGAACGTAGGCTAGTGGCGATGGAGCGTCGCATGAGCAAGGATCCGGTCTTCCGCCAGAAGTATGTTGAATTCATGCGGGAGTATGAGGAGTTAGGGCACATGTCCGTGAGCGATTTGGATTGGCGCTCCGTTGAGCACTTCTTTTTGCCGCACCACGCCGTTTTGAAATCCGGAAAGATTCGGGTGGTCTTTGACGGTTCGGCTCCCACCTCTACTGGAGCGTCCTTGAACCAGTGTCTGCATGTAGGTCCCAAGCTGCACACGGAGATCTCAGACATTTTGACCAACTTCCGGCGGCACCAAATTGTATTTATGACTGACATCCGGATGATGTTCAGACAAACGGTCATCCATCCAGAGGATAGGAGGTACCAATTGATTTTGTGGAGAGAGAGTCCTAGGGACCCCTTGTTGATTTATGAATTGAATACGAATACGTACGGTTTGGCTTCGAGCCCGTTTGTTGCGATTCGTTCTTTGTTGGAGTTGGCCGAGAAGGAGCGCTTGAGATACCCTCGCGCCTCCGCCATTTTGGCCAGTGACGTCTATGTGGATGACATTTGCACGGGCGCCTCATCTGTCTCAGAGGCGATTGTCCTGAGAGACGAACTCACCGCCCTTTTGAAGTCGGGAGGTTACGAGTTGAGGAAATGGATATCCAACTCGCCTGATGTACTGGTAGGTTTGCCCGAGGAGCACCAGCAGGACCCCCACCTATTCGAAAATGTTGATAATCCCCATGTGGTGACCGTCCTTGGCGTACAGTACAAACCGGTCTCTGACACGTTCACTTATTGTGTGGATTTACGACCACCGAAAGTCTGGACCAAGCGTTTAGTATTGTCTACTGTCGCACGTACCTTTGACCCCAATGGGTGGATTTGCCCCGTGCTGTTTATGGCCAAGTGTTTCTTGCAACGGTTATGGGCTTCGGGTGTGTCGTGGGATGAACCCCTCTCGGACGAGTTACTCCGAGATTGGTCGAGCTTCGTTTCATCCCTCCCCGAGATTAATGAAGTGCATTTGCCGAGGCTATTCCTCCCTTCTGAAAATTGTAAAGTTACTCTTCACGGCTTTTCCGATGCCTCCGAACGTGGATTTGCTGCGGCCGTGTACCTCCGCACCGTTACTGTTGACGGAGTTGTTGCTGTGCATCTGGTGATAGCGAAAAGCAAAGTCGCTCCCCTTCGGACTCGTCATACGATCCCGAGGTTGGAATTGTGTGGAGCTGCCCTCCTAATGCGTTTGTTGAACCATGTATGGCTCACATTAGGTCGATCTATTGCGATACAAGAGGTTTATGCTTGGACGGACAGTCAGGTCGTCCTTTGTTGGTTGAAGGCTCCGGCGCACACCTTGGACGTGTTTGTGGCCAATCGAGTGTCGCAGATTTGTAATTCCGACATCGAGTTGATTTGGAGACACGTGCCGGGAACCATGAATCCCGCGGATTGTGCGTCTCGGGGTTGTGTAGCCCCAACCCTAATTAACCACCCCCTCTGGTGGGGCCCCCAGTGGTTGATGCGGCCTGAGTCGGAGTGGCCGCCCTCTCCAGCGTTGTCGAACGTAGCCGTTCCTGATATGCGGGCATGCGTCCTGGAGACTAACCCCGCCGGGGAAAAGGATTTGTTGTTGGATCGGTACAGCTCCTTACAGAAGCTGCTTGGTGTTACCGCTTGGATCAGACGTTTTGCGTACAATTGCAGAAACCCACGCGCGAGGCGTGATTCGTCGGTTCTCACTCCGGACGAGCGTAGGGACGCGCTCTTGTTTTGGGTCCGGAGAGTACAAGCTGATAGTTTTGAGTCCGAGATTGAAATTTTGCGTTTAGGCCGTCGCAAGTTGAAGGGCGCGGTATCGCGATTGAATCCCTTCCTGGACGAGAGTGGGCTTTTGCGAGTCGGCGGAAGACTTCGAAATGCGAACCTGCCGTATGGAGCTCGTCACCCCCTCTTGTTACCTAAAGCCGGACATTTGACTCAACTGATAATAACAGATCGCCATGTGAATGCACAACATGCTGGCTGTAATGCTTTGTTGGCCATTTTGCAGCGTGAATTTTGGATTTTGTCTGCTCGTCGAGCCATTCGCACTGTGGTTTTCCGTTGCCTGCCTTGTTATCGATTGAAGGCCGCGACCATGCAGCCCCAGATGGGTGATTTGCCTGCTGATCGCGTCACGGAATGTAGAGCTTTTGCCGGAGTCGCCACCGACTTCGCCGGTCCCTTTACTGTAAAGGCTTCGAGACTGCGTAATGCTAAAACCTATAAGGCGTACTTGTGCGTGTTTGTGTGTTTGTCCACCAAGGCTGTCCACTTGGAAATTGTCTCGGAATTGTCTACCGAAGCCTTTGTCGCCGCCTTGAGCAGATTTGTTTCCCGTAGAGGACTGCCGTCATTGATACGTTCCGATTGTGGTACTAATTATAAGGGAACGTGTAATTATCTTAAGGAAGTAGTTAAGTTTTTTGTTGATAATAAAATAGACATTGGAACCACCCTCTCCCGGCGTGGGATAATCTGGAAGTTTAGCCCTCCAGCTTGTCCGACCTGGGGAGGAATTTTTGAAGCTTGTGTAAAGGCTGCCAAGACACACTTGCGTCGCGTGATTGGAGAAACTATTCTCACGTTTGAGGAACTTGATACGGTATTTTGTAAAATTGAGGCCGTCCTCAACTCGCGACCCTTGTGCCCGTTGTCTTCGGACCCGAATGACCTGGAAGCGTTGACGCCAGGTCATTTCTTGATCGGACAGCCCCTTTTGGCGTTGCCTGAATATCCGATTCAGGATGTAGGATCCCATCGTTTGTCGCGATACCAACTTTTGAAACAGATGTCCCAAAACTTCTGGGCACGTTGGTCGATGGAGTATTTGCATATCCTACAACAGCGCGTGAAGTGGACAGATAAAACCACCCCACCCCAGACTGGCGACCTCGTGTTGATTAAGGATGCTAACCTGCCGCCCCTATGTTGGCGAAGGGGGCGCATTGTTAAACTCTACCCCGGAACTGACGGAGTTCCTCGTTTTGCTGAGGTTTTGGTTCGAGATTCGGTTTTGAAGAGAGCAGTTAGTGGGCTCTCCCGATTACCCATAGATTGACGTACCGTTCTTAACGGTCCGGGGCGGGGGGATGTTCGGAAAAGATCGACGTTTCTGAACGCAACTCTAATGTCACGTCAAATTGACATTAGCTGTCACTTGAAGTTGACAGTGACACTTGATTGAAATTCTTCGTAGAAAATGTCGGAATAATTTTGCTGAATTTGTTAAAATCGCTCGCGTTGAATGTGCCTGGCATATCGAGTTTGAATACATCTTAAATTATCTATGTGATCCCGTTTTGTACGACCAAGGTTTTGATGCCATCTCTGGAGTGGCCGGTCGCGGATGCTTTGAAAGATAACCTTTTCTACCACACGCGCTTGTTGCAGGGACTGTAAATCATAATAAAAGAGGCTCCCCCGTGTGTGTCTTTGTGTATCTATTGTTGAAACGCCCAGTGTCTTGTGAACGCTGTTATTTGTGTTGTGAGTGAGGTCACTAATTGGTAAGGTCTGCAGAAGAAGAAGATACCTGGGGCGCGCGCCCCGTCTCGCCGCAGCCGAGGAGACGGTCGACCCACAGACCCGTATGTAACCTTACCTTACTTAAAAGTCTCTCCGCTGTGTATCGCAGTCCTATTGTTCAGTTACATCCCGGCTGAAACCAAGATTTGTCCGGAGTCTATACTCATGATAGCCTTCCACTGCGCCAATGCTGACTCCGCGGTCTAGGCAGGGGTGTACTGAACAGAGTCGTCAAATTTGAAAAATGTCCTTCACATAATAGTAAGGTTACTTTCCATCACAATACAGAATACCGCTTAAATTAAGTACAATTTTGCTTATTACCTAAAACAGTAAACAATTTTCAACCAAACAAGGAATCAAATAGTTTAATGAACACACTAATCTTAATCTTATTCACATTATATTATAGGATTAATAAAAAGGAAACTGCAAGCTGCGCCGCATATTCAAATTTATAAGTATTAACAAATAAAAGGCATTTTTGAATAAATAATACAATTATTAGAAAAATTGCTGTAACTGTAAGACACGGGTACCAAAATTACCATGAGACACACCAGCTCGCTCATAAAACTATATAATACTATTATAAACCATATCCCGAACACCTTTAACACAAGTAGACATGAGCAGACCCACCCCACTGGCAGCACCCGTTCACGAGCATGACGCATGAGCCAGCCATCGCTTCGCTTAACCATATTTTAGGGAACGTAACGACATTCTACAGAAGGAAGATTTGTTTGTAATGGATCAACTTAAAAATTCCTAGATCGATTCTAAAAATTCTTCCAACCAGGATAAATAAAGCTCTTTTTTTCAGAGTGTCAGGCTCTATTTTATCCCGATATATAGTGGTGGCCACATAATTAAGGACGCCAGTCGATTTTCATACAAACGAGATAACTTTGAGGCCTGTAGAGCGATCTGAATCTCCTCCATTCACTCCCTGGATGGCCATCATCAGATCACAGCTAGGTCAATCCTTGGCGGTGAACCAACTCTGCAAAGATACCTCGTTTGTATGAAAATCGACTGGCGTCCTTAATTATGTGGCCATCACTATATACCCACCGGAGTAGGCACCACGTGGGAAAACAGCGGGAAGCAACTATATTACTATAGTGAATCCTACTAATATTATAAATGCGAAAGTTTGTTTGTTTGGATGTATGTTTGTTACTCTTTTACACAAAAAAAACCGCCTTCAAAAAAACCACATCAAAAAAGTAAGAAATAATTCCTCACCAAATAAATAACGTAAGTACTTTGAAGTCGGGCGTGAAACATGTACAATTTTTTGTTGTTTTTGTTAAAACCCGCCCGACTTCAAAGTACTTACGTGATTTATTTGGTGAGGAATTATTTCTTACTTTTTGATGTGGTTTTTTTGAAGGCGGTTTAATTTTTTTATAAAAATAATTTTTATTTCACTCTTTTTAGTGCATCGTGCAGGCAATTTACGTGTTTTCTGGTAAATAGGTATGTGATCAAAGTGAAAACCTCCTTTTTCGAAGTCGGTTAAAATACCTTGAGGTATCCCATCCCCTTTTTAACAAAACAAGAATCATCTAAATCGGTTTATAAACAAAGGAGTTATGCCTAAAGATACGTATTAAATTCACATAAAGTGGTAACGAAAACGACAGTATTTTCAAGATTTCCTGAAAACTACAGAAACGATTTCAAAATTTCAAAAAATGGGACCAACTTGGAAACCAACCTGATGTAATAACGTTTGAACCATTTCAATCGGTTCAGCCGTCTTCGAGTAATCGGTGGACATACACAAAAAAAAAAAAAAAAAAACATACATACAGACGAATAGAGAACCTCCTCCTTTTTGATTTAGAAGCCGGTTAAAAAACTGAATGGATCTGAATAAAATTTGCAACAGAGATAGATTATAGGCTGGAATAACAACGATACTTTTCATTCCGATATTCCCAAGGTAACGGGAACCAGACGCTAGTTAATGAATAAAAGTGCAACTCACAACACTTCGCGCACTGCGGGTGGAAGCTCTGCCCCCCTATAACCGCCTTATCGTTGTCATTGACGGACTGCAAGCAGCGCGCGCAGATACACCGCTTGCACTGACCGCAGCAGTCCTCGGAGGCGGACGCTCGTTAATGAATAAAAGTGCAACTCACAACACTTCGCGCACTGCGGGTGGAAGCTCTGCCCCCCAATAACCACCTTGTCGTTGTCATTGACGAACTGCAAGCAGCGCGCGCAGATACACCGCTTGCACTGGCCGCAGCAGTCCTCGGGGGCGGACGCTCGTTAATGAATAAAAGTGCAACTCACAACACTTCGCGCACTGCGGGTGGAAGCTCTGCCCCCCTATAACCACCTTATCGTTGTCATTGACGGACTGCAAGCAGCGCGCGCAGATACACCGCTTGCACTGACCGCAGCCGTCCACGGGGCGGACGCTCGTTAATGAATAAAAGTGCAACTCACAACACTTCGCGCACTGCGGGTGGAAGCTCTGCCCCCCGATAACCACCTTGTCGTTGTCATTGACCGACTGCAAGCAGCGCGCGCAGATACACCGCTTGCACTGGCCGCAGCAGTCCTCGGGTGGCGACGGGGCCTTCGGCTCTAAAATATTGGACTTGAATTTAAAATCGTTGCTCCTCTAAATTATCGACAGACTGCTTAAATGTAAGTTATTAGCAATCACTTAGCAATCAAAACTTGCAGAAATTGCATTAGCATTGCTGCTTTAGTAAGACAGTCGTCACATTGATTCTTACTAAGGCAGCAATCGAACTATCATTGCAATAAAATTTGACAAGCAATCGATTGCTTATAAGTTACATAATCAGGCCGCCGGTGTATCCCACTATTTCTATTATCTACTTACTATCAATCGAATGTTGGTCCCACTATTTCCATTGCGATTGCGCGACTGGTCGACGTGCCTCTTTAGAATTGTTTTTTATATTATCCTCTATAAAGCTGACATTTTTTATCTTTATCAGAACAATGGGATACAATTGGGAAAAAGCATATCCCACAATTACTATTTTGAATTTCCATAGAAATAGTTGAATACACAGAAATAATCAAGACATTCATTATTACATTCAGAAAACTGTGATCTAGCTTTTGAAGACAAGACTCATAATAGCTTCGTGGTGACGGCAGAACTGCTACCATGGCACAAGGAACATTAATGTCGCGGCCACTTAAAGTCACTCGATCACAACTTCACTCGCTAGTTTTCTTGCACACCACTATATTTTAATGAGCGATTTTCTGAGAGGCCATTTAAAAAAAAAAAAAAGCTTCCAATTGCTTGACTAGATGGCGTTGAATAAGTATGTACATGTCTATGGTATATTTTGGTATGAAACATATTTAAATTAATTACTTTTTAACTAATAATATATTAAATAGGTACTACTGTGAGGAACAGAAACGAAATAGGTAAATTTAAAGATTTAGGTAAATAAATAACATCTGTCTGACGTTCCGTTTTACGTAAAAAAGTCGCGTCAAAGTAAAATTTATAACGTTCCGTTCCTTTTAACTGCATAGGTGGGACAGCGCCATCTAGTGGCTGAGCTTTCAGAAAATCGCCCAACAAAGATTTTAGGGTATGATAGTGTCCCATCAATACGAAAAATTTTTACTATGGAGCCAACCACGGAATCGCGATAAAAAAACAGCTGTTCCTTACAAAAGTACAACATCGATTCTACTGAAACGTATAGAATGGGGACAGCTGATTTTTCTTTCGCAACGCCCCTTTCGGACTGTAGGTTCCACTGCTAGGTTCCACTAATGGGTCCAACCAAATTTTCAAATACTCATGGACCCATTTAGGTCGTGGAACTAAGAATACTAATTTATAAATATATTTTATTGTATTAGTAGCCCCACTATCCATACTTGATTGAACTTGATGAAACCTTCATGATATATATTTTTTGTAGTATATATAAATTCTAATATTGGTTTCTATTATTCGTTATAATAATAATAATAAAAAATAATAAATAAAATCATTTATTTCCATTAACAGAATAACACATTAGAAACAATGGGTTGGAGCTTCCCTTTAAGCTTTAAGGCCTGCGTTAAGAAGCCCCGCTCCTCCTTAATGATTCCAAAATTTTTACAAATTATTTACTACTATAAACATTTTTAGGACTATAAAAATGGTGATAAATCAAGATTCAGAAGATCAAGAAGACTCGATAAGATTGGTTTAGGTAAGGTCTGCCTGTAGTGTATGTGTATGTGTGTGTGTGTGTGTGTGTGTGTGTGGTGTGTATGTGTGTGAGTGAGTGAGTGTGTAAGTTAGCTTGAGTAAAAGTATGCTCGTTTTTTAATATAATTAATACTATTTTCATTTTTATAATCTATTTATTAAGTTTATGATATGAATAAGAGGAGTGATTCCGTCTCTTCCCACGTTTTGGTTTGTAGCCATTTGATTACTAGTTTTTTAGTTTCATTGTGTGGTTTGTTATAAATGTGTAGTTCTCTGTTTGTGATATTATAAAGGTGAGCAGATTGAGTGGTGTATTGTGTTTGTGCAAATTTCGTCCTAACTCTCGGAGTGTGTGCTACTATATCTTTTCTTCTCCTATTTATTATATTCGGCTTGTATGGCAGTGTTTTGTGGCATTTTAGAATGCTTTGTAAGATATATAACTTTCTTACTGAAAGGAGATTATTTAATTGGTAAAGGCTTTCCGTTGGGAAACGCATTTTTTTGAAAAGCATTACCTTTAGCAAATATCTTTGAGCTCGTTCTAAATCCAGAAATTTGGTTTTACCAGCACCTCCCCAGACAGTAATGCAATATGTTAAGACAGACTGTACTAGAGTTATATAAATGGTATTCAACAGACTATTTGGTGAGGCGCTGCCTTTTCCAGTATCTCGTGGAATCACATGCCGTAAGGTTTTAAAGATCCACACTAGTTTCCTTATTTTATTATTCATATATTCCAGATGTGGATGCCACGATAATCGACTATCCATCACAACTCCCAAATATTTTATTTGATCGACTCTTTCAATAATTCTGCAATTGCAGTTGTTGTAGTTGTTTGAATCTTCACAGTAATGTATTTTGATATCAAAAAGGTCGATTGGTTGGGCTCTATTGTATATACCAAAGGAAACAAACTTAGTTTTTTGGATGTTAAGTGTGAGAAGGTTTGATTTTAGCCACTCAGCGATTTGACTCAGTCCTTGTTCAGTATGTATTTTTAAGTTATCCCATGTATCAGCAGTAAAAATTATTGCGGTGTCATCTGCGTATGAAAAGATTGTAGCGTGGGGTATCTGAGCATTGCACAATTCATTTAAATATACGAGAAATAGGGTAGGCCCTAGGACACTCCCCTGCGGTACCCCGTATGAAGTGTAAGCCTCCTCACTAATAACCTCCCCTATTTTAACGCTCTGCTTCCTATCTGTGAGGTAGCTTTTAAAAAGATCAAGACAGGTACCTCTAATACCGATTTCTTCTAATTTGCGCACAAGGATAGGGATAGCGACGGTGTCAAACGCTTTTTTTAGGTCTAGGAAGACTCCAAGGCACTTTTTGCTCTTATCTAGTTGTTCTACCACCAGCGAACTAAGGGCACTCACTGCATCCTCCGTTGATTTTCCTCGCTGGAAGCCGAATTGGGAAGTTGATATATAATTATATTTATTTAAATAGTTAAGGAGTCTTGTGTTGATCAATTTTTCCAAAATCTTAGAGATCGCTGGCAGCACTGAGATAGGCCTGTAATTGCTGACATCTTCCCTATCCCCACCCTTGTACACTGGTGTTATAATAGATTGTTTCAGAACAGTTGGGAATGTGCCTTTTTCGAAACATAAGTTGGCAAGGTGTGTAATGATTGGGATAATTAGGTGCTTAGCTTGTTTGAGGAATCCTGTGTGAATATTATCCCATCCCGGTGCACTATCATTTTTCAAGTTCATTAAAACACTATTAACCTCTTCACAGTCAGTAGGAAGTAATACAAATGAGTTAGATTGGTGAGAGATCTTTTTATAGTTTGGTTTTAGTGTTGGCTTGACTTCAGGAGGACGCACCAAGGCAGATGCCAGGTCTTTGCCGATATTTGCAAAATATCTATTTACTGAATTGGCAGATTCTAAGGGTTGTGATTTTATATTAAGGAGTTCCATATTCAAGTTATTAATTTTATTTGTGTAAGTAATCTGTTTTATGTTTTTCCATAATGCTTTATTATTTGACAACGATTTCGATAGCAAATCTCTTTCATATTTTCTTTTTATATTTTTAATCAACCTGTTACAAAAATTTCTGTAGCGTCTATACGTTATTTTGTTTATCTCATTATGTGGGTCCTTTTGAAATATTTTTTGAAGCTTATTCCTGGTTCTAATACACCGTAGTATGCCAACCGTAATCCAGGGCTTAAGAATGGTTTGACTATTTGGTATTGGAATAATTTGTGTATTTTTCTTAATACTGTCGCTGATATTTTGAATTAACCGATTGATTAATATATCTGGGTCAGTACAATAAAGCAACTCAGAGAGATTTTTTCTTTGGAGATGGTCTAGAGCAGTTTCAAAATCAATTACAGTTTTAGTCTTTTTTATGTAAGGGTGATTTTTTACTTTTGATATAGCGAGTAGTGTACAAAAATGATCAGTAGTTGTCGTAGCAAGAACAGCAATAGATGCTTTAGTCTTTTTTGTGTTAATTTTCAGCATAAAGTGGTCTAAGCAACTTTTTTCTCTTGTTGGTAAAATGTGTCCCGCTAGTATTCCCAAAACTGACAATTTATTTAAATACTGTATCCGATTCTGATACTCTTGAGACCGTTCGTCCTCTTTAGGAGCAATATTAATGTTTATATCACCTGCAACGACGACGCTGTTAGAAGTATTTAATGTTTCTATGTGAGTACATAAAGAATCTATGAAAGCGGTTGCATTATTATTAGTTATAGTTTTAAGTATATCATACAGGTGTAATAATTCATGTAAGCTAAATACATTTCTTATAAACTGTAGTTAAAGCGCATGCGTCGGGAGGTAAAAAACTTATAACGCCATATTTTTTTATTTTAATTTTTTCTAGTTATTTCTCTTTATGATTAAACTTGCGATATAGCTTAATCGAGTTCCTAACGCGGTCAACAAAGCTCACTGTAATATTTATTTTTTGCTTTTTAGTCAAGTGGAGATATAAGTACTTGCACATCTTAATAGCCCCACCATTATTATGTAGTGGAGACAAGAGTACTTGAGAATTTTGTTGGACCCATTAGTGGAACCTAGCAGTGGAACCTACAGTCTGAAAGGGCAACGCCGTGGATAGCCCATAGGTAAAAATTGATCGTATTGATGGGACACACAGACATACATCGAGAGTGATGGGACACTATCATACCCTAAAATCTTTGTACTATCTAAAATTTAGAGGTGTATAACGATCTCTCACCTTCAGTCTTCTTGTCCTTATCCTCTTGGGGCTTCGCCCCCGGCGCCCACTGCATCCACCAGTTGTTCGTGAACATCCTGGGAGCGTCGCCCTTGAACCTCGACATCACGTGCGTCTTGAAGCAGTTGCTGCAGAACACGTGGCCGTAGAACATCTTGAGGGATGTTGGAATTGTCCGGCAGATACCTGGTCATATCAGATGCTGTTGGACATTTGTGCTGTGTCTGGGTAATACCTAACGACAGAGAGATGTTGGGATTGTCCGGCAGATACCTGGTCATATCAGAATGATGCTTTTGGACATTTGTGCTGTGTTTGGGTAAAACCTAGCGACAGATGTTGGGATTGTCCGGCAGATACCTGGTCACATCAGAATGATGCTTTTGGACATTTGTGTTGTGTTTGGGTAATACCTAACGACAGAGAGATTTTGGGATTGTCCGGCAGATACCTGGTCATATCAGATGCTGTTGGACATTTGTGCTGTGTTTTGGTAATACCTAACGACAGATGTTGGGATTGTCCGGCAGATACCTGGTCATATCAGATGCTTTTGGACATTTGTGCTGTGTTTGGGTATTACCTAACGACAGAGAGATGTTGGGATTGTCCGGCAGATACCTGGTGAGGTCATATCAGATGCTGTTGGTTGTGTTTGAGTAATATCTACATTTACCTTAACCGCCACTGTGGTCTAGTATTTCACACCACCAATTTAAGACCCAGAGGTCCCGGGTTAGATTCCCAGTGGGGGTACATATTCGGTTTGGTTGGTGGTAGGACTTGTTCGTAGTCCATTCGTAGTACCACGATCTTATCTAAGTCTGACGCCATAACAGTGATGTTTCCAGCATTATTGAGTTCCGGCAGTTGGAGATAAGATAGCCAGTTGCTCAGCGATTAAGAATTCCGGGAGTAGTGCGCTTCCACCTTCAGTCTTATCACCACTTAACATCAGGCAGGTGTGATGAAGGCGTAGTGCTATCCCGTTGAGTATACAAAAAACATACACTAGTTTACTTAAAGGGGTAAATTTTGGTTGTATGTTCGAGGTTAAGGGTTCCACACTCACACTATCAGTCCGCCCGCAGGCAAGGGCCTGTCAGTTAGCCGCAACAGGCCACACACTCGGTTCCTTTTAAGGTAGCACTGACGGGCCCTTTAGGTAAAATAAAAAAAGAACTTACAACATGTACTGCACATTCTGTGGAAATTCTGTCCATCTATGTCAACTTTGTCGTCCGCATCGATTGGTAGGAAGCAGCGCGCGCAAAAGCATTTCTTCGGTGGATCCTGGGATTTGTCCATTTTATTTTTAATTACCTTTTAATTTTGAATAAATTTGAAATAATAAATACTTTTTATAAACAATTTAGTAAAAGAATCAGCAAGCTGAACCCATGACAGGTTTGATTTGAGTGAAATATGATGGAATAAAAGAAGAACGAAATTATTTGATAGAATATTTTGAATTATTATTTTTTTGTGTGCTTTCTGTTTATACCATGAACAACTTGTTGCAAACTTTTCTGTACACAGATGTACAACAGAAATCTTCAGTGCCTATGTGGCCTATGCACATGATGCACATCTTTGAGTATTCAAAACATGCACATGCACCGCATTTATTGAGCACGCCATCAACGCGCGCTTTTTAACGGCGCTCTTCAAAAACGTGGAGTGCATAGCATAGGCATAGCACTAGTATAGTATTATATTATCTGTGGCATAGCCTTAGTGGCATAGCATAGTTTCTTGCTTAACCGCGCACAGCGCAGTCGTTGGCTCAACCCACACGTCACACGTACATACCACAAGACAAGCACAACCACACCACATCGCAGCGACAAAATTGTGGTCACGCGTGTGAATAGTGTCGATGCAGCTTTTTGCAGTTGCGTTGTGGTTGTACGACAAATGTCCATGTGGTTGCGTTGTCGTTGTCGCTAGTAGTTGTGATGTGGTTACGACACGCACTCTAGTGTGCCTTTCAGCCAGTAGGGAGTTATTCTATGGAGTATATACCTACATGTTCGGTGCTTTCAGTAATATAGTCCTGAGATTTATAGTCCCACACTCCTGTCTGTTCCGGGGACAGCCGTGACAGGAAAGGAGCCACTTGCAATACGAAATTAGCTGTCAAAATGGACTGTCGTCGTATGAAAATTGTTTTAGTTCCAAAGATTATCACCGGAACAGAAATGCTTGTCGCACTATATCTGTCCTGCCCTTGTCCAGCCCCACTAATAGAGGTCAGTTGTCCAGCCAGGGGGGCTACCGCGTAACTTTATGGATATGAACTTCATACGTTTTTGGGGACTATAAGACAATTTTATAAAGAAAATAGCCGCTATCAGTTCCTTGTTTTGTGACGTCGGGTAAACGATAACTATTCTAGCTAGCAACGTTCAACAGAACAAATAAGGAATGGGCGATTTTCTGAAAGCTCAGCCACTAGATGGCGCTGTCCCACCTGTGCAGTTAGAAGGAACGGAACGTTATAAATTTTACTTTGACGCGACTTTTTACGTAAAACGGAACGTCAGACAGATGTTATTTATTTACCTAAATCTTTAAATTTACCTATTTCGTTTCCGTTCCTCACAGTAGTACTTATTTAATATATTAATAGTTTCCTTTGGGTTTTTAAAAAGTAATTAATTTAAATATGTTTCATACCAAAATATACCATAGACATGTACATACTTATTCAACGCCATCTAGTGAAGCAATTGGAAGCTTTTTTTTTTTTAAATGGCTTCTCAGAAAATCGCTCATTCAAATGACAGTTGAAGCCCATACCCATATCCAGATTTCTTAGCCGGTAGCCCCCCTGTAGTTGATCCTCTATTCCTGGTTGCCACCACCTCGATCGCCATCGCCACCACTACTGGTGGCAATTCGGGTTTTATTTCCTGGCAACCAGGAATATTTTTCCATATCGTCACCACTGGTGGCAAAACGGATTATTGATTGCCGCCCAGTAGTGGCAATGAGGGATATTCTTCCAGATCACCACCACTAGTGGCAATACGGAGTTTTTTTCCTGAATGCCGCCCAGCCGGCCTAGCATGAGCGGCTTATAACGCGCGATATGATATGGTACGGCATGCCGTCTTGCTTACACCTTAGTGGGGTAAGCAAGACAACTTGCCGTACCATATCATATCGCGCGCTATAAGCCGCTCATGCTAGGCCGGCAGTTGTGACATTCAGAAATAGACCTACTAAAATACCGTCTGCTACCAAGTAGCTATTATTTTTATATAAACTTTTAGATCTTATATATTTATGAACTTCTTGCATGCAACCTATTGACACAGTTAACATAGCTTGATGAAAATTTATTGACAAAGCATTCCCACAGGCAGCACCCGTTCACGAGCACGTAAAAGTGGATATGTTTATAGTTCTATACTGTTAGAGCCAACGGTAGAGACAAGTGGAGAAAGCAAAAAAAACTCTGTATTGCCACCAGTAGTGGTGGCGATCTCGAAAACTATTCCTCATTCAGGAAAAAAATTCCTTATTGCCACCAGTGTTGGCGATGGAGGTGGTGGCAACCAGGAATAGACGAAGTCGATCAGCCCTAGAGGTCAGTGATCAGCTTCTTTTGGATCAGTCAATCCTACTTAATATTATAATATAATATAATATAATATAATATAATATAATATAATATAATATAATATAATCACTACATAGTATAAAACAAATTCGCTTTCTCTGTCCCTATGTCCCTTTGTATGCTTAAATCTTTGAAACTACGCAACGGATTTTGATGCGTTTTTTTTAATAGATAGAGTGATTCAAGAGGAAGGTTTATATGTACTTTTTATCCCGATATTCCCACGGGAACGGGAACCACGCGGGTGAAACCGCGGGCCGCCGCTAGTATAATATAATTTGCATAATCCTTCCTACTATCCTATTATTATATAATATTATAAATGTGAAAGTTTAGATGTTTGGATGTTTGTATGTTTGTTGCTCAATCACGTCAAAACGGCTGAACGGATTTGGCTGAAATTTGGGACACAGATACTTTTCAGCCTGGATAGAAACATATATAAGCTACTTTTCATCCCGGAAAAATATCACATTCCCGCGGGAAACGTCGTGAACTCCACGCAGGCGAAGCGGGCGGAAAGCTAGTAATATTATATAAAGTGAAAGGGTGTTCGTCATTTTGTGCGTTTGTCCGTCTTATTTTCATGTTTTATTTGTGTGCGTTACCGCCGCAAAAACTTGTGCTTTAGAGAGATGAGACCTTATCAGATAATTAGTGTGTCGTGAGGAGAAATTTGTTTACTAATAGCAAAATTTGTGTGAATTGTAGTTTTTGAGATATTTGACAAAAACAGTTTTTGCCAGGGTCACGTTTTAAACGTTACCCTGGCAAAAAAAGTTGTCGTAGCTCGGAACTAAATACATGAATAGGTAGCTTTTGTTGCGTTGTAAATGTTAGCAAACAGCAAAAATTGTGTGTGTTATGGTTCTTGAGTTATTTGAGTTTTTGCTGGGGTAACGTTTTGAGATTTCCCATATCTCAGAAACGGTTCAACGCAGAAGTTTGAAAAAAATACCTGTAAGAGACCTGAATTTGTTTAAATTTGTTTAAACATTAGTTTTTGATTTGGTTGTCGTAAACCAACGTAATTAAATGTTTTCGAAAATCAGAAAAAACTGATTTGTAAGTAAACTATTACATTTACAACCAAACAAACAGCTGCAAAAAATACCCGTGGTAGACACTTATTATGTCTAGAATTTTAGATCTTGTAACTTTACACGATTTAAAGATAAAGATAAATTTGATAAATTTTAGACTGGTCGTACTTTAGAGATCGAATACACAGTTTCCATAACATTAAGGCACATGGCATACATTAAACAAATTTAAGTAATTCATGAACATTCGTTCCTGTTAACTTCTTTAGCTTTCAATTACAGCTATCATGAAAGATATATCAAAAACAAGAACATGACAACAATTCTCTAGTAACCCGCCCAAATTGTGGAGGTCACGTAAAAGCGACCGCGCCATACATAAGCGTATCCATCTTAAATGAACGGGATGTTATGGATATTTTGTTAGTACAGTTGCGTACAAAAGTTCGCTGGTCAGATTATCTTCACTACATAGTATAAAACAAAGTCGCTTTCTCTGTCCCTATGTCCCTTTGTATGCTTAAATCTTTGAAACTACGCAACGGATTTTGATGCGTTTTTTTTTAATAGATAGAGTGATTCAAGAGGAAGGTTTATATGTACTTTTTATCCCGATATTCCCACGGGAACGGGAACCACGCGGGTGAAACCGCGGGCGGCCGCTAGTTAAATATAAAATGTACGTTAGTCTCGCAAAAACTAAAGAATGGCTGGGCCGATTTTAGTTTTAAAATGTCTGTCGTATTCCAGGGGGAAGTTTAATTTAACGGTAAGAAATATATATGGAAAAATTGCGTAGAAGATTGTTAAAAAACATTTTCCCGTAAAACTGTTCCTAGAGAGCTCGTCAGATAAGTGGAATGGACAGTAGGTGACAGTTTTAGAGTGCGGCTGCGCGCGGTCAAAATCGAATACTAATCATTTACCATAACCTTAGAACGAAGAAAATGTACTGTAACTAGCGCCAAAAACGCACCAGTTGCGCGAAAATTGCGCACGGACGGACTCTATGTAGGTACAGTTGGGCGGAAATCACCCGCAGCAGCTGCAATCGGAGTTGTCACTGCGACATGACGTCATCGCAATAGCGCGCAAGGAAAGCAAATTTACAAAAGCTGGTGAAACTTTACAACGCTGTAACTTTGGAAATCCTGGACAGATTTCGATGAAACCAAAACTGTTATTACTTGCACGAGTACGCGCATTAAACGCAGTAATTTTTATAGTCATACTAGCGGCCGCCCGCGGTTTCACCCGCGTGGTTCCCGTTCCCGTGGGAATATCGGGATAAAAAGTACATATAAACCTTCCTCTTGAATCACTCTATCTATTAAAAAAAACCGCATCAAAATCCGTTGCGTAGTTTCAAAGATTTAAGCATACAAAGGGACATAGGGAAAGAGAAAGCGACTTTGTTTTATACTATGTAGTGATTTTGATGTGTTGGTGTGCCTCATTGTTTACGACACAGACTAATTCGTTGGCTGGGTCGGAAGAGCGAGCGTTCCCATCTTGTCTCGCGTCAAGACAATATTACGCACGGCTGCGTTGACATTTCAGAGAGCGAGTTTACTTCGGAAGTCCTGTAGAACACGTGATAGGTTACAAATTGGTGACTAGTCTATATAATTTGTGATTTGGTGCCACTTCCACGACAAGGTTGGTTAAGCAATAGTCACCTTCCAGTCCACGTGTCAAAATATGACTATGGCTTGGCTTGACATGTTGTGTAAAGTTAGCACGGCATTGTGGCAGATGTAAAATAATACACTCAAGTTGGGTACCAAAGTCAATCTTAATGAAAATTTGTATATCCTACTTCCTACTAATATTATAAATGTGAAAGTTTAGATGTTTAGATGTTTGTATGTTTGTTACTGAATCACGCAAAAACGGCTCAATGGATTTGGCTAAAATTTGGGACACAGATACGTTGTGGCCTGGAGAGAAACTAAGGCTACTTTTTATCCCGGAACAATATAACATTCCCGCGGGATAACGTCGGGTATACCACGCGGGTGATGCCGCGGGCGGAAAGCTAGTTTTTATATAAAAGGAAGTTAAATAAGTGATTTACAAATAATAATAATAATAATCATTTTTATATGATTACTAGCTTTCCGCCCGCGGCTTCGCCCGCGTGGACTACACGACGTTCTCCCACGGGAATTTGATGTTTTTCCGGGATGAAAAGTAGCCTATGTTCCTCTCCAGGCTATAAAGTATCTGTGTCCCAAATTTCAGCCAAATCCGTTGAGCCGTTTTAGCGTGATTGAGTAACAAACATCCAAACATCCAAACATCTAAACTTTCACATTTATAATATTAGTAGGATATATAGTAGGATTATGATTACCTACTCATCATCGCCTGAATTGTCACAAGTCACAACCGTCGTTACCACCTGTATTTATAATAAACATAGATTATTTAAGAAAATATAATTTAATAAATGCCGAATCCCAAAATCCAATTCAATTGCGGGTGTACGCCGCACGCGGCTTCTTTTGTTTATGCGGCGGCAACCTTTGACAAAAAGCGGCACGTGCCAATGCGGTGCGATAAAAGGGCGACATTATTTAAGCGAATGGGCGTTTTCACATTGGACGATAACGACACCGACACGATACTACACCGATATCGGCACGACAGACAATATCGTTGACGGTAACGAACGACACAGTGTGAAAGCATTTAGTAGTGATTGTATCAAACTGCCAGTCCGACGATATCGTGCCGATATTGTTTCGTTACCGTTATCGTCCAATCCAATGTGAAAACGTTCAATGGACTTTAAAACGGTAAATATTTGCGATAGGCGAACGAGGCGAGAACCGACTTGCATCGCGAAAGTAAAAAAAGTTTAGCGTGGCGTTTTCGTTGCGTTGTGGTATAAAAATAAAACAATTGGTTTGACTAAAGAGTAACAACAAATTACTATAAATGTATTTATTGGTACATGATTGGTACTGACAAATAAATCACACTATAAATTGCTTACTGAGGTTATTACCTACTTAGGTAGATATAGATTACTACTGACCAACCTTTATTTATTTGCCTTTAAACTAATAACTATCGTAAATGATTAAATTATTTAAAACTATTATTAATAAACATGATTTTTACTTATAAAATAGAAAACTAGTAGAATCAATACTTTACCAATAACGTTTTTCTGCGTAACTGTACAAAACATCGGATACTAAGCTGCTAATTTACGAAGATAGCCCGTACGTATGGTGCGGTCGCTTATAAGTGACCTTTACAATTTCGTCGGCTTATTAAAGAATTGCTGTCTCAATCTTGTTTTTGATATATCTTTCATGATAGCTGTAATTGAAAGCTAAAATTAACAGGAACGAATGTTCATGAATTACTTAAATTTGTTTAATGTATGCCATGTGCCATAATGTTATGGAAACTGTGTATTCGATCTCTAAAGTACGACCAGTCTAAAATTTATCAAATTTATCTTTATCTTTAAATCGTGTAAAGTTACAAGATCTAAAATTCTAGACATAATAAGTGTCTACCACGGGTATTTTTTGCAGCTGTTTGTTTGGTTGTAAATGTAATAGTTTACTTACAAATCAGTTTTTTCTGATTTTCGAAAACATTTAATTACGTTGGTTTACGACAACCAAATCAAAAACTAATGTTTAAACAAATTTAAACAAATTCAGGTCTCTTACAGGTATTTTTTTCAAACTTCTGCGTTGAACCGTTTCTGAGATATGGGAAATCTCAAAACGTTACCCCAGCAAAAACTCAAATAACTCAAGAACCATAACACACACAATTTTTGCTGTTTGCTAACATTTACAACGCAACAAAAGCTATCTATTCATGTATTTAGTTCCGAGCTACGACAACTTTTTTTGCCAGGGTAACGTTTAAAACGTGACCCTGGCAAAAACTGTTTTTGTCAAATATCTCAAAAACTACAATTCACACAAATTTTGCTATTAGTAAACAAATTTCTCCTCACGACACACTAATTATCTGATAAGGTCTCATCTCTCTAAAGCACAAGTTTTTGCGGCGGTAACGCACACGTTTTATTTTTATTTTTATATAGATAACATTTGGAAATTATATTTATTAATTTATGATTAATTAAGAGTGTGTCCTAATTTAACTCCCGACGCTCAGCTGTCAAAAAAACAGCGTCAGGTCTCACAAACCTGACATAATGCTGAATTGGCTTCCTATTTTGATACAGCCGTGAGATATGTCACTTATTTTTTTAAATTTAAGTTCTCAAAATTATATTTTCTCATGTTTGTGTTAATAAATAATTTTTCTTTCTTTCTTTCTAATCCAGGCGGGCGAAGCCGCGGGCGGACGGTTAGTAACAGACTGATATACCTATTATGTATCTACTAAAAGGCAAACCAGGTATCAGAGTGTTTAATAATGATTTATTTACTTCCGACCATAGTTAATATTATACCCACTGCATCCTAAAAGCTAAATGGATGACGCGCAGGTTTATTCTTAATTTTTGATTTCAGATTTCCTGGATAATCACGCTGTGTTGGGGTGAATATGTATTTACGGAAGCACTCTACGCAGAAAACACGGCCGTAATACGTTCTCGAATTGGACAGAAGAGTGTGGCAGACACCTGAAAATAAATAAACTTTTTAAAACTTATATGGTCATTATCAATTTAATAATTATTATTTATAGTGATAATGACCATCATGTATCCGCGCCTGGCTGCGCCGAAATATCGGGAACTTGAGAATAAAACACATGGTAAAAATCCCGTTTTTCATAATATCTAGTTATAATAATATAAACTATCGTCATTTTCATTCATTTGGGCAGGCCCCCTACAAGGTGGACCGACGATCTGGTCAAGGTCGCGGGAAGCCGCTGGATGCGGGCAGCGCAGGACCGATCGTTGTGGAGATCCTTGGGGGAGGCCTATGCCCAGCAGTGGGCGTCGTTCGGTTCGTTCTGACATGATGATCGTCATTTTCAGCTGTTTCATCATCATCGTCAAGCAAGTTTTAGTTTAGTTAGTTAATTTAATTAAGTGTAGGTAAGTATAGTTAGGTATGTTTGTAGATTTCTTCTTCTCCGTTTGTTGACGGAGCTGTGACTAAACCCTCTTTTTAAACAAGAATAAAAAAGATTAAAAATCGTCGTCATTATTATCCGCCCTTCTCAACGTACTGTACATATCCTTCTCTCTTTATACCACGGCCGGGTGCACTTGGCTGAGACTCACTCGTCACTCGCCCAACCACCCGTAGCCACTTATTACACTTATCCTAGTTAGGATCCTAATTAAGCATACATTGCTTTCTTTGAGCTCATTTTTAGCAAGTTATGCAATCAAAACAAGCAATGTATGCTTAATTAGGATCCTAACTGGGATAAGTGTAATAAGCTTTTTAGGGCGCTTGTGCACTACACGGATTTTTTTACTTGACCATGGGAAATCGGCCAACCCTAGCAGCATACAGAGCCCTTTTTAATAAATATACCTACTATATCTATGTACGGAGCCAATTACTCGAAGAGTATAATAATGTCGAGATCTTATCTTAATCTTATCCATCCACCATATATCCACTAAGCAAGTCCAATATTGGCATCGTGTAAAAAGATACAGTCAAATACATTTGCCTGTCCTATAACCAGTGATCAATATACTATTAACTATTGTCTTATTGGACTGGCCTATTGGATTGTGTCGAGTATTGGCGCGCCGTGTACATAAATGCTGCTTATTATGATACATTGGTTATCTTACAACATAATCCACAGTTAGTTCGATTAGTCTGCTGACCATCCATATGTTTTGAATCATTATATTCGGTAACGTAATTATATTCCTCCATGATATTATAGTTTTTATATGTTTATTTTAATAATTTTATACAAAATGCTTATGTCAAGCTTAGGTCATTATTCTTTTATTAGAGATTAGTCTCTTCTTGGTCTCTTCTTCTGAGAAAAAGAGTAAAGACAAACAAAAGAGTACCTATGTAATCTCCGCTAGCAATATTAGTGTTCTGTGTGTGATCACTAGAAAAAAAAGTGTGACCGGTTGGTGACAGGGACCGTACTCTGAAACGCACATCCGAAACTTCGGTTAGCCCCGTCCCTTTCACACGATCCTGTCATGACTCGAGCGTGCGAGGGACGGGTATAACGAAGTTTCGGGTTTTGCGTTACAGAGTTGGCCCTCAGAACAGCGTTTCACAGTCAATCAAGATTGTTAATGCCCGAGCTTCACCTGCGTCTAATGCCATTATTTAGCGCGCTATTTGATATAATACGCAGGTGTAGCCGGGTTTTAGCGCAGTAATTTGATACAATGAGCGCGCTAAGACGCGCATGCCGTTATTAACGCCGTTAGGCGTCACGCAGGTGAAGCCCCGGCATAATAATATTCTGTGCCTGTGGTTCTCTCTTCTCTAAAAAAATTTTACCTTTCGTTTTTTACCATGTCTGTTTATCACTTTGAGTATGTATATAAGTGTATCTATGTATAACACAATCGAGAATCAAAATACAATCGAGATTACAAGTTCACAACTTTTGTTCACAACCGACTTTGTAAACGCTTTCATGGGTATTATGCTATCAAATTAAAAAGTGAAGCTAAAGTGATGCCACATGATACGGTTAAACATACTTTTTCAATACGCCGTATTACAATTTACAACTGTCAAAGTATTTGCATCAAACAACGTTTTCAGGCGTGGCCTTTTTTCTTGTTTTGAATGAAAACAAGTAAATTTCAATAGAAAGTCGCTAGAAAAGCACAAATACGATAACAAGAATGTTGCTTTAAACCAAAATATCAAAATAATCGTTGTTTGAAGGGGTATCCTACGTGATAATTAGCGTTAAAGTTGGACGTCAACGGATATCAAGTTATTCGTGAAATTAGTGTTATTTCATCATGTACGGACGTAAAACACCTTCTACATATCGTTCCACACCATCCGTGTATTCCCATTACACAGGGAAGTAAGTAAAACACTACAAAAACATTTCTTATAAGATTGAAGAAATTGACGGCTTTTTGATCTGGCCTAATGCTATTTGTATAGGAATAACACCGTCTTATATCATATACCCTAACAAATACTATTATTGTTTTGTACATTTATATTACTTTGCTATTCTTGGTCTATTTTTAGTTCAAACACTGACCTAAAACATACCTATTCAAACCACTGTTTCATAATTTTCTTCTCTTATTACCAATGCAGTTAATTTAAAATATTATAATAAATAAAATAAAATAATGTATATTAACATTTATTTTACCAGTATTACTTATAAATTAATAACAAAATTTTGAAAATATGCTGTCGTAAGAATAAAAAAATTGTAGTTTGTGGAGATTTTAATATAGACATCTTAGATATTAAATTAGCACAACTCTCCAGTAAATTCCTTAATCTTTTTAAATCATTTAATTTGCTTCACACTTTTAATGAACCGACGCGAATTACGCCAACATCGGCTACTTGCTTAGATAACATCTTTTCCAACTGTAACTTGGAATTGAGAAATCGGTAATTAATATTATTAAATCCGACCACAGTGGACAACTAGCTTCTTTTGAGCACTATAATGTTATTCCTAAACGCGAAGTAATTTGCAGGCCAATACCGAAACGTGGTATTAATAAATTTAGAAATAATGTACAAGATAAAATTCAATGTTTGCCAGCTTCTGCTGACGCTAATAACTCTTATCAATCATTATTTGATATTGTTGAAAAAGAATTTAGTAACAATTTTAAACAAAAAGTTATAAAGTGTAATGATCGTAAGAAGTTTAGTGACTGGGCCACACCTGGTATTTATAATAGCAGAAGAAAGTTATTTGAACTCTATGCACAAAAAACGACTTCCTGTGATCCTAGCTTCATTGAATATGTCAAGAAATATTCAATAACATTTAGGAAAGTATGTGCTTTGGCAAAATCTAGGTATATTTCAAATAAAATTAAATCATCTGAAAATAAAATAAAAGCTACCTGGAGTATTATAAACCAAGAAACTGGCAAGACAAAAAGCAAAATTAATTCATTTAACTTAAAAATTAATGATCAGACTTTTGAATCAGATATTGAGGTGGCTAGTGCTTTTGAAGGTTTCTTTGCTCGAATACCGTTAGAAACTACTAGCAGACTTAATTCTTGCCCCAACACCGCTGTCTCTCTTATGGAATCTAGTGTGAACAAGTGCCAGGAAACATTTAGTTTTAACTATGTCACTACCGAAGATATTATTAAAGCATTCAAAGCAATAAATATTAAGAAAACAGAAGATCTCTGGGGCATATCTACAAGTATCATCAAATCAATAATTGATGTGATAGCTCCATCATTAGCAATAATTTTTAACCAATGTATAAGTGAAGGGGTCTTTCCTAATTTAATGAAGAATAGTAAAATTATTCCTCTGTTTAAAGCTGGTGACAAAAGTGACCCAGCAAATTTTAGACCTATATCCATACTACCAGCAATAAGTAAAATATTTGAGAAATTAATTTATGCTCAACTTTTAGAATATTTTAAATTAAATAGTATACTGCATGAGAAACAGTTTGGTTTTTCAAAAGGTAAAAGTACAACTGATGCTGGGGTTGCATTTCTAAAACATGTACTTGATGCCTGGGAGGACAAGCAGGATGTAATCGCTATTTTTTGTGACCTTTCCAAGGCATTCGATTGTGTTGATCACCAAACACTATTAAGGAAGTTAAAACATTATGGTGTTTCTGAAATGTCAGTAAGCCTTATGCATTCATATCTGTATGAAAGAACTCAGAAGGTAGTTATTAATAAAACTGAGTCTACCGGAGCTCCCATTACTATGGGCGTACCCCAAGGATCAATATTGGGCCCGCTGTTGTTTTTAATATACATAAATGACCTTCCTTACTACGCGAAGAATTTATGTGAGACGGTGCTATTTGCCGATGATACATCTCTAGTCTTTAAAGTAGATAGAGGTGATGACTGTTCTGACGAAGTAAATAGTGCTCTTTCAAAAGTGTCACATTGGTTTAATAGTAATAATTTATCATTAAACTCAAAGAAAACTAAGTGTTTAAAATTTTCGTTACCTAATGTAAGACAAGTTGATTTTCATATTAGACTAGACGGCGATACGGTCGAATTCATTAACAATACAAAATTTCTAGGTATTATATTAGACTCGCGACTACAATGGGATCCTCATATCGAAGCCTTGGCGAGTAGACTCAGTTCGGCTGCATTCGCAGTTAAGAAAATAAGGCTCTTAACCGATATTGAAACGGCTAGAATAGTCTATTTTAGTTATTTTCATAGTGTTATGTCCTACGGCCTTTTGTTGTGGGGCTCAGCCGCTAACATCCAAAGTATATTCGTGCTCCAAAAAAGGGCTATTCGCGCCATTTACAACCTCCGATCGAGAGATTCTTTAAGAGATCTATTTAAAGAAATAAACATTTTAACTGTTGCAGGACATTACATCTATGAAAATATAATTTATGTGAAAAAGTATTATAATACATTTGTAAAGCAGAGCGATATTCATCGCTTTAACACAAGAAATAAAGATAAACTTGTCGTTCCCAAGTTTAGGCTAGAAAAATCCAGAGCCTCATTTCTGGGGAAAAGCATAGCCTTTTTTAATGAAGTTCCACAGCATATAATTGAACTTCCATTGCATAAATTTAAATGTTACATTAAAGAGTCGCTGATGAGCAAAGGATACTATAAAGTAGACGATTATTTGAATGACCGCAATGCATGGTCATGATGTAACACATAACATAATCACTGTTTAATATGATGTATTTTTATACTAAGCAATTGTTGTATTAGTAACGATATGTTTTTTTTTTTGTAAATGTCGTTACCTAACTAAGAAACGCTGGCAAGTTTCTTGCGCCCATTCTTCTTGTCAGTTAAAAAAGTCTTGAATGGGTGGTAGGAAAATATTGACGATTCATAAGTACATATTTATTATGTCTAAGTGAATAAAGAATATTTTTATCTTATCTTAAAATATAAAAAGAATTGCCCAAAACTTTCAAAAATATTTTAATATTTAATCATTTTCAAAACAATATATTATAAACCTATAAATTTTTAATTTATTCAGGTTTGCATTTAAATTTAATATCAAAATGAAATTTTTTAATTCAAGCTATATTTTAATCTTATTTTTACAGATCATCTACAAACTTACGGTCATCTAAATCGGTTCGCTCGTTAAAGTTGCCATGGTATCAGAAACCAATACTCCATGATGCATACTTCCTGGATCTACAAAGAGGCTCCTTGTTGACAGGGTTCATTTCTTTGGTATGTAGCTTGTGGTTTTAACAACAATATTAAACTAATTTCTGTAAAATTATTATTATAATTATCCTTCTTTTGTTATTATTATTATAATTATTCAAACATTGAAAATACAGTGTGGAATTATTTGATGATGCCTAAAGAGAAAACTAAAACGACCAACATCGCTCGAAGGATTGCTCAGTTGAAGTGGCAGTGGGCGGGACACATAGCGCGGAGAACCGATGGCCGTTGGGGCGGAAAGGTTCTCGAATGGCGACCGCGAACGGGACGACGTTCCGTGGGCAGGCCCCCTACAAGGTGGACCGACGATCTGGTCAAGGTCGCGGGAAGCCGCTGGATGCGGGCAGCGCAGGACCGATCGTTGTGGAGATCCTTGGGGGAGGCCTATGCCCAGCAGTGGGCGTCGTACGGCTGAAATGATGAAAGAGAAAATACTCGAAATAATGGAGAGATAGCAAAATGGACAATAATGTATGGCTTTCGGCAATGTTTATTATTTATTTCATATATCATGCAGGCTTACAGATTTTTTTTCCAATGGGCCAGCAAGTCATACAATACGTTTTACAATATGTAAATTTTCAATCTAAATTAAATAAAATTAGTTAAATTACTCAGTCAAAAACTAAAATTATAAAACAAAAAACCAAAAAAGTGAGGAGAAATGTCAACACAACATTACAACAATGCGCAAAAGCAATTTATTTGTTATTCTCTAACAATCTATGTCAATAGAATAAAATAAATAAACAAAAGAATAGTTAGTTTACAAAACGTAAGTCCCTAATTCAAGCTATATTTTAATCTTATTTTTACAGATTATCTTCAAACTTATGATCATCTAAATCGGTTCGCTCATTAAAATTGCAATGGTAAACTCAACCAAGAAATTGCTTTATCACCTTTAGTTTTAAAATTCACTGTATTCTGTAAATCATTAAGGTTCAACGTTATTGAAATGTCATTCAGATCTAAGCTTTAGCGATATTTTAAATGTATGGTAACTGTCAACAAAACTGTTAAAGCACTTTCCTGGTCGACCTTACATACAAAGTAAAATTACAAGTTTTAAATATTTCTATTTATAACTACACTATAAATTCCAACTAAGGCTTTTTGCCTTTTATTCCGGAGCTAGTTGATAGGCAATTTGCTTTTGTCAATGATCAAGAATAAATGTGTACTATTTTTTTTCCTAATTGGCCCAAAAGTACTATATATTTTGCCGTTTTTTGGTCAAAGTACTATATTTTTTCAATAAAAAGGTGCTAATT
Organism: Crambus lathoniellus; assembly: GCA_949710035.1. NCBI lineage: Eukaryota > Metazoa > Arthropoda > Insecta > Lepidoptera > Crambidae > Crambus > Crambus lathoniellus. The sequence continues at coordinate 11,959,649 of OX453324.1, read as the reverse complement.
CTACTATAAATAGGTAGTATAGGTATCAAAGCATACATTTCCCAAACTGGATAGTATAGTAGGTCAACATCACCAGCCCATCAATTTCGTCTACTGGACATCATCATCATTATCATCAGCCATTATAAATCTATACTATTAATATAAAGAGGAAAGATTTGATTGTTTGTTTGTTTGCATCGAATAGGCTCCGAAACTACTGGACCGATTCAGAAAATTCTTTCACCATTAGAAAGCTACATTCTTCCTGGGTTATTATTATTATTATTATTTATAGGGGGGTAGCCAGCGAAGCCGGACGGGTTATCAGTCACTTAGGTCGGGACCATTTCACCCAGTTCCCGAGTGACATAGGCTATATTTTATCCCGATATTCCCATGGGAACGGGTACCACGCGTGTGAAACCGCGAGGATCCGCTAGTCTATAATATTCTATTAATCTGCATATCTTTTCAGTTCATAGCCCTGTTCACGTTCGCACACAGCGTGTTTGATTTGTACTGCCTGGGCATGGCGGCACCAGGGTCTGTGCACTACGGGTACTACGTCATCAGCTTTCAATTTGTGTATGTCGGAAGTGCACCAGGTATGTAGACTTTTTGACGAACTTTTGACGACTTTTTGACTATTTGACGACCGATTTGGCGCAGGCCGCAGGGGTAGGCTACCCACCTTCTGCGCCAGTGGTCTCGGGTTTGATTCCCGAACAAGACAAATATTTGTGTGCATGAACATGCCTATTTGTCTTGGTTTTTGGGTGTTTACTATGTATATTAAGTATGTATTTACAAACAAAAAGTATTTAAGTTCCGTTATCAAGTTTTCCATGATACAGTTTCTTAATGAAATTAAAATGGGCTTAGATAATTGGTGTGAATGTAAGAAGTTATTTATTTATTATTATTATTTATTTATGTAGAAGCAAGAACAACAAAACTTCCAAGATTTTTGCATACCACAGTGTACAATCAACAAAACCACCAGGTATACACCGTAAGGCTCAACGCCAGCGCCGCCAGTTTTAGTACAATGCACTAAAGATCTTTTGCAAAGGACTGCCATCTTGTAAATCCACTAATAGTGTCAGATGGGCAGCTCAACCAAACGAAACACAAGTAATATTTTATATGTTTTTAGACCAAAAGTCATTTGGGTTGACCAGCTACCTGGGATCTAAAACGTTCAAATAAAACAACAACAGATGGTTACGGTAGTAAGTGCCCAAAGCAATAAAATTTTAAACAAAAAACATGCCACCTTATGTAGAATCCTTTTTTTTTTGCGTCGAACGACCGATCGTTTCCTATTGAAACAATCGCTCATCCGGCAACCTTCCGGACTACGGGGGAAGGAGGCAGTGAATCCTCATGGATATTATTACAGCCGGCTGTAATGGTTATGTCGGACTCTTACCGACTAAACACTGCCTGAAAACAGCTGTTACCTGGACGGGTATTTCAGCATATCTGTGGCGACCACGTCCCTGGAGGGCCGTGGCGCAGGGCGTCACCCGCCTAGGCGAAGTGCGCACTGGGGATGTAGAATCCTAGACAATGCTTGTTATTGAACCTTCGTTGGTAGAAAAAACAAATGGGGGAGGGGGCCAAGAATGGGCAGCCCTTCTTGTCCATGCAAGCGAAAAAGTTATATAAGTTTTGTTCATTGTACACACACAGGATCTTACATGATAGGTAATATTAAGAATCGCTGTGGACCCTGTCGGGCACAACAATAATAATGGATTGGAGAAGAGGAACCTTATTTTTCAAGTAGTAAAGTTTTGAGATAAAATTAATTTCTATTTAACTATTCCAAACACAATACACTCCTTTTTTGGGCAGTCGCCTAAAAACCCTTATTCTTGTTCCAGTGCGCAATGTCCTCATAGTTTTTGCCCTGTTCTCGTGGGTTGGCTCCGTCGCAGTCATCGTGACGAGCATCATTCTGATCAACGCGCTGAGGAAGGTATGTTACTTTACTTGTAAATGAACAAATCACATCACCCATTTTAATAGTTCAAACACAACGAAAGTTAATATTTTTATTTTTATCGCCACTTTCATTAAGATTCCAAACTTTCATAACCACTTTCACTTTTAGACAACAATAAAAAAAACATTTAAGGCATAATCAGACGAGGGACTTTTGTCCCCGGCGGACAAAAAGTCCCTGTACGTCCAAAATATGTCCTCCGAGGAAATGAAATGAAATGAAATGCGCTCAATGCAGACTAAAGTTCGTTGTGTGCGTTGTTACGCCTAGTTACGTTTGTTCTATTTTTTTCGCGGACTTTTGTCCAGTCCAGCCTCTCGGTGTCCGCGGTACTTTTAGTTCCTCGTGTGCGTTATTCGATACAATTTATAAGAGATCTATATCGATGGACAAAAAAGTACCCGGAGGACAGTCCGTCGTCTGATTAGGCCTTTAGGGCCGGCCCCACAGACTCTGCAGTCAAACGGCCTGTCAGTTGGCTACAATGGGCCACACAATTACAGTTTTACCTACATACAAATGCCGAATGTCTAGCGGCTGGTTCGATCGAGGACTGCAGGCGGCCTGCCGGTAGACTGATAGTCTGGAGCCCCTTAATTATTATCTATTAAGGGCCCCACAGATGATCAGTTCGCCTGTCGGCCTAGACCAGATCGGCCGTCTACGTTTGAGACCTCCGGGCGCTTGTGTATGTGTATAATAGTAAGAATTTATTATTAAGGCGATACTCGGAAAAATTATGCTAAAGCGAGATAGCAATGAGAAAACGACGCGCGCGGGAGCGAGACCGATTTTGCCGATTACGCAAAAAAAAAACACAAAATCGTATTCAAAACCTATAGGGATTAAAAAAAAATGCTTCTATACGATCCTAAATATTATTGGTGTCCACTAATTAAACCAATTTTCAATAGTGTATGTAACCCCATTTAAGAATAATCTTGATATTTCTAATTTTTTAGAGGTATTTTCTAAAATAAAAAGTGTCGAGCCAAAATCATAAAATCGTGTTTCTGAAACTATACGATTCTAGATAAAGGTATGAAGAAATATATATCTTATTACCAGATTTATAACAACTCTAACCGTCCTATAGTTTTATATCAAAGAGTCCATACTTTTTCCGAGTAGCGCCTTAAAATACAACCATCCGTTTTTTCCGGGACGGTAAAATTCAGTGTAGTGCACAAGCGCCCTCCATCAGCCACACTAGACCGATCATTGCCTGTCGGCAATAGTCGAAAACCGGCTGTAAGGCCACACACTAGCAGTTGATAGCCGTCAGTTTTTGTATTAGTCGGTAGTTTCTTTCCAGCCGATAACTGTCAACATTGGCCACGCCCCCCAGCGGCCACACATACCAAAGTCAAAGTCAAAGTCATAAATTTTTATTCATATAGATTAAGTAAAATTAATGCTTATGAATCGTCCAACATTTTTTTACCTACCACCTGTTATGGACAAAAACAGGCGAAAACTCATCAGCTTTAACAGAAGCAACATTTACAAAAAAAATATGTCGTTGCTTGACAAAATGGTACAATAATAAAATTTATACAAAAAGCTAATGCTGAAGGAAAGTTTTCTCAAACTTATGTATAGGAATATTTTCCTTTTATACATTGTTAGTGTTACTATAATTATGAAAACCAAGCGTTGTGATCATTTAAATAATCTTCTACTTTATAATAAGCCTTTGCTTAACAGCGTCTTTTTAACAAAAGTTTTTTTATTTAAAGGCAGCTCGATTACTTCTTGTGGAACTTTATTAAAGAATGCTATGCCTTTTCCCAAAAAAGAGCCTCTACTTTTTTCAAGTCTAAATCTTGGAACGGCAAGCTTATTTTTATTTCTTGTGTTAAAATTATGAATCTATACCTGCGCTTTAGCCATCAGTTTTTTACGAAACTGTGAGTGTGTGGCCGATTGCGGCCAACTGACAGGCCGTTGCCGACAGACAAACTGATCATCTGTGGGGCACTTTAGCACAATAGGGTATTTGAATGATTTTTTTTATTGACTTAAACTGTTTATTGAAATATTAGCAACACAAAATAGGTATTTATTTTCAAATATCTTGCAAATTTTCAGCGACATACACCCACTTGCAGGAAGCTCCATTAAAGTTAATGCTTCATTAAGTCTATTGCTGTCACTTTTCGTTGTCAAGAAATAAAAAGTGACAGCAATAGATTTAATGAAGCATTAACTTTAATGGAGCTTCCTGCAATTGGGTGTTAGAGCATCAAACTTTTTAATTAGACAAGGAGAGCCCTACAAGCAATAAGTGACGTCACGTGCTTGTAGCGCCATATAAAATTTATTTTTAGAAAGAGATAGCTAGAGTCACCATTAAGTAGCTCATAATTAGCTTTTAATATTTTTTTGACATTTGTTATATTCAATAATGTTATACAGTCCTCTAAATTTTAATTAGTACTAAGATTTTAGGAGATGATAGTGTCTAACAATACGATACATTTTTACTATGAGACCAACTACGGAATCGCGAAAAAAAAAACTGCTGTTCTATACAAGAGTACTACAGCGACTCGACTGAAATGTATGGAACAGCTGATTTTTATTTCGCGATTCCATGGTTGGCCCCATATTAAAAATTGTTCGTATTGATGGACACTATCTTTCCCTAAAATATTTGTACTAATTAAAATTTTGTCGTGTATTTCTGAACGTCATAATTAAAGATCTAAATTACAACAACAACAGTAAAATAAAGAGCATTGCTCTTTTAGACCCGAGTACACCAACAGTTCTTTAACCGTTGGTTAGTTTATCATTCGAACACCAATCACGCGCGTTAACCAAAACCAAATAACCAACGGTTAAAGTAACCGACAGTTAATGCCGCCTTATTGTGTTTATTTATATTGATTGGTAATTTATTTGAGTATAGACGTTTTATCTCACGGCGCGGGCGAGTCATACTTGTATTTATAATGCGTCTATACGCATTATAAATACACGACGCTCATAGACATAGACACGCTCTCTTATGTGCGTTGGTCGGTGACTCGGCCAAAACTAGGGGCGCAATCTTCATACATTCAAATGGGAACAACCTTCGGAAGGCCCGCGTTGCGAAGGGACCAACTAAGCCAAAAATTGAAAGTTTTTATAATCAGAGGTGTCATTTTTTTATCACCATATAATGTTTCATCATGTCAGTCGGACGACGCCCACTGCTGGGTAAAGTCCTCCCCCAAGGATCTCCACAACGATCGGTGCTGCGCTGCCCGCATCCAGCGGCTTCCCTAGACCAGATCGTAATATGTTTATGTGTGTGTTTATACTCCAAAAGCTGCTTGACAACAGATAGCGCTAGTTATGCACTTCCAAAAAAGTGGCCCAAGATTGGTCTCTATCTATCCATACTTACATACTAATATTATAAATGTGAAAGTGTGTTTGTTTGTTTGTCCTTCTTTCACGTCAAAACGGATCGACGTGATATTTGGTATGGGGATAGTGTGGGAGCTGGAGAGTAACATATAGGCTACTTATTATTCCGGAAAATTAAGTAAAAATGGTAATTTTGTATGAAAAATCGTTTAACTGTCGTACCTTCGATACAAAACTGTCATTTCTTCCATGGCCGCTTCTAAAGAGTATGTAATCACTGACGTCTGCGCGCGGTTAAAATCGAATACTAATCTTTTCCATATATAAGCTTAGAATAAAAAAATGTACTGTAAGTAGCGCCAAAAATGCCCCAGTCGAGCATGCGCGCAGAGTTATCTGACACGCACTCTACTTCACAGAGTAATTTTTTATATATAGGAAATAGAGACCAATCTTGGGCCTCTTTATTGGTAGTGTATAACTAGCGCTATCTGTTGTCTGGTGTAGGCAACTTTTATTGTATAAAACTATAATTTATATGGCAAAACAACGTTTGCCGGGTCAGCTAGTTTCCTATATATTAATAGTTGCTCTATGGAGTGGATGTACTGTACATTGACGTGGCTAACCCGCGCTCCTGAGATAATTCATCTGTAGTCTACTATGCATTGTCGTATTTTATTGAATTTTAAACACTTTTGTTACCATTTAAATCACATTCACTTTGCACTTTCCATGCTGCCAGTATGTGATCCATAATAAGAACAAGGTACCACCATTCATTCATTTAGTTTTAAGGTGCACGATTCATCATCATTTATTTAAACACATTTTTTAACTTTCATTTTTCTTTTTACAATTGTTATTATGTTATGTTCTATCTTATTTACTGTGTGTTTTTTTTTGCTTTCACAATGCAATTTTTATGATTGCCGGGCGAAAGCTCTAACCACTGAACGAAGTCCTTCAGTCCTCAAGTCAGTGGTTAGAGCATTCGCCCGGACATTAAAAGGTCGTGGGTTCGAGTCCCATCAGAGCTAGTTGTGAGACGGGTTGATTTGACATAAATAATATTTTAATATTTCCTCGCCTCATAAGACTAAGGTACGATTCAGACCAACCGGCTCGCGTCGGCCAGGCCCGGACGGCCGTTTAAAACTCGGTAAACGAAATATAAATGTATAAACAGGAAACTGTTAATAATTAATATCACCGCGGAATGCGATCGAAGATTATCCGATTAGTCGATGGCCATCGACTCCGTCAGCATGCTTTCGGATCCGTTCGGAGCCGTAGTACGACTTCTGCGGCACGCGTACGGCAATTTACAATGCATTACAGGAAATTGAAATGTACAAACGTAAGTATTAACTGCACCCTACAGCGCTTATCTTCATGCGAATTCCGCGATAGGGCGCCTTCCGGACGCGGATGGCCTCTGTTCCGGCCCGAGCCGATACGAGCCGGTTGGTCTGAATCGTACCTTTGATAATAGTTATATGGAGTGTTAACTATTTACACGACTGCGAGGAGTGTTATTTTTCATTTTATTTATTGAGTCCTGCCGGCCTAGCATGAGCGGCTTATAACGCGCGATATGATATGGTACGGCATGCCGTCTTGCTTACACCTTAGTGGGGTAAGCAAGACAACTTACCGTACCATATCATATCGCGCGTTATAAGCCGCTCATGCTAGGCCGGCTGTATTAAGTTTTTTGAATTTAAAACATTATTAATATCAAACCTCTTTCCACAGGAATACGAGAAACGCGTAGTCCCCTGGCTGTACTGCTTCGGAGTCTTCATCACATTCCGCCTCTTCGCTTTCGTCTTCGCTTCAATAGTGAACGACATGATATTCTCATACAACGTGCTCATGTGCCTGATATGGATCGTGTTCTGCGTGGCCGGAGCTTACGGGTGGCTCCTGGTGTACAGCTTGTATCTGGAACTCTCGGACTTGACTAAACTGGAAGATCTGGCGCATCTGAGGGTGAGACTTTGTTTTTTTATTTCCTTACTAGCTGACCCGGCAAACGTTGTTTTGCCATATAAATTTTATTTGTCACGAACTTCGTTTAACCTGCCTGACACAATGTCACTTATTAAAAAAAAGTAATCCTAAGCGGCAAAAATGTCAGTGATTACATACTCTTTGACATACCTACTCTTTGGAAGCGGTTAAGAAATGACAGTTGTGTGAATTATGACAGTTTAACGGTTTTCTATACAAAATTACCATTTTTATTTTATAATTTTCCTGGATATAAGTAGCCTATGTTACTCTCCAGCTCTCAAATTATCCCCATACCGAAAATCTCGTCGATCCGTTGCTCTGTTTTGACGTGAAAGACGGACAAACAAACAAACAAACAAACAAACAAATAAACAAACAAACACACTTTCACATTTATAATATTAGTATGGATTCTAGAAAGAGAAGCATTCGACCACCATTTTATCTAGGAAACTGGCCAAAAATTGAGTATTCTGGCCAAAAATGAACCTATTCACGCTTTAGAGCTCAGGTTTTAACAATCTGGTAAAGATTCTACTGATCTGAGACGATGTCTTCTAACCAGGAGGCATCCTAGAAGTCTAGAATTTCCCTAGATCCAAGTCATTTTAGAGACTGAGTGTAATTCTTCTAGCGTGAAAGACTCCCAAGACGTCTTGAACCAATCCTAGCTCTAGACTTAGTAGAAGGATGCTGTGAATTAGGGATCCACAATCACATAGAAGGTACTCGAGTAGCTGCTTTCAATAGTTAACGAAATGATATTTTCATACAACGTGCTCATGTGCCTGATATAGATGTATCTGGAGCTCTCCGACTTGACTAAACTGGAGGATCTCGCGCATTTGAGGGTGAGACTCTTATTATATATACGTCTATTCAACAGGCGCAAAAAATTTCTTGGACAGGGGCAATAAAGGTCACGTATTTCTTGAACAGGGACAACAAAGGTCAAATTTTTCTTCGATAGGGGCAACAAATGTCACATTTTTCTTGGACAGGGACAACTAAGCTCACATTTTTCGTGGACAGGGGCAACAAAACTCCCGTTTTTCACGGACAGGTGCAAAAAAGCTCACATTTTTTTGGACAGAAGCAACAAAAGTCATATTTTTCTTGGACAGGGGCAACAAAGCTCATATTTTTCTTGGACAGGGGCAACAAATGTCACATATTACTTGTAGCCCGAGAGCCAAACTAATTCGCTCTATGGAGACTCAACAATAATTCTATATCAGTAATTTCTTAACATTGAAAATTAGATTATCTAGTTTAATAAATAATTCATTAGTAATCCACCAATATTTATGACAGCGACATTAAAAAAAAAACAAATACAAAGCTTTAAAAAATCTATAAAAAATAGGTAAAAATGGTATAAGTGTTATTCACTTTACATTTGAATACATTTATTATTATCTTTCGTAAAAGTATATAATCCCCCTGTATTTGTAAATGAAAAACAAATCAACTTTTAAAAAAACTCTCTACGTAAACTCAAATTGGCATTACACCTATGTTAAAAATGCTATCAGAAACAACCGACTTCTTCCTAAAGTATTAGTTTCCCGTTTTATATCTTTATGGATTTCGACTTTGGTGCTTAGATATGGTTAACATAAACACATGTTAACGATAACATTGGTGATAGCATATTTGCTGAAAGAATTGCACCATTTTCGGGGTATATTTCTTTTTTTTTATACCTTACAATGCGATATTATGTTGGATTCCAAAATATAGTTTCTTAAAATTATATTTAAGGGCCGTTTACAAAAATTTGGCCTGTTATTGATTTTTTTACAAAAATATCGGATAGCCCTTGGGGTTTTGGACAGAGACAACAAAGCTCATATTTTTCTTAAACAGGGGCAACAAAGGTCCCATTTTACGCGGGCAGGAGTGATAAAAAAACTTTTAAGGCTTACTGAAAAACACGTATTTCCTGGACCAAGTTACGCACACTATTTTTCGTTCAATTTTATCGCCTTCTCACTTGCTCACTAACTGTCATTGCGCTTGCGCTGGATGAAACAACAAGGTTTTCTATGCTCGCTTTGACGATAGACGGAACTTGACGAAATCCAAAGGGGAACCGCCATTGCATAAAAAAAGAAGAAAATAGACGGAACGGGAAGGGTGGGTGGTTAACGTGGTTTCTAGAACTACTTTTATCAATTACCGAAAATAATATTCTCGTTTTTTTTCCACAGATGGGCACAATGGCTTCTCTCAACGCCTCGCTAGCCGGCTCTCGCCCCACCACCCCACACAGCACAGTCTCCACCATGCCAGCTTCACAAATATGATGCGAGGGTAAAGGTCACGCCTTCGATTCTAAGTCCAACACCAAACCAACTGGGGTGGAAAACACCCCAGGGGTTTCTAAAGTTGGGGTGCTTTCCACCCCTTGTATTGAACAGTCTGGGGTGTTTTTAACCCCAGGTGTTGAGCAGGCCGGGGTGTTTTTAACCCCAAGTGTTGAGCAGGCCGGGGTGTTTTTAACCCCAGCTGTTACTAAATCGGGGGTTTCTGAGACCCAAACTGATGCCGAGGCATCAGACGTGGATGAGACCACACCTTTATCGCATGATGCTGAAAATAGTCTGGAGACACCGGTGTGAGTGAAAAGACTTTTTTTTTGTGAATTAAGTATATTTTAGAGTATTTATGTGACATCACCATATTTTAAGAATGATGTATTTCAATTAGGAGTAGATCTTATTAGTTTTCAGCGTAGACCATCTGAGAGGCGCGGAAAAGTGCTGTAATCAGTTCTTTCATTTGATATTAGACTTTATTAGCTTTCTTCAAGGTTTTATTTGAGTTGTAACTCTATCAGGCATGTAAATTCTTAAGCCATAAAACTACACAAAAGATGTCCTTATCAGGTGGTAGATAAAAAAAATTTGGACTATAAGCATTAACTTTATTTGATATATGTAAATAAAAAGTTTTTGACTTTGACTAATATCAATATCAACCTTATGTTGAAGCAACTAAAGTCCAATTTCAATTATCAAGTTTCTTCATTGTTTTACGCTTCTATAGTTTCTCTCACTTTCTATCTTATAGAACCCTCTATAAAACAGAAAGAGACGGGTATAGATATAGAAGTGTACTTATAAAACCGTCCGGTCTATAAAAGACTTAAAAAAGACTTATTGAATCTCGAGTGACTTATTTTATTATATCATAGATAATAATTATTACTAAACTAATGACCGACCCTGATTTTGTTCGCCTTTAAGACTTAAAAATTGCCTAAGTATATCATATTTTTCAGTGGCTAAGTAAGTAGATAATTTACTTTCGCATTTATTGAATTAGTTAAAATATCATTTTTTCAGTATTTAATAAACATCACATTTTACTTTTTTCTAACAAATGCCTTACTTATCATCAAAATACTATGTTATTTATTCATTTATTTATGCAAACATGGAAATGAAGTAGGGCAGAGGTACCCTTTGTGGCCACTTTAAGGATTTTTTGACTTTTAAGCACTAAGTACTAAATGGTCTTAGGTATATAAGACACAAATTATATCTTAAATTATAGATAATTTATCTACCTTTAATAGTACATTTTTCAAATTTATAAAAGTAAAGTGTTTTTTTTATATTACACACAATGTGTGAGAGGTGCCAAATGTACCGGTTTTGGCCACTTACTGATAGTTAAACTTTTGTAAGTATTGCGAAAAATCAAAACCAAACCCAGGTAAAATCAATATATTCTAATGTGCTAGAAATCAGTCAATTGCAAAACAACAATTTGATAGTAAAAAACAAAAGTTTATAAAGTATTTCATCCAAAACAAATTTCTTAAAATTTTCAAACAAAATATTTTTTCAAACAGAAAATGGAATTTATTGAAAAAAAATCTATACCATAAGGAATTCTAACGGTTGTTATAATTACCTTAAAATACCTTGTTTGAATTGCCTTTATCAAAAATGGCTAAAAGTTGCTTAGAAAACTTTTAGAGCAAAAAGTGGCCAAAACCGGTACAGTGGCCAAAACCGGTACGCCTGCCCTATTTATTAGAAATAGAAAATTTATTTGAAAATAACATTTACTGCCATGTGCCGAATAGTGATGTACCGTGCCCGGGCACGTTCCCAAGGACTGGAAATTTTGCCGGCAGCGTTGCCGGCAGTGTCCCAAAGTTCCCAGCAATATTCCCAAGCAGCATTTTGTAGATGAATATTTTACCATGCAAGACAATTTAAAATAAGACTTTAAAACTGTTTGATTATATTGAATTACGTAATAAATAGCCACCAACATCAGAGGTAAGCACATATGAAATGAAAAACAGTTTGATATAAAATGGTTTATTTTTTTATTCACCAAACTAAGAAAACAAAACAAAATAATCTTGCCATAATTATCAACAAATGATAAAATTTTAAGACACAGAAGAAAAATACATTATTTATTTATATAATTTAACAAAACGACCAAAAGTCTACTGGGAATTTTGGGCAATATTCCCAATGTGCCCGGAAATTTCCCGGGCACATTGGGAGTGGAAAATTTCCGGCAGTGGCAATATTACCAGGCGTACATCACTAGTGCCGAACTGCTTATAATATAAAATTGGATAAGCTATCATTATAATAATCTCCCACCAATATTAAATTAACTCTGTCTGACTAACGTTTATTATAATCCTTTTAAAAGAGAGACATATAGACCTTCAAAAATAATGAAATGTAAACTATTTTATACTTTCAATTTAATATTTATAAATTTTTAAATGCCCTGTAAGTATGTTAAACATCACGAAAATTATTAAATTCCGTCTTAAGTTTTTAATTAAGACAGTGATAATTATTAATTTTATGAATTAGAATTATATTATTTCTTTTAAAAAAACGCCCTTGTTTGTTATATACTTCCGTCCAATGTGTTTAACATTTAATTAAGTATAAGTATTCCTATTATTATTCAAATAAATTGTTTAACTTTTTGACTTTAATTTTTTTTTATTTTTATGAAATTTTATACATACTTATATTAATTAGTACAGTTATTATGTGAAACATGTATTTTTGAAAAATTGCAATTTGTAACACTTTTACATACATAGACAGCACAAAGTACATAAATAAAACATAGGTAAGTTGGATGTAATCTGTTTGACCTTGGAGGAAGCGCTCGTGTCGCGAGCGTGTGCCATTTGGATCAGTGATGGAGATGGACATTTCTTCCTATTTATTCCCAATCACGTATTTTATCGCATTAAATCTTCGATCAACAATAGTACTAGATGAAGGCTCACGAACTAAATTAAAACTTTTGTCGAAATTGATTGAATCAAATAATAAAACAAATAAATAATATAGAAGAAAAAAGTAAAAAATCTATCATTTAAACGTCATTTGTTGTTGAAACCAAATTGTTTTAATTTTTTTACCGGTATAAATGGGAATTAATGGGGTAAATAGGAAGAAATGCCCATCTTTGGATGCAATCTGTGTAGACGCAAGACAATCGGATAGAGTTTACGTCCGATGGAAGGCAGGATTACATCCATCTTGCCAGCGTGTCTTCAATGTCGACTAGACTTGCAGGAAATATGTAATATTTTTCATTATTATTACACTTAAGAGTGAGAAAATAGGACCGAAAGCAATGGACTACGAATGATTAAAATTTGATTTAAATAGTATTAGAAAGTAATTGTATTGTGTGCCTTTGTAGTGCCTTTAATTTATATAGTATTCATTGTGTCATCGTCTCAATGTATTATTGTACAAGCACTAATATTTTAGAAGGTTGCAGTTACGCTCACTTTGAACTCGTAGGTATTCGTACGAATTTAACGTAAAGTGAGCGTAGCATTAGAATAGAATGCGATTTTCGAATTATTCCATTAATCCCCACCGTCAAATTCCCACCAGTGGGGATTGTTACTTTTTTTCCAGAAATCCCCACCAGATAAATAAACTTCGACCTTTTCAATTAAGTACTGAACTGAGTAACTTCCGATTTTGCCTATTCAATTAAGTAAATGATTTTAATTAAGTACGCATTTATTGTTTAATAATTTAGAATCAACAACATCTGGTGGGGATTGTTACTTATTTTTTCCAGAAATCCCCACTAAGCCGAGTTTATTTATCTGGTGGGAAGTTCTGGAAAAAAAGTAACAATCCCCACTGGTGGGGATTTGACGGTGGGGACTAATGGAATAATTCCGATTTTCTACTAAGGAATTGATTAAATATGAGCCTAAGTAAAAAACTTTAACCCATCAGATAATGTTAACACAAACAGCTTTAAAATTGTACGCATTTAAAGTTAACACAAGATTTGACTTAGTTATTAGCCTTTACAATTTACTATCAATCTTAATTATAGCCTTTTTTATACTATCTTAATTATTGAATGTGTAAAATAAACAGACTTTTTATACGAAAACCAGCTTTTAATTTATTTGTTTTTATGTACACACGGCAGCACATCAGACTATACCTTGAGTGAGACAGCCTTTATGCCCTACGTATTAAAAGTTATCGCAGTTCAACTGTTTAACTTGATGTGTTGTCGAGTGTACAATGGGGTAGCACTTAGCCTTCATCACACCTGCTGATGGTTATCTTATCTCTAACTGCCGGAACACAACAATGATGAATACATCATTGTTTTGGCGTCAGACTTAGATAAGATGGTGGTAGCTAGCCAGGCGGACTTGAACAAGTCCTACCTACCACCAACCAAACCGAATACAATATGTATACCCACCTCGAATCGAACCCGGGACCTCTAAAATTAAAGATTGAAGATTTGTTTATACAGGGTAATTTTTCTATCACATTAATTGTGTAGTAATAACAGCTGTTTTTTTTTATAAAAAAAATAACCGTGTATTTAACCAAACCGAATACAATATGTACACCCACCTCGAATCGAACCCGGGACCTCTAAAATTAAAGATTGAAGATTTGTTTATACAGGGTAGGTAATTTTTCTATCACATTAATTGGGTGTTTGACTGTTGTTGAAATGTAGATATTTAATTATGACATGCGAAAATATAACATTATTGAATAACAAATATGCAAAAACAAATTCAATATGTATTATAACAAGCGAATTATGAGCTACTTAATTGTGACTCTAGCTATCTCTTTCTAAAACGATTTTTTCTATGGCGAGAGTATGGCGCTATAGAAACGTGACGTCACGTTTCTATAGCGCTCTCCTTGTCTGATTAGTAAGTTTGATGCTCTATATCGCTGAAAATATGCAAGATATTTGAAAATAAATACCTATGTTGTGTTGATACTAGTTAAATGAACATTTTAAGTCAATAAAAAAATTTGTAGTGTGTAATAACAGCTGTTTTTTTTATAAAAAAAATAACCGTGTATTTATCATCTTTTTGACGGGCCCTTTCGCTCAGTCAGTGGTACTGATCATACCGCTGAGTCAGGAGCCGTACTGTGAAACGCAAATCCGAAACTTCGGTTAGCCCTGTCAGGAATCGTGGGTTCGATCCCCGCCCGAGACTTGCTTGCTCCGCGTATGCGGAGCATACGCGGAGCAAGTAATTTGCTTGTTCAATTGAGCAAGTAATTTGCTTGTTCCGTGTATGGGTGTTATACAAAGTGTTAATGAACAAGTGCAAAACCTCTTAAGTGGTGATTGTGCTCATGAATATGAACAACTTTTACTATGGGGCCAACTCTGCAACTCAACAAAAAAACAGTTGTTCCATACATTCTGGTCTGTCAATTGGGTGAAATGGTCCCGCCCGACCTAGGAGACTGATCACCCGTCCGGCTTCGCTGACGTCCCCTCTATAAATAATACATTCTGGTCGAGTAGGTTTTGACAATTTGTATGAAATGTTTTATTGTTGGCCCCATAGTAAAAGTTGCACAATCACCACCTTACAGGTTTTGCGCTTTTTCATTATCATATACACCACTAAATTTAAATTAGCATAAATATTTAAGGGGATGTTAGTGCCCATCAATATGAACAACTTTCACTATGGGGCCAACCATGGAATCGAGAAAAAAAAATCAGCTGTTCCATACATTTCAGTCGACTCGATGTTGTACTTTTGTATGGAACAGTTGATTTCTTTTTCGCGATTCCATGGTCCGTAACAAGTGCTAAAGCTATTTCAGAATCAGATGAATGTGCTAGATATTAATTTAATAAATAGGCAAAACGGACAAAGCTTTTATAGATGGCGTTTTGTGATTGTGGGTCCACTTTGTACCTAATCTGTGGGATAATAATTTACTCTTTGCTCGATGATATGTCACTCATGTCACAAAAACAACCAATCAACACCCCCCCCCCCCCCCCCCATAACACCTACGCCCTCTGACGTGATAAAAGTTAGTTTTTATCCCCAACACAGAATGGGATATTCTAGCAATTATATATTCTGTGATTCTAGTACGTAACAAGGTTAGTTAAAGAAATTCGAATACGAGTCTGGAATTTTTATAAATAGAAACATCAAAAGAAAAAAAGGGGTTGATCAACAAAAACACACATTCAAATATAAATTTATATATTTATAAAAAAAACATTTACATCTTATGTAGGTACCTGTAAGTATACACTAAGTATTGAAAATACAATATTACAAAAATAAAACTAATACTTTTTAGGGTAATATCCAAATAATATCATCAATAAAAAAAAACAGTAATTTACTACAATTTCTGAAAACAATTTTAATCAAGACACTTTTAAATATAATAATATACTTACTTATAAGTAAAAAAAATGCAAGCATTTGGAAATTAACATCTAACTACTTAATATTTATGATTTTAAATGAATTTTATGCAAACACAATGCAATTCTGTAAGCATAGGAAAAATTGTGATAGTACAAAACCACCAACCCTGCAAGTAACCTAACTAAGCACAGAATAAATAATAGTACAAGTACAGAAGCTGCACTCCGCTAAACAATTTAAATAAATAGCAACTCTAATTACAACGCAATAAAGTGGAATTCAGCTTGGACGGCGCTAATAGGGTATTTTACTGTTGCTGAAATGTAGATATTTAATGATGACGTTAAAAAATATTGCAATTAAGAATACCAAATGTGAAAAAATAATTTGAATCTGTTTTATAATAAAAGAATTATAGTCTGTTTGATTTTGACTATAGCTGTCTCTTTCTAAAACGAAATCTTCTATGGCGTGACTATGACGCTACTAACCCACTGACGTCACTAAGATAGCGTCCTGTCCTTGTCTAATTATAAAGTTTGAAGTCCTATATCTTTGAAAATATTCAAGATAATTCAAAATGAAAACTTGTTTTGTGTAGCTAATATTTCGAAAAACATTTTAAAGAAATAAAAAATAATCAGTAAAATACCGTATTACGAACGGCCACTATCGCATATATCCTAGCTCTTTTGGGGATCTAACTTCTATGGATTTGCGCAAGTACATCGAGTGTTAGACGCCTGACCTAAGTAAGTTTTTTTTAATTTAATCGCCTCTGTGGTATAGTAGTTCACACCACCGATTTCAGAACAAGAGGTCCCGGGTTCGATTCCCAGTGGGGGTACATATTGTATTCGGTTTGGTTGGTGGTAAGACTTGTTCTTAGTCCGCCTGGCTAGCTACCACCATCTTATCTAATTCTGACGCCATAACAATGATGTTTTCAGCATTATTGCGTTCTGGTAGTTGGAGATAAGATAACCATCAGCAGGGGCCCGTTTATCAAAAGCTTGTAACTTGTAATACAAGCGGATGTCACTTTTCGACAGCTTTTGTTAGAAAGGGTCTTCCACTTCCAGCCAGTTCCTCAGTGATTGAGGATTCCGGGAGTAGTGCACTTCCACCTTTAGCTTTATCACAACTTAACATCAGCCCCCCTAGCATGACCAACAAAATTCGATATGATATGATAAGTTATCCGGTTTAACCGTCAAAAGACTATGGGTTTTGACGTTTGAATGTCGATAAGTCGCTCTATCATGCGATACATATCACGTTTTGGGTGGTCATGCTAGGCTAACAAATGTGATGAAGGCCAAGTGCTACCCTGTTTTGGATAAAAAAAAGTAACTTTCAGGCGGTTTTCAGTTACTTGCAGGGCTTGATTGATTTTTCTATTGATTATTTCATATTATCTTATATTTAATTCAACAAAAATACATTGTTAGCATGATTTATCCCTTAAAAACAAATAAAAAGTAAAAAATTCAAATAATTATCACAATGATTTCAATAAATTATGAATAATATTTGAGATTACAGAAATAAATTTTGAAGCACATACATAGTACCGTCGAACCAATTGAATCTTGACACATTTTGCTAAAACTTTCAAAACAGCGTCAAGTTTGTGAATTATTACCATTATTACCTCTAATAGCAGCAGTTCGGTTGTTAGTCCGGTTGACCGAACTAATGCAACTTTTTAGTATCAATAGTTGGTGATTTAAATCACCGAACTGTTGCTTGTTGCTACTATTATTTCGGCTGTTAGTCCGGTAAACTTTTCAGTTGTGATAGTTCGGTTTATTTACTTTGTAACAAAATGAACGATACATTTTTTTTTCACTGTATCACACTTTGTCCAATCGTCAAAGTTGTTTGTATTGATAGGTACTTTCACTTCCTGAAGTTTATCTTATCATTAAACAAACATCCTGTATAGTTTATTTACCGAACTGTTGCTACTAAAGGGTTATTGATAGTTCGGTGCTTTGTTAAAACAGAACTATCGCAATTGAAAAGTTTCAGTAGTTCGGTCAACCGGACTAATAGTAGCAACAGTTTGGTGATTTAAAACACCGAACTATTGATACAAAATAGTTTCATTAGTTCGGTCTACTGGAGTAACAACCGAACTACTGCTACTATAGAGGCATTATGATATCATCATCATATCATTAGCTAGCATTATTAAGACTTACAACTTTTGAGGAACTAGAAAACGCGAAGACCTTATCGAAGTTTACAAAATTTTGCATGGCCACTATGATCTTATTAATTTCGATCAAAAATAGTTCCAGTACTTCCGAAACACACACCTAAAGGGACACCATCTCAAACTGTCTAAGGCCCGCTCGTTTAACAACGTTCACAAGCACTTTTTCAGCAACAGAATGGTTGAATCATGGAACAGATTGCCAACAGATGTGATTTCAGCACAAACTACTAACCAATTTAAGAATAGATTAATTACTTACTACTGTTACATACCAGTTGTTTCAACTGCCTGCCTGCCAATTAATAATAATCCTACTAATATTATAAATGTGAAAGTTTAGATGTTTGGATGTTTAGATGTTTGGATGTTTGGATGTTTGCATGTTTGTTACTCAATCACGCCAAAACGGCACAACGGATTTGGCTGAAATTTGGGACTCAGATACTTTGTGGCCTGGAGAGTAACATAGGCTACTTTTTATACCGGGAATATATTACATTCCCGCGGGATAACGTCGTGTAGTCCACGCGGGCGAAGCCGCGGGCGGAAAGCTAGTAATTTATAAATTAAACTTATGGTGGGTCAAGAATCGATTGGTTCGAGTGTACATGTAGAATCACCAAATAGACATAAATAACTACTCTCATAAAAATGTCATAAGGTTGGTAAATCACCCTGATTCACAAACATTCGAAAAGGGAAACGGATTCAGTGCTTTGTCTTAGTCTACATACATTCCGCAGTCGGAAACGTTTCCGACGGTTTGAGAATAAAGGGGCACAGAAATGGCATCCAACTCTCGCTGTCCCTGTCTCACAGTTACTTCCTATAAAGCTATCATTCTCACACTAGATCAGTCTATTTAACCGCCATTTCTATTAACTCTCAACAATCTTGACAATTTTCACGGCTACAAACTTAAAAACACGAAATAATAGAAAAAATAACATAGAAACTAATGAGTTACCAGCTCACGAAAAAAATTGTTTAATGAATACTTATATTTCTAATTGTGACAGTTATAGATAAAAATTAAGTGGTGGTATATCCACAGAGCGGGCAGCCAGGCCTAAAGGTCATAGCCCACTTATACCGCACCGCTCCCACCCAACCAAAGTATGAGCAGCCAAATATGGACTTAATATCGTTCACTGTAGATGCACTTTACAGTAACAATATACAATGGCAGACAGCGCGCGGTAAGCGATTTTAAGTCCATATTTGACCGCCCCCAACTAATGTATGAGACATTAGTTTGGGGCGGTGCGGTATAAATGGGCTAAGTCATTTAAACAGTCCTTCGATTAAAAAGACCGAGAAGATCGCGGTACCCTTTCTATCCCTTCCTATTCGCGCATGTCAGACAGAGACAAACAGATACTTTCTGGCAGTGCCACGATCTTTCTCTCTTCCTAACCGTGTCGTTAAACGTTTCCTCTTATGCTGGGGCTACAATAGCGGACGATAATTTGTGTCGCGTTGGTACGCTAAACGGCTAAAATCATAGTTGTCGGGCATCCGACAACTAAGCGGGTCTATCTCTTTTCCATACGCCGCTACCGGTTAGTTAGAAAGAGAAAGATATAACATCGTCTTGTCGTACTACGCGTTGTCGCGATGTACCCAGCGTTATTGCGTTGACCCGATAATTCGCCGTAGCCCGCTGATGTGCGCCCAGCATTACAGGCAGCTGTATATTATCCCTTATACTCGTAATACCTCTATGGGTATATCTTATAAAGGCCCAATCTATACCGTGATGGAAGCGTACGGCCTCGACGCGCCGAGAACTTTCAGTGTTAAATAATTTTCAACTTTATGTGCATAAGAAAAAGACGAGTATTGTTTAAAAAGATCGAAAAAAGCGCGCTGCGGTCCGCGGAGACACGGCCCCGAGCTTCCATCACGGTATGTTTTGGCCCCTATACAGGGTGTTAATTTGGTCAGATGCAAACCCAAAACCACAGCTTGTACTCATAATATTGAACAACTTTCTCCAAGAAACACGGGTCGAAACCTGAAAAAAAAATTGTTGGCCTCCCATACAAACTGCACAGTCAGCTGATCGATTTTGTATGAAGGGACCAACATTTTTTTCTGATCTTGACTCATGTTCTTGGGGAAAGTTGTTCAATTTTTTGAGCACTAGCTGTGGTTTCGGGCTTGTAACTGACCTAACTAACACTCTGTATAGCTCTTTAAATTCTTTAATAACTGGAATAAATTATTAAACAAAGCAACACACACCATACAAAAGTTTATACCTAACTAGACTGGGTAGGTATGCGATTCTAAATACAATGTCCAACACAAGTAGGTTCAAAATCAATTGAACGGCGGAATTTATTCAAAACGGTGAGCCAAACTAAATTATTTTTATATAATTACAAAAATTTTAATAAAAAGATCTAAGAAATTTCATTTTAAAGGCCACGCCTGAAAAAATCACAAATTAAATTAAATTTCATTTGTTTAGTAATATTTTACAGAGTTTCAAATTCTGCGTTGGCCCCATAATAAAAAAAAATAGCTATAAATTAAATACAAAGATCTTCAGGTAACAAGAATATGATACAAAAATACCAAAGAGTAAGATCTAACCAAAAAGTAGTTACAAGTGACTTAGAAAAATAATCTTCGAATATAATAAGTACAGTCAATATCAGTAAGCCTAGCATGACCACCCAAAACTCGATATGTATCGCATGATAAAGCGATTTATTGACATTCAAACGTCAAAACCCATAGTCTTTTGACAGTTAAACCGGATAACTTATCATATCATATCGCGTTTTGGTTGGTCATGCTAGGGGGGCAGGTCAGTCAGGCTTCACAAAAACTGTCAAATTGTCGACATTAAACTTTAACTTGTTAGACGATAAGTTTAAAATCAATCGGACAAATTTTACAATTCTTTCGAAAATAAAAACAACCGTTCGAAAATTTATTCGGATTCAGTGTCTATACTTAATCTTTGTCTATTACTAGCCTTCCGCCCGCGGCTTTGCTTGCGTGGACTGCACACAACACGTTATCCCGCGGGAATGTGATATTTTTCGGGATATAATACTTTTTATGCCTATGCCAGTCTCTAGCTCCCAAACTAAATCCAAACTAAAAATCACGACGATCTATTGCTCGTTTTAACTTGACAGACGGAAAAAAAACAAACACACTTTCTCATTTAAAATATTTAGTATGGATAAAGTTAACGACAGTGTTGACGCATGGTTTCCGTTTCCGTACACGGAAACGTTTCCGAACGTTTGTGAATACTTAGATGAAGACCAACTGATGCCGTTGACTGTAACTACTTAAATGTTAGTGCTTATAATTCTCAAAGCATTCTAAGATAGCATAGTATACTCCGTTCTTTATAATAATACCCCAGCCTGCCTAGCATGACCATCATTATATCACGCGATATGATATAGCATGTCATGCAGTAAGCCTAGCATGACCACCCAAAACTCGATATGTATCGCATGATAAAGCGATTTATTGACATTCAAACGTCAAAACCCAGTCTTTTGACAGTTAAACCGGATAACTTATCATATCATATCGCGTTTTGTTTGGTCATGCTAGGGGGGCTGTCTAGCTTACCCCACTAAGGTGTAAGCAAGATATAGGCTCTTATCTTGCGTCAATAGTCGATAAAAGCCGCTCATGCTAGGCCGGCTGGCCATAACAATAACGAGGTCAATATTCATATCTTAACATATTGATAGTATTAACATTTTAACTGAAATCTCAAAATACAACTTACTTTTGATACCCCCATAACTTCTGATAATTTTTAAGACCGAAGAATTTAAAACATAATCAGATCTTTCTATCATTAAGCTTCTTCTTTAATATTGGTTGGTGTGGAACTACAGAATAGATGTTCACGTGACTATTAGTCGCAATGTTCGTGACGTCATAATGATAGAGGAATTTCATGAGGAGAATAAATGCAGTGTTAACGGGTTGCAGGATTTTGGTAGGGGGGGAGGGGCAAATTTGGTTAAAGGGTCGGCAATCTTAGCTTATTTCACGTTTTGAATAAAAACAGAAGCGAAATAAAAAAAATATAAAAATTATTTCAGATTTTTCCATTTTAAAATAATATTTTTTTACAAAAGCGAAATTAAAAAAAAAACTTTAAGTATTTATGATTTTTCCATTGAAAAAGAATTATTTTTTACAAAAAAGATTACCTTAAATAAATTAAGTAATGGGATATCAAAAGTGACAAGTTATTTAGTAGAATCTAGTGATTTGTTAAAAAATATATTATATTTTATGTTTTACCCGCGGTGGTACCAGTTCCCGTGGGAATATCAGGAAAAAAATTGCTTATAACACGCGATAAGAATGTAACTTTATAATGGTGAAAAAACAAGGGCTTATTTTCATCAGTCGATTGGGCTCGTAGGCGAGAGATTTTGTAACATAATATATGCCGTAGGTTCCGCACTCCGCAACATATATGCCGTAGGGTCCACTCCGGGAAAACGTTTTCATTAGTCGGTAATCCACGAATACGGGGTGCTAGAGATGTCGGAATCGCATGAATTTTTCAATAATTGGTCAATTACGCCCGCTGCTGTAGGATTCCCTGGAGGCGGTTTACCAACCGCGATGAGGTCTTAACCCACCGACTTATACCGCACTGCTCCCACCCAACCAACGTATGAGCAGCCAAATATGGACTTATTATCGTGCACTGTAGATGCACTTTACAGTAACAATATAAATAGCAGACAGCGCGCGGTAAGCGAGCTTGCCGAAAGCTAAAGTGCATCTGCAGTGCACGAGATTAAGTCCATATTTGGCGGCTCATACTTTGGTTGGGTGGGAGCAGTGCGGTATAAGTGGGCTAAGACCTTTAGCGAGTTATAACTCTAGTAGTTTCCTCGCCGGCCGGCAGGGAATTCCACAACGCTGCAGTTTTAACCAATAAGTTATCGACTAATGAAAATGAGCCTTAACATTTGTATATATTAAAAACAATGGTTGCTAGCTATGTCACAAAACACTGTAAATTATTATAAAAATAAACAAAAAAATACAAAAACACTGGGTGGTCCATTTAGACCGGTATGGGTAAGTCTGAAATTATAGGACATACAGTCAGCGTCAAAATGATCTAAGCGTTCAAACCTACCAAAAGTATCTGAAGATTTGACAAAAATCACTCTTAGCACAAATACTTTAAAGTGTACTCATCATCATTTGTCATTTGTTCTCAAACAACAAATGAAAATGCATGTTTACGTCTTGAAATAAGGTTGATTTTTGACAAATCTTTAGATACTTTTGGTAGGTTTCAACGCTTAGATCATTTTGTCGCTGACTGTACAAAGATCTGTTCTTAGGAACCATGTCATTGATTTTAATGAAAACTAAAATTCATAGATTAAAAAAAAACTTGTATTGGGTTAGGAAATCGACTTGTTGAAAAGTTTTAAGGCAATTAATATTATTTCTATTCAGATGTCGATTGTGTAGGTCTTGACAGTAAATATTACTATGCAACATAATATCTTAAATAAATAAAATTCATTGTTTTTACATAATATCCTTTAATATTTTTTTGAGTAGGTGTACAAAATGGCCTCTATTTTTTTCATATAAAAACCTAGTCGTTTTTTTTTGTAAATCTATGAATACAGTTTTTCTTGTCACGAAAATCGATGACAAGGTTCCTAAGCACAGATCTTTGTATGTCTTTAAAGCAAGAGACTTGCTCATTCATACCGACTGACCTAAGTGGGCCACCCTGTATAATACATCTTATAAAAAAAATATTATAAAAAAATCTATTAAATTCCGTCACATCAATTAGCATGATGGTAGAATAGAAACTACAGAACCACGAGGTTAAAAATTAAATAAAAATATTAAATAAATATAAATGAAAATATTAATATTAGAATTAGGTTAGAAGTAGTATGTTGGCTGTCGCCACCCTTTTGCGCAAAACACAAAAGCAGTTTATTCATTTTCCTATGTTTCCTAAGACCGTTGTCATAGCAACGCGCCCGTTTCAACGCGACACTTCACTAAACGAGTGAAATGTTCCTAGGTTATACATAGTACCTTGGCTGCCATTTGTGTCGCCATTTATTTGCGCAAAAACACAAGCGTTCATTTTACTTTGTACAATTTTATCGCTTCGTGTTGTCATGGTAACGTACGAAATGCGTAACATGCTCCTTCTAACCCTTTTGTGTTCTGTGGTGGAAACTCTGTGGTCTAGCAACACACGTTAACAATGGTAGCTTTTAGTAGTTTCTTCTTTAGTAACATGTCATGTTCAAACTAGCAACACTCATTAACAAAGTAATATTCTGATTATGATTATAATATTGTGAGAGTTTCTCCCTTAATAAAAATTTAACGTTTCTACATCTATCTAGTAGAAATGTGTGGTAGAAAACTAGCAACACTAGTACACAACGGTTTTTGGTACTTTCTTCCTTAATAAAAATACTAAAATACAATGTTGTATTAGTTTGTGGTAGAAAACTCGTTAACAATGGTAGTTTTTGGTAGTTTCTTGCTTAGCAAAACTGCAATGTTTCTACGTTTAGCTAGCTAGCCCTACATGTTTGCGCTTGATTCTGGCATATGGGCCGATGTCTGGGTCTGTGACGAAATCGTATAGGACACTTGACCAGCTGTTGTGTTGAGGGAGATTGTCATAGAATTCAGGAGCTATCCGTTTCACCTGGTAAAAATTGAGATACTTACATTAGAACTTTTCAGCTTAAATATTCATGTATTTATTAAAGTCTCCACGTTAAAGGGGTACATTGTAGGAAGCTTAGGGGTTAATAGTAGGAAAGAGTATAAGTAGGATATTTAGGGGTCATTAGTAGACAATTTAAGGGTAGAAGCAACTTTAGGGTTAGGTATGTAGTAGGAAAATTTGTTTCGTAAAAGGAAATTTAGCGGTCCGTCGAAGGAAATTAAGGGGTTCATGCTAGGAAGCTTAAGGTTACGTAATAGGAAACTTAAGGTATCGTAGTAGGAAATTAAGATGTTCTTGGTAGGGAATTTAGAGGTAGATAGTACAAAGCTTTAAGGGTACAATGGTAGGAAGCTTTGGGATACGTAGTATTTGGTACTTAGTAGGAAATTTAGAGAACATTGCTAGAACATTTAGGGGTGCATGGTAGAAAGCTTAGGGTTACGTAGTAGAAAACTTAGGGCTTCGTAGTAGGGAATCCAGGGGTCCATACTTCCGTAGTATGAATTTTAGGGGTAGGTACATGCTATAAATATGTAGAAATACTCAAATATTGTTACATAAATGGTTCCTTACCTCTGGTAGCCTACTTCCAGGGACCGCAGGGAAGTCGTGATGTTCATTATGGTACCCCACATTGAAGGTGATCCAGTTTAGGGGTCCGTAGTAGGAATACGTCTCGAAACCTTTCTTGAACATGTAATGTTCGGAGACGAAGTGACCTGGAAAGTAGGTTTTATACTTTTAAATAAAACTTTTTTCTTTAAGAGCGTGCAGTCTGCACACTAGCGCCGCCATTGAAAAAAAAAACATAGTGGTTGAATAAAGACGAAATTGTAAATTATCTTAAATCTCTCTGTAGTGCACTCCAAAGAATTTTTGTGGTTCGTGAATCAGGGGGCAGAAGGCTTACAAGACTCGTCGAATATTGGTTTCTAAAGCAAAATAAAGTTTCTACACAAGAAATGGGGTCTTTTTTTAGCGATGCATAAAAAAAATCTATTGCTGTTTTTCTTGGGTTTTATTCCAATAGCATAAAGAAGTTTTTGCTTTGCACGAATGCAAATGAACTGTCATAAGACCCATGCTACATTGAACAAAGAATAGCGACTTCATACGCAGACAAAATACGTAAGTAGGTACTACTCGGTCAAGATAATATGACACCTGCAGGTTATACCTAGGGTTGCCTACTATACTGCTAAAAACAGTATTATACTGTTTTTCACTACATTATACTTTTTACTGTTGAGCAAAAAAAAAGTATACAATTATACTGTTTTCAGCAAACGTCACTGGTATCCATAGGTCTATTTAAAAAGTAAACGCCCAACACTGCGTTTTAAGGCCTCTCCTGTAATAATGCTTACGAAGCTTTCCAAAATGACTCAAAATTGATAAGTTAAGCACAAATAAATATGTCTGCAAAACTATAAAATATTGCTCGTTTTACTAAAATACTGTTTATTTTTCTTTTCCGACCTTAATATACTTTTCTTTTGTAAAAAAAAGTTGGCAACCCTAGTTATACCCTCTGTAGCGGACTACAGTTTACGTTGATAAATAGGGAAGGGTAAAACGTAGAAAAATACCAAACCCAATGAGCGCTGTTTTGACACTGATTTAATGTAGTAAATTAAAGTAGGCAAGTGCGTAAAACTAGGTTAAACAACGTTGAACTAGAAATGCAACGCAGCCATTTCGCTTAATTAAACAATGTGAACTTTGGCTCGTCCACCCTCCCTCTCACTGTCCGGGCATGAGAATCAAGTGAAAGATACGGGTATAATTTGCAGTTGTCATGTTATCTTGACCGAGTAGTATATGTCGTATTCATTAAGATTCGCTGAAAATTTTCAGGAATACAGACAAGTATTTATTTTGCATGGATTTACCTCATATTTGGGGAAAGAACGATATATCAAGGGTACACAATCATCGTAAAACCAGTCTTTCAAGTTTAACTATCTATTGTATAGAATTAACACTACAGGATGCAAAACCTAAATATTTACACATACATTATCCATCCATTGTCTTTCACTTTTCAATATCAAGAGCGAACAAAGAAGTAAGTAGGTAGGGATTTGTGTGTGAAATTCAATGCAGTCAACTACAAAATATACAAGATTTTTCCCATTCAATTCTAACTGACCAAACAAAAAAACTTCGATAAAATAACTTACCAGCTACAGGATGTACTCCCATCGCCATAAGTGACCCAATTATCAAGTAAGCTAACACCTTCCAACCTGCAACAAAAAGTATCAAATTCATTAGTTCAGTCTAGTCTAGCAAGTTGCCTAGCTAGGCTGTTATATGCTACAAACAAGAATTAAGATTTTAAATAATTTTTATGCATTCTGTAAGAAAAGGAAAAAATACCACCACCAGCCCTGCCCGTAACTTTCAGGCGGGATTCAAACCCGCGTCTCCGGGAATCCGGCTACAACTCCCCGTTTGTATTTGCTTTGTTTGTTTCGCGGTGGAGGTATAATACCGGGATTAAGGTCTGATTGCGTTGAAGAAACAATGATAAAAATGCTTCTTTTTTTATATAAATACTGGTTAAGCATTTGACCGCCATCTTGCTTAACAGACAAGATGCAGTCTAGGGTGTAGCATGCTTACCCAGTAGGTGCTCATTCACTCTTGCCTTGAAGAAGCCAAGGTTGTAATGATCGGGGAACACATGCGCAGGCAGCGTATTCCAATCTTAAGCAGCTCGCATCAAGAAAGAACTAGCAAAGCGCTTTGTTCGAACGAGTGGAATGTCTACTGTATAGTAGATAACAGATACACATATTTTTAGGATCAACTCAGAATCGGTAAGTGAACAACTTTCTCCTAGAAACATAGGTCGAAATATGACAAAAAATTTTTTACTCATCACGTGATCGATTTAGTATGGGCAGTCCAAAATTTTTTGTCGTATTTCGACCCATGTTTCTAGGAGAAAGTTTTTCACTTATCGATTCTGTGATGATCTTAAAAATTTGTGCACTGATAAAGAAATTATCCTGTATAAGGACGGTAGGCTAACCTGCGTCTGGTACCTGATGGTGGAAGGGGGCAGGAGGAACAAGATCATGGAGTTCCTGTGAGCACTCTCCAAAGTGTATCCTGTAGACTCAGATAAGCTAGTTTACTAACTTACTTACGTCGAAGAACATCTGAATCACCAGATTTATGAAATCCAGCGGCGTTGGTGGTTTAGACCTCACCACCAGAGGCCTGACAGCGTAGAAAAAAAAGAATCTGATATTATATTATGCATCTCCCGTAGGAGATCTATAGTGACTCACCACCTGGTTAAAGTAACTCTTTTAACCTGGAGGCTTCCAACAAGTCTAGAATACTCCTAGCTTTTAGAGTTTTAATCTCCTCCGGGCGCATAATGTGTCGACCCAGATGGATACTGCGCTTGTGGATAAGGGGCCCGCAGTCACACACAAGGTGCCTCGGCGTTTCCCTCTCCTGTTTACAGTAGCGGCAAACATCAGTGTCACTCAAGTTCATGTGAAATTGTGAATTGTGAAAAGAGTCTGATAACAATGCTGCTATAGTTTACTAACTTACCGAACAATTTAATCACCACAGCGTCGAAGAACAACTGAATCACCAGATTTATGAACTCCAGCGGCGTTGGTGGTTTAGGCCTGACCACCAGAGGCCTGACAGCGTAGAAAAACGGCTGCAAGAACAACCTGCTTTGTTTTCTTCGCGGTGGAGGTATAATACCGGGATTAAGGTCTGATTGCATTGAAGAAACAATGATGAAAATGCTTCTTTTTTAAATAAATACTGGTTAAGCATTTGACCGCCATCTTGCTTAACAGACAAGATGCAGTCTAGGGTGTAGCATGCTTACCCAATAGGTGCTCATTCACTCTTGCCTTGAAGAGGCCAAGGTTGTGATGATCGAGGAACACTTCGGCGTATTGCACTCTTTAGCAGCTCGCATCAAGAAAGAACTAGCAAAGCGCTTCGCTCGGACGAGTGGAATGTCTACTATGTAAGGATGGTAAGCTAACCTGCGTCTGGTACCTCGATGGTGGAAAGGGGCAGGATGAACAAGATCATGGAGTTCCTGTGAGCACTCTCGAAAGTGTATCCTGTAGACTCATATAAGGTAGTTTACTAACTTACTTACCGAACAATTTAATCACCACAGCGTCGAAGAACAACTGAATCACCAGATTGATGAACTCCAGTGGCGTAGGTGGCTTAGGCCTCACCACCAGAGGCCTGACGGCGTAGAAAAACGGCTGCAAGAACAACCATAGCAGCTTGCCACCTGTCGTGCAGAATAGCTTGGCTTCTAGAAGTGTTGGTAGGTCGGTGTCTGCTAGTTCGTCCCCTTGGTACTGTTGGAGGAGTAAAATATTAAATTTATTCGTGTGGCTCATTTTCATTGGTCGATAGGGCATGTATGCAGGGTGCGGGAGTTTTTTTTATCCACAACGGAGTAGCACTTGGCCTTCATCACACCTGATGTTAAGTGGTGATAAGGCTGAAGGTGGAAGCGCACTACTCCCGGAATCCTCAATCATTGAGAAACTGGCTATCTTATCTCTAACTGCCGGAACACAATAATGCTGAATACTTAATCAGACTTAGATAAGATGGTGGTAGCTAGCCAGGCGAACTAACAACAAGTCCTCCCACCAACCAAATACAAAGACAAATAAATATATTTCTATTTCTATTTCTATTTCTATGTACCCCCACTGGGAATCGAACCCGGGACCTCTTGGTCTGAAATCGTAGTGTGAACCAATAGACCAGCCCCCCTAGCATGACCAACAAAATTCGATATGATATGATAAGTTATCCGGTTTAACCGTCAAAAGACTATGGGTTTTGACGTTTGAATGTCGATAAGTCGCTCTATCATGCGATACATATCACGTTTTGGGTGGTCATGCTAGGCTTACAGAGGCGGTTAAATAAAAGTTAAAGAGATTTCTGTAACATATGCCATTGGGTCCGAATACGGAAAAATCGTTTTCATTAGTCGGCAACCCCCGCATGCGGGGTGCGGGAGATTATTGAATCGCATTAATTTTTCATATCATTGGCATGTAAACATGTAAATAGTGCAATCGTGATCGTGTATAATATTGCTGAAATTGTCACTGTATGTTTTCCTAATACCTAAAGTAAAATAAAAAAAAAAATTAAAAAATGCCCTCTGTGGTGAAATGATTCCCCGCAGGCTGCTTACAGACCGCGTAATCGACTTAAAACTTTCATTAGTCGTTTTGTCGCCTATGGGGAGTTTCCATAAGCTGTATATTGACAATCGACCAGTGAAAATGAGAAACCTGGAACCTTGTATAAATGAAACTTCTTAAGATTTGTCCCCCACTAACAAACTAACTATCATGGCAAGTTACCTGTACGCTCGGAGATGTGTCAAGTTGCATCAACAACTTGACACCCATCAGTCTCGAACTTGTGTTGGCGGAATTCGAAATTTAAACTGTATTAATTACACTGTAACAGCATTTTTCGAGTGGTTGGGCGGTTACACATGTGTGCCTAATCCGAGTAATATGAAGATATAATGTTTAGGACGCCTGTGTACCTAATCCGATCGTACAGGTTAATAAAAAGCTTGTAAAAATAACCTCTTTGCTTACCCTATGATGTTCCAGATGGTACTTCTTGAAGCTGATTGATATGGGTATGCCGATTGGAAGGTTTGCGAAGAACCCGAACAGCCTGTTGTGCATCGGCCGGTTGTGGCCGAACGCTAGGTTATGGGCGATTTCGTGGATAGCTGCAACAAAGACAACAGATTAAATTAGGGGTCGTTCAAGGAGAGGCAATCGCCTCTGTGGTTTAGTGGTTCACATCACAACACAGGTTTCAGACCCAGACGTCTCCGGTTCGATTCCCAGTGGGGGTAGGTACATATTGTATTCGGTTTGGTTGGTGGTAGGACTTGTTCTTAGTCCGAATGGCTAGCTATCACCATCTTATCTAAGTCTAGACGCCATAACAATGATGTTTTCAGCATTATTGTGTTCCGGCAGTTAGATATTAGGATAGCCAGGTCCTCCGTGATTGAGCATTCCGGGAGTAGTGCGCTTCCACCTTCAGCCTTATCACCACTTAACATCAGGTGTGATGAAGGCTAACGGCCAGAATTAATAACCTATCTACAGATAGGGATAGGTGCAATCCAGATTAGTTGCTAGGCAACACCTAGCAACACCCTGGCAACTGTCGTTAATTCTATGTTAATATCAAGCGTTGCATAGCAACTAATCTGGATAGCACCTATCCCTATCTGTAGATAGGTTATTAATTCTGGCCGTAAGTGCCACACCGTTGTGGATAAAAAAAATCGAATAATGTAAATGTGTTGATCTTTTTGCATTTTGCTATGGTATCCGCTACGCTAGCGGTTCTTGAGCATTTCTTTCAAATCGTTTTGAATCTTGCGTGAAGTATTCGCGAACATCAGCGGCAGATATTCGCATTCGCAAATGCTTAAAAATTGATATTCGTTACATCATCATCATTGGTGCATACTACGTCACAAATCATAAGCAATCAATATCGGTGACTTACATTGTCTTTTCGTGTTGACACCGACTTACTAGGGTTACCTCTACAGGATATTAAAAAACATCGATATGGTATCGATCTTTCAGACTTATAACTTTCTAGCTGATAATTATTTGACCCATTGACGCCTGACCGGCCGAATAGAGCCGGAGAACAATAGAAAATCTATTGTGTCTCATTTCTTGGGCGTTGAAGGATTTTAAGAAAATAAAGATGGGGCTTCATCGACAATACGCATACGCTTTGCAACTGTGGACCCCCGTCGCAAACTATGGCGCACTGTCTTATTAGTATGCCCTCTTTTACCCACCGAATGCAGCAGGGCAGAGCAGGGGGTCTACCGGCAAAAAAATATGGATATGGACATGGGCTTCATTAGGACACTTGAAGCCCATATTTTGTCGTTATATGGGCACAATATAGGCTTCAAATGTCATATGAAGCTCATGTCCATACCTAGATTTATAAGCCGGTACAGGGGCTAGACATGGTGACTGATAACGCAATAGCCGTCGCCACATTCTGGAAAGGGCAAATTTAACTCTAAAATTCTAAGTGTTGATATTAACCCCTTGAAGAAGCAAATAAATGGAACTTCGGATATCATATGAATTGAACTTACAGAAATTAAAAGTCAAAATACCTGTAGATAATGCCTATTATTGACACTTGAAAAGTGGGCATAGCAAGCCGTTAGGTGCACAACAAGTCGTTGGCACAGGAACAATATATAGCTACGTACACATATAATAAATTAGCGGACCCGGCAAACGTTGTTTTGCCATATAAATTTTATTGGACATGAACTTCGTATCACCAAAATCTGCCTGCCATAAATGTCACTTATTAAAAATAGGTCATCCAAAGAGACAAAAACGTCACTGATTACATACTCTTTGACATACCTACTCTTTGGAAGCGGCTATGTAGGAAATGACAGTTGTGTAAAGTACGTCATTTTAACAATTTTTATTTACAAAATTACCATATTTATTTTAAAATTTTCCTGATTAAAAAGTAGCCTATGTTGCTCTCCAGCTCTCAAATTATCCCCATACCGAAAATCTCGTCGATCCGCTGCTCCGTTTTGACGTGAAAGACGGACAAACAAACAAACAAACACACTTTCACATTTATAATATTAGCATGGATTGTCGATAAGGTGACAGTTTTGAAGCAAGAGCATTTTTGTGTGAAGTGCGTTATTTACGAGTGGTTCAAATCAATGAAATTTACATTTAAACTTACAGGGATTTTCGACGAAAGGAAAATAAGTACTGTTTGCGTGTCGTCTTGTCATAATAATACGCGTATTATATTTTACATCATTTAAGGAGCTTGGATCTTATAATCGCTACGATAACATGAAATGTAATGTACTAAGCTAGAGTTAATTTTCAGACTCTATTTGCTATAAACAAATAGGTAATACCTAGGGGATTTTTATATTATTTTTATGCATTCACAATGCAATTTTGTAAGTATAGGAAAAATGTGATAGTAAAAAACCACGAGCCCTATAATTAGCTTTCAGGCGGGATTCGAACCCGCGCCTCCGGGAATCCGGCCCGATGCTCTGACCAACTAAGCTACCGAAAGGCTTACACGACTCGTCGAATTTTGCTATCACTTGTTACGCTGTAGGCCAGCGTTGCTTCATCAATGTGAGGAAACCCTCGCATCCGAAAGAAACATTTTTACAAATGTTTAACAATCGATTAAGATGAAACAGCCATATTGAGATTTTTATATTATTTTTATGCATTCACAATGCAATTTTGTAAGTATAGGAAAAATGTGATAGTAAAAAATACGGTAATACCTAGTAAAAAAAAGTATTGTGTAAACTGTAAACTATCGATAATTCTCGAAGCTTCCGAGAAATCTTGCACCTCACTACTACTAAACTATGAGTCATTCCTTCAGGCAATTTCGTTCACTTTAGGCAGGTCATGGTTGATATGAATTAATGATAAATTTACGGCGGCGGGGCGGGTCGTTCACACTATTAGCACTATTAGGCCAGTCACCGTTAGCGTTGCCAAGTGTCCCGATTTTGGCGGGACGTCCCGCGAAACAGCCGTTTTTTACAATGTCCCGCCGGGACAGGTATGTGTCCCGCATTATGATAATTTTCAGTTAGACAAAGAAACAAAACAATCAAAGACTAATATTTCACCGAATATACATTTTAATCAATTATTTTGAGCACCTATTTTAATTGTAGTTCAGTGTTTTTGTTTTAGCATTAGCAGTGTGTAGCTGTGGGTGGACCACGTTGTTGAAACAATATCCGAAATTTAAAATTATGAACATTTTAAGTATGCCTTCTCAGTTTTATTTTGTGCAGAGAGTATTGTCTCAAATGAATATTATATGGACAGACGTGCAAAATCGCAGTTTACAAACACTTATCCGATTGGAGTTGCTGTAACATTCAATTTTCAACTATCTTGTAAATTCTGAGAAGGAAAACGAACAATTGCTGAAAAAAGCAAAAAGTGAATTGAAATACCTATGACAAACAAACTTATTTAAAAAAGGAACGTTATCAATAAAAGCAATAATTCATTAATAATATACTTTTCACTTCTCATGCTCGTAAAGTTCGTGTTTATGTTGGGTATAGGCGGCATAAAATCGCTTTTTATGCTCTAGTGCATAAAGTAAAATCTTCGTCTAAGTCTCAGACTTTAAGACAAAGGTCGTCAGGTAAACAGTCACACACGCAATTAAACTTCGTTAAATAAACTTTATTAATACCTAACGTATTTCATTCTGTTTCTTAAATTTTGTACATAATCCATGTTAAATTATTAAATTAATAAAACTAGGCAAAATTAATGAGTTTTCTAAGGAATAAGTATTTCAAGAGTATTATGGACTACGATCTATGCTAAAGTCACTGTGCTGCCAATGCCCGTATAAAAAAAAGAAAAACAAAGTCTTCCCGCCAATATGGCGAAGTCTTCATTTTTTCTTTTTTGCAATATTGTTATTTATTTTCCTCACACTCGAAGTGAAAAGCAGAGTGTATAACTCGTACATAAAACCCATTTTACCCTCGAATTGACTATCCACCCTCGCCTACGGCTCGGATGGATATATACGTCTCGGGTAAAATGGTACCTTTTATGCACTTGTTGTACAATCTACTATTTCACTTCTCATGCTCGTAAAGTTCGTGTTTATGTTGGATATAGGCTGCATAAAATCGCTTTTTATGCTCTAGTGCATAAAGTAAAATTTTTGTCTAAGTCTCAGACTCTAAGACAAAGGTCGTCAGGTAAACAGTCGCACACGCAATTAAACTTCGTAATTAAACTTGTTATTTAATTCTGTTTCTTCAATTTTGTACATATAATCCATATTAAATTACTAAATTAATAAAACTAGGCAAAATTAATGAGTTTTCTAAGAAATAAGTATTTCAAGAGCATTATGGACAACGATCTATGCTAAAGTCACTGTGCTGCCACTGCCACGTATAAAAAACAGAAAAAGAAAGTCTTCCCGCCAATAAGGCGAAGTCTTTATTTTTTCTTTTTTTGCAATATTGCTATTTATTTTCCTCACATTCAAAGTGAAAAGCAGAGTGTATAACTCGTACATAAAACCCATTTTACCCTCAACTTGACTATCAACCCTCGCCTACGGCTCGGGTGCATATATACGTCTCGGGTAAAATGGAACGTTTTATGCACTTTTTGTACAATCTACTATTTCATTTTTTTATTATTTTTTTTCTTGTCCCGCGGCAAAATGCTTTGTCCCGATTTTTTTATTCAATTTAAGTACATGTCCCGAGTTTTTGAAAAAAATACCTGGCAACCCTAGTCACCGTAGACAGAAAAATCGCGTTAGGTCGCAAATAATTGCCAGATCCTGATTATGTTGTAAGATTAGAACCAATAGTGTAAAACCATATTTGCAACCTCGTAAGACTGGTGCTAACTTCGTGGTGCTCGAAAAACCTCGGAATTTTCGGACTTGTCAATTTTTAGCTTACAACCTCTACAATAATAATATGCATTTTACACTACAATAATGCATTTTACAGCAAAGTCATCTATGACACATCGAAAGAAGATAAAATTAGCGACAATTTGAGCGCGACAACAGCTCTATATGTCTTAACAGATCTCGAAATATAACACTTCAAATATGGACAATTTTTTGAAGAGAAAGAAAAAGATGAGAACTATTATTGATCTTTAAGAGTTTCTTTTACATTAAAATATTAAAGCTAAAAAACTGATCTATAGCTTAATATCTAATGACTTTCCCCGTAGAATGAGTATTTTTATTTTGACAATATTTTGTTCGAAAGTCTAGCCAGCTACAAAATTATAACTTATTGGAAAAAATTACCCATTTTTTAAGTAAAATAGATTTCGTATTTGTAGGGCTTCTAACAATTTTGCATATAAATGTCAGTGACTTCAAAAAAGAATTAATAGGAAAGTTTACATAAGTACCTACATGTTTGTTTATAGTTATGTGTATCTGTAAGTACAACAATAACAATTCGTCATTTAATCTAATCTCTATAATCCATTAGTGCTTAAACTCAGGTGTTCATAATCAGTTTATTATCAGCAATCGTTGCACCGATAATAATACAAATGATAAGATAATTGTGATGATTTGTCATAAAAACCGGAATGATAGAGTTTGGTAAACATTAGGAGAGTTCCGTATGTATATTTTTTGTTACAAGCTTTTTATTAACTTGCCATGTTAGTTAGTTATGTATGTATGGTAGTTAGTATGTTAGCGTTAGTACTATTATATATTCTGTGATGTTAGTTAGTTAGTGGGGGACAAATCTTGCAAGCTTAAGTGCTTATTACACTTGGCTAAATTCAGCATCTAATTCAGCATACATTGCTTGTTTTGATTGCATCACTTACTACAAATGAGCTCAAAGAAAGCAATGAATGCTGAATTAGATGCTGAATTTAGCCAAGGTGTAATAAGCCCTTTAATTTGACCCACTTCCCAGTGTCCGATGGAGCTGAAATTTTGTATACAGGTTTGGTTCAGATGACAATACAATATTAAAGTACAGACAGCAAAAAAGCTTGTCATAAAAAATGAATATTTTACTTAAAACCTAATTAAAGTTACTTTTTACGTTGTTTTCACATTATGATTATGATATGATTATTCTATACTAGTGGCTCCTTGCGGTTTTAAACCCGCGTGGTACCCGTTCCCGTAGGAATATCGATATAAAATATAGCCTTTGTCGGGAAGAATGTAGCTTTCTCCTGGTGAAAGAATTTTCCAAATCGGTCCAGTAGTTTTCGAGTTTATTCGTTTACAAACAAAAAATCAAAAATACAAATCCTTTCTCTTAATTATATTAGTAAATAAATAAATAAATAAATAACTTCTTACATTCACACCAATTATCTAAGCCCATTTTAATTTAATTACGAAACTGTATCATGGAAAACTTGATAATGGATAAATATATACTTAAATACTTTTTGTTTGTAAATACATACTTAATATACATAGAAAACACCCAGACCAAGACAAATAGACATGTTCATGCACACAACTATTTGTCTTGTTCGGGAATCGAACCCGAGACCACTGGCGCAGAAGGTGGGTAGCCTACCCCTGCGCCAAATCGGCCGTCAAAAAAATTAGTATGGATGGAAGTATGTATGGATTGTTATTTTATATATTGAAAGTGCCATAAATAGGTAAAAAATATTACATCATCACATACATTGATCTGATACCGATATAAGTGGTATAAACACCTGTGTTATGCTTATGATGTGTTATTGTGTACGTCGTAATCAGTTACTAACAGAATATACAGGGTGGTAAAAAAGGGAACCAATATTAAAGTTGACGGAATGATAGATTATGTACAGTACCCTGCCTCTCGACCCGCGCGGGGGAAGTTTTGTGTACGTGTTTTCCACCGGGCATGGAAAGCAAAATCATTGTTGATGCAAACAAAAATGTGTAGTGAAACAATGTTTTGTGTAGACAGTTTTGTTGAATGTTGAGATGTTTTTGTTGATTGTGTAGGGCAAAACACGCGCTGGAGACCCGGCTTAAGCTATACTTTACTATACTTTGGTAAGAATTGGAACAATAAATAAAATAAATAAATATTTTCTTACAATCACACCAATTATCTAAGCCCGTAGTTAATTTCGTGTCTACGTGAACTTGTTAACGGATAAATATATACTTAAATACTTTTTGTTTGTAAATACATACTTAATATACATAGAAAACACTCAGACCAAGACAAATAGACATGTTCATGCACACAAATATTTGTCTTGTTCGGGAATCGAACCCGAGACCTCTGGCGCAGAAGGCGGGTAGTATACCCCTGCGCCAAATCGGTCGGAACAATGTAAGTATGAAAAAAAGTAAAATACACCTGTTCAATCAATGTGTCTCGGGCTCTCAGCGACACATAGGCCTCCTCTCCCTCCTCCTCTAACCGTTTCCATTCGTCCCTATTCTTAGCAAGTCTAGTCCAAGTCACGCCAATTACTGTTTCCATTCGTCCCTATTCTTAGCAAGTCTAGTCCAAGTCACGCTAATTACTGTTTCCATTCGTCCCTATTCTTAGCAAGTCTAGTCCAAGTCACGCCAATTACTGTTTCCATTCGTCCCTATTCTTAGCAAGTCTAGTCCAAGTCACGCCAATTACTGTTTCCATTCGTCCCTATTCTTAGCAAGTCTAGTCCAAGTCACGCCAATTACTGTTTCCATTCGTCCCTATTCTTAGCAAGTCTAATCCAAGTCACGCCAATTACTACCAGTCTGATGTTGTCAGAGGATAGTCAAATAGTCAGGAGATCGTCAAACGATAAAAATTATATCGTTTTATTGGTAACTTAAGGGCAGGATCTTCGAAATTATCGAATTAACCCATTTTTGATTCAAAAGTAAACAATCATAATATTCTTAATTTCGAGCAGATAAAAATATAATATGTTGAAGTTTTATAAACGATCTTTATTATTTTGTGGCTAAAAACACGATACGTATTCGAATCTTCACTCGAGTATAAATAAATTTAAAAAATAAAATAAAAAAAAGACGTTTACAAAACAAAATTAAACGTTTTAATTAAAAAGGAAACGTTTTCATTATTTTTATATTTTTTGGATAAGTAATATCTTACTTAAGATTATTAATCTCTAATTCACGAATAATATATAGAAAAATAGGTAAGTAATAAGAATAACATATAGGGTTATTTTGAAACCATTGGCCAAATTTTTAAGTTCGATTCAGATTCGGTAATTGAACAACTTTCTCCTAGAAACATGGGTCGAATAGAAGATTATTCCCACCAGGCCACTTTTTCAAAAAGAGAATTTATGCTCAAAATATCAACAAAAGCATTGAAAAATGAAAAAGTGAGGTTATTTTTATTACTCTTTTCACACAAAGAAAAAGACGAAAGACAGAGTTTTTGGAAGATCCTTCCCTTAAGGGACTTACGTTTGGTATGGAACCGAGATGAAGTCCCCTTAGTTACTAAGAAAACGATACGTTTTTTATCGTTTTAGTAAAATTTAATTGACGGAATTTAAAGTTCTTAATGTATTCTAGGGATCTGTATAAATAAGGATATGGATAAGTAATATATTACTTATACTTATAGCAAACTAATAGTTTCGGAGATTTAAAAATTTTGGTTGCAGGGACATAATTAGGTACAAGTACCCACAAGAAATTGTTGATTGACCC
Organism: Crambus lathoniellus; assembly: GCA_949710035.1. Taxonomy (NCBI): domain Eukaryota; kingdom Metazoa; phylum Arthropoda; class Insecta; order Lepidoptera; family Crambidae; genus Crambus; species Crambus lathoniellus. Next base: position 11,920,273 of record OX453324.1, on the reverse strand, counting down.
CAGACCACCTTTTGATTAGCGAATTCATCTAAACCTCAACTTAGTATTTATTTACTTAATCACAACAAGTATCCCAAACAGGACATGACAAATAGAACAACACTCATTCGTATATAAGTAATCATCCTACTAATATTATAAATGTGAAAGTTTAGATGTTTGGATGTTTGGATGTTTGTTACTCAATCACGCCAAAACGGCTGAACGGATTTGGCTGAAATTTGGGACATAGATACTTTAGAGCCTTGAGAGGAACATAGGCTACTTTTTATCCCGGAAAAATATCACTTTCCCGCGGGATAACGTCGTGTAGTCCACGCGGGCGAAGCCGCGGGCGGAAAGCTAGTACTTTATATCTGTAAACAATGCAAAGATAACAGCTCAAGAGGGGTGATAAGGAGGCTGATGACTTACATCACTTGCAATGTAAAGGCTCAAACAAACTGAGCTTATGTGATGCCTGCCACGTATGTCATTTACGTCCGTCAGAAGCTCAGACCACGGAAAAACATTTTTCTATGGTCTGTGGTCAGAAGACATCGGTTTTCATAGTAAATGTAAGCAGTAGAAGCACACTTATCTTATAACACGTCACACACATAAGTGTACTTCTAGTGCATACATTTACTAAGAAAACCGGTGTCCTCTGACGGACGTAACATCACATACGTGGCAGGTATCACATAAGCTCAGTTTGTTTGTGCCTTAAGTAGGGTGACCATTACCTTCTAGAAGAAGTCAGTATGAGTATATCGTAGTCTAGTAAAGATAAAGAAAAAGAGTTTGATGTTTATAAATAAATAAATACTGGACACCATCACATACATTGTTCTAATACCAAACTATAGTAGCTTGAGCATTAGTGTTATGGAAATTAGAAACGACGGGTATAACCACATACACCCAGACACGAGGAAATATTGAAAAGTTCGTTTACAATATTTACCCGATCGGGAAACGAACCCGGGACCTCTAGAGATAGCGGCACCTTGAAAACCGGTGCGTACTCTGCCACGGAGGCAGCCGCTTCCTTACAGGAGGTATGAAGGTCTTAAAAGAAGCTACTAACACTGTAATCCACGTAAGTGACATGGTCTGATTTTCAGGTATGCAAGCGATACGAAAGAAGAAGAACGGGGCTACGAGGAGGTAGACGACCTGATAAAGGTTGTGGGAAGCCACTGGATGCGGGCAGCGCTAGACCGATCGTCGTGGAGATCTTTGGGAGAAACCTGGCTATTGATGATGGTAGAGACTCGGCAATAGAGATAATAAAATGGCCGACTGATGATTATGACTCACCCAACACCAGCGAGTGGTTAATGAGCTCTCCTAGCCAGTTCCTCAGTCATTGAGGATACCGGGAGTAATGCGCTTCCACCTTCAGCTTTATCATCACATACCATCAGGTGTGACGAAGGCTTAGTGCTAGAAGCCACTGGATGTGGGCAACGCTGGACCGATCGTAGTGGAGATCTTTAGGAGAAACCTGGCTATTGATGATGATGGTAGAGAAGAGACTCAGCAATCAGCCCGTATTATAAAACGACACTCAAGTGGAGATCTTTTCTCAAGTATACTTAGTAAGGGATGCAATTTGCATGACTGCTGACTTTGATGACTCACCTAACATCAACGAGTGGTTGATGACCCCCCCGAAGCAGTACGCCATTAGCAGCAAGACGGGCCAGCTCAGCTGCTGCACTATGGGTAGCGTGATGAGCTGGGTGATCACCATGGCCGTCACCACCCATTTGAAGTAAGGATCATAGCCGAAGAGCTGCTTGATTTGAGGGTATTTCTCTGGAAATAAAGAAAGATTTAATTAGCATTTGCAGTTGCTATACTTAATATAAACAGATATTTGTTTTAGATTTTCAGCAACAAAAATAACTTTTTATATTTAGGTTGTTCAGTTCACTTCTAAAATCTATCCATTTTTACTATCATCAAACAATGAGGAAAGATAATGAGCATTTCTAAACTTCACTTCACTTTCACAATATGAGAGGTTTTCGCAGTTGAAAGGCGCGCTTACACGGACAACTAGAATTGCGCAATTCTTGTCAGTCACGGCCAAATAAATATGACGTCATGATACTCCAGTTTATACATTTCAATTTTCACTACCGCGTTTTAAAATGCCATCGGCCGGGCCGATGCGCGCCGGTTGGTCTGACTGAACTCCTGTTAAACTTAGTCGATAGTAAAATTTAATCTCAAACTGAATACCTACTGTAGGCCATGATTTTGTTTTTTCAGCCAACAGACTACGCCGCGCCAAGTGCTCTGAAACTGTTGACATGGTGATAACGTGGCATTGACGAACATTTTAGTGGCATAGTGTACATTACAACAATAGGTTATTTATAAGTGTTAAAGACTGAGTACAATCTTTTTCTTTAGACTTTTTGGACAAGTTTAGTATTTTATACAGGCCTGCATGCACAGAGACCAAAGCTATTAAATCGATGTTCAACATACCTAAATGCAATCACAATAAATATGTACTGCACGATTTAAGACCCAATACTGTGAAACAAGAAATCGCTGCTCGAATTCAACACTACCAACAAAAACTAACAACTCATGTTAATGCTTTGGCCGCCAAACTATCGGGTACTGGAAGTGTTACTTACACAAGATTGAGGAGGAACAGCGTTCCTAACCTTATAAGTCGGTTCTCTAAATAATAGTGAGAGTTGTCAATGGGCAAACCCTCACGCTAAGATCACATTAAACAGGCAATGTCTAGCCAAAGAAGTAGCTAAATGCAATGTAGATACGTTATCTGAACTAAAAAGTGGCGACGAAAAAGTAAGGTAATTGCCCGAAGTTTACTCAGTCACACACCACAGAGTACTATAAATATATTAATATGAAAGTCACACACAGACCCTTGTCGTGTCAACGCGCTGTAACAATTTTTCGATTACGCCTCAAATAATAAACTTAATGCCTTCCTGTGTTTAGAGAAGTTGCAAAATCTATGCCGGATCTTTAAAAGACAACAAAATTTATTCATTTCATACGTATGTAATTATTGAAATTATAAATTTAAATTAAAAATTAAATAATTAGTGATGACTTTTGCGCTGTTGCCAGTTCGACATGCATGAGCGAGTAAGCTTGTAAAGTTTTGTGAACGCATGAAAGGGACAGAAAACTGACACATAAGACAGTGCTTGCAATAATTGTTTATCTCTTTTTGACAGTGGGGGTTTGTGTATAATATATTTATGTCTCTGACTAACATTATTTTTGGTGAAAAAGAGATAGATATGCGGAAATGCCTGTTGTTAGGAAGAGATAAATATATTTTGACTACTTGTGCTTGTTTTTTGTTTCTTGTACGTCATGAAAAACAAATTCGCCATTTTAAAATGCAATTTATTCGAGTGTAACGTGTCTATTAATAAAACGTCATTGGCTAAATGTCAATGACAGATTGCAATGTTGAGCAGGATATATACTTAATAAAAATAAAAAAAAAAGATTCATCCATTGCAATTTAATCAAACCTAAAACAACAATAATAAGGATAAATGACAAATTATTACACAATGAAAATATGTATTGAATGCGGAAATATTATTCAGCCATCAATTTCATGGTACATATAATAAATTATATCATTTCTCATATGTTTAACAGCCTCTTTTTTTATTATTTCAAAACATCTTACTTTTCCAAAAATTCGTATTGAACATACTGCTATGCCTCCACTATGTATCAGGAACCACCCGGCAAGAGGCACTGATTGCTTGTCATAAACTAACTAGTTTTAAGTACTTATGATAAATTAGGCACGTAATGAATGTCTTCTAATTTATTAATTTGAAAGCGTTAAAAGTGGTACTTGATGTGTCTGAAAATTTGAAACTTATCTTAGTTTGTATATTTGCAACTTCGGTATTTAAGTTTTAAAACATGGAAGATACTATACTTTTGACATCCAAACAACAGATGAATTTTGGCATAGTTGTAAATGAGTATTTGTAGAAGGACATACCCTATGTCCTTTTGTATAGGTACCCATTGTTGCAATAATTATCATTGCTTAAATAGCCACTTTTTTACTTTTTCACCCGCGTGGTACCCGTTCCCGTGGGAATATCGGGATAAAATATAGCCTATGTCGCTCGGGAAGACTGTAACTTTCTAATGGTGAAAGAATTTTCTAAATCAGTCCAGTAGTTTCGGAACCTATTCGATGCAAACAATGAAATCTTTCCTCCTTATAATATTAGTATGGACTAAAAAGCAAAACAATACCTACTGCTTTACGTGCACTGTGTGGCAGTAGTAATCTTCACAGCCACCCGGCAAGAGGCACTAATTGCTCGTCATAAACTCACTAGTTAGTCATTACCTAAATTAACTGGTTAGTAAAACGCTAAAGACAAGTAATGACTGTTAACATGTCTTTCTAATGATGAAGATGATATTTTCGTCAAAGACAGCTTTAAAAGCAGTGCTATTGTAGCAAAAACTGAATATTCAGTTTACTTTTGAATAAGCCATGTTATTTTATTGTTTGTTCACCGGTGATACAAACAATCCTTTAATCACATAAAAAAGCTATTTCCGCTATTTCCGTTTTTTGAGGGATTAAAAGTGTTTTGTTATTCACACAAATACTGTATCAGCGTAAAATGAATAAACGATTAAAATTTTTAGCAGTGGGGAAATAAAAATGACTAATGGCTAATAATATTGATACCACATGAACATAAATATGAAATCTCGATACATACATACAACTGGAAGCATTTGACCTTGGCCGTGGTCTATACTATACTATACTTTAGTGATAGATAAGAATTTAATTCATGAATGTTACGCAATTTTATTCATGTACAATTTTGTTCAATTAGCTGTAGGATTATCTATACTAATAAAGGGTGTCTCAAAAGTAGGTACCTATAGGATTTGAATTTCGCGCTATTTCCGAAATATTCAAGATGGCGGGTTGAAATTTGACATATGTCATCTTGACTCATGTAAAATTAATCGTGGAGCGTTTCACATTAAAACAGCGCTTAGAAGTTATACAAATATTTAACGAAAATTCACGATAAATTACAAACACTCGTCGGAAGGTCGAAAGATCTCGTAATTTCTAGAAGAGGTGATTTCAAATGGCCACCGAGATCTTGCCATCTGATGCCACTGGATTTCTTTCTTTGGGGCTAAGGGAAAGATAAAGTCTACGCCAACTATCCACAAAATATAGACAATATAGACAAAATATTCACCGAGTTATTGGTGAAATAAGTAGCGAAATGTGTGAAATTAGCAGCGAAATGTGTGAATTTGTCATGAAAAACTTGCACACAGCAAAAATGCCCGTGGCGGCCATTTAGCAGATATTCTATTCAGATAAAATTGTACAAGTCTCTTCTTTAAAATAAAATAAAACTACGAAGAAATTCCAATCCATTCGCGTTTTATTGAGACATAGGTATCATCCTATACCTACTTTTGGGACACCCGTTATTTTTTTTTTCTTTGTGTATTATCTCTGTGTGTCTTTTGTGTGCAATAAAGCGTGTTTTATAATTTTTATTTAGTGAAACTATCATTAGTTTTATTAACTTGTAAGTATCGTAATTCTTACATGAATGACAACTAGAGCACAGAATAATATTTTGACCACACAATATTTGGGTTTTCGGTATGATTATTACATTTACGACATATATTATCGGATTACGATAACAGTGCACGTGTTCATGATAATATCAGTCACTCATTATGTCAGTCTGTAAGATAATAACATGACGGTATAGCATAGCATATCATTCATAATCAAATTGTGCACAAAATGCGTTTTTTAGTGCCATTGTCTAAGGCAAACCTCGCGAAGTGGGGATACATCCCCGAACATGAAACCGAGTGCATCTGCGGTCATCCAAAACAGACCATCGCACACATGACTGGGTGCCCTGCGTGCCCGACTACTTGCACGGACGAGGAGCTGCACGAGACTTCTGAGCGAGCTATCGCGGTTGCGGCTTTTTGGGCTGCCCGTATTTGAGGTTGTCTGTCGTCGACTCGATAAGAAGAAGAATTGTGCCATTATAATATACTGAACTGATTTGACTTTGCCTTCGTCCGCGTGGACTACACGACGTTATCCCGCGGGAATGTGTTATTTAGCCTACGTTCCTCTCCAAGCTACAAAGTATCTGTGTCCCAAATTTCAGCCAAATCCGTTGGAAACATCCAAACATCTCAAGTTTCACATTTATAATTACAGTAGGAAGTGATTCAGTATATAACCACTACTGTGGTGGTAGAGTACTGAGAACTGGTAGGGTCGTATGCTAGTTCACTCTACCTGTGTACAACATCCTTTATTAGTTAGACAGACAGACTAGACATTATTCTTCGCACTACCGTGGACTCGCGTCTGTGCAGACCGCAACTTCGCCTAATAACAGGTGCTATTACTGGTCATGGACAATTTAACAGACATCTTTTTAATTTATGTGTCACCGACAGTCCCCTATGCAGAGGGTGCATGGAGGAAGAAGAAACAGCTGCCAACGTACTGCTGGAATGCAGGGGGGTGGCCCTAGGGTTGCCACCTTTTTATTGAAAAAATTTAGTACTTTCCCCACAAAATGCCAAAAAATATAGGACTTATGGGAGATTTAGGACAAAAAATAGTACTTACACATTTATTCTTGATCATTAAGGCAAAAGCGATTTGCCACCCTATCCCAACTAACTACAAAGGAAAGGCAAAAAGGCTTAGTTGGAAGGGGAATATTTAAAAATATTTTCTATCACATTATTTATTTTTCCACGTGTACTTGCCATTACTAAATTGAAACACCCCATTCTAGTTATGGGTGCGCTACATTCTAGCCATGCGGTTAAATATAGTATTTTTCGTACTATATTATTTTTCTATAATATATAGTAAAATTGACTGAAATATAGTACGATACTATATAATATAGTACAGGTGGCAACCCTAGGTGGCCCCCTACCGGGCGAGGTACCTCGGCTCGCCAGGCAGCGCAGCGTCCAGGAAGCGATCACGAATGTGAAAGCTCTTGGAGCGTTCCTGGCTGAGCTGGGCTGGCTGGAGTGATCTGGCCGCGCACCCTCCGGACGCAAAATAGGCGCAATAGACGTCGAGTTGCGGAAACCGCCCGTATTGATAAGAAGAAGAAGACATTATTCTTACGCGGAAAAAGAAGCGGGCAACAGCTTGTTCATATTAATAGCAGCAGTCATATTTATTTAATGCATCATTGTTGTGATAAATTTTTTTATCATAACGATAAGTGTTACGTGCTAAAACACTCGAACACTGTAATTTTCCTGTAAAATTCTATGACTAACAAATATTCATGTTTCATGCACTTATGATGATGTAACTGGTAACACAGAAATATTGAAAATAATCTGATAGATAAGCTACAAATTTCGTGGCCGAGTTTTAAAGACACCGGTTTCCAAGGTGCCGCTATCTCTTGAGTAGGGCATCGAACCCGGGTTTACCCGGTCCGGAAAAACCCGGGTTTACCCGGGTTATAAGGAATCCAAAAAACCCGGGTTTGATTTATAAAACCCGGGTTTTTCGGGTTTTTCGGGTATTTTTAATACTTTGTGAAAAACGAAATAAAGCTGAAATTTAGCTTACTTCCGCAAAAAAACAACCAACAAACCAACACCAAAATGTGGTGTTGTTTTTTGCACGAACTATCTCCTGAGGATGCCCCGGGTTGGGGCGAAACACGTGTAGAGTAGTCTAATCGGTGAAGGTGCAAGGTGTATTACTGTCTTGCTAATTGCAGGTATTGTGCACTGGTATTTTAGTTGTGTGCATGTGCAATTTTTTGCGGGCGGGCGGGCGGTGCATCTTGCTTATTGTGTTTTTTTTGCGGAAGTAAGCTCGCACGTATAGTTTGTTTTTCACAATGGTTAGGGACTTCCGCCAAGTGACGCCTGATTCAATCAAATATTTTTAATACTTTTCTTTTTGTTATTTATTAAGTACAAACCACTTCGAATGCAATAATAAATGGAATAAAAACACACTTTGATAAATTATTACAATAAAAGATGCTTTGTTGCTGCGTTCGTACAAGAAAACAAGCAAAGCAAGTTAAATGGAACGCGCGCGGTGCGTCCATCTTAGGACATGGAGAGAGTAAAATGTGGACTCCACATTTCACCCCATGGAACCACATCGAATAAGAACTAGTTCTCCGATCTTTTCGACTAGTTGGTCATATATTGCTCATGAAGACGACCCCGAAAATATAGCATATTTTCGGTCTGTTAGCGTCTCTTTTGCAGAGAATTCACGTCTAGATGTTACACGCCAAACTCCACCGATGATACCTCGTGCTAGCTCTTCCATGGGTAATATTCACATTCGCCACAAAGAGGTTCTCAAAGCTCTCCGTGGTCTAGGAAATAAGGTTAGTGGTCTTAATGGAATCCTGGCAATAGTCCTGCGTAACTGTGCACCCTAGTTGTCTCCTATCTTGAGCCGCCTCTCACTTGAGACAGGACTTGTCTTGTTCCTCAGTCGTGGAAGCGTGCCAATGTGCAGCCCATACCTAAAAAATATAGCCATGCCAACCCCTCTAACAACAGGCTGATTTCAGTCACCTTCATACTCTGCAAGACTACGGAGCATGTACTGAATAAACATCTATTGGCGTAACTTTAAGCTCCCTAGTGACTTCCAGTATGGTTTTTGCCGCGGACGGTCGACTGGAGATCTTCTCGTGTACGCCACCCACCTTTGGAATCAAGCGTTCGATAGACATGGCGAAGCACTTACTGTCTCGCTTGATATTTCCAAAGCATTTGATAGGGTCTGGCATGATAGCCGAATTGGCAAGCTTCTCTCATATGAAATCTCTGACGGCCTCTGCTTCTGAATCACCGACTTCCTTGAACCATTCAATTCGAGTCGTTGTGGATGGTCAGACATCGAACTTGAAGAACATCAACGCTGGAGTTCCCCAAGTTTCGGTATTATCTGCAACACTATTTCTTCTCCACATTAACGACGTGTTGGTGCCTGGTACATTTGGTTATGACGATGACACCAGTGTGTCTAGCAGATATCTTTCAGATGCAAGAGCTACTAGTGATGAAGTTCAGTCTTGTCGAGAGTCACTAGTTGAGCAACCTGGCACTTCAGGCACTTCCGATTGGGGAAATGCCAACCTTGTCAGTTTCAACGCCTCGCCACGCAGGTGTGTCTTTTCTCAGATAAACGGAGTCTCTTTCAACTAGCTCCGACTTTCCTGGGCGTATCCTTACCAGTAACCGAGAACCTGCAACTTGCGTTACTCTATAATCGGAGCTGAACTTCGGTGAGTAAATCGACTCAATTGGTAAAACTGCTGCCAAAAAAACTGGGCGTCCTCTCAAAGTTGTTTACAAAGTACAAATTCATCCGTGCATGGAGTACTGCTGTCACCTTTGAGATGGCTCCGCTAAAGTTTTAGTAGTAGTTTCACATGTATCTTATTGCATTACCCGTGTTTTCAAGCAAATAAACAATTTTTAATAAGATTTTTAGAAGTACCAACTGGCAGTTTTGGATGCGTTTGAAAACCGCGCAAAGAAGTTCATTGGAGACACAACTTTAGAAAAAGCTAAACTTCAAAGTCTCAGTCATCACCGTAGAGTTGCTGTTGCTGGTCTGTCGGTGTTTTACCGGATTCACTTTTGAGAGTGCGCACAGGAACTGCACAATCTTGTTCCTCCAGCCCCTTTCCACCATGTGGTTACCAGATGCAGGTCAGCTTACCATCCATACATCGTAGACATATCACCTGTCCGTACTAAGCGCTTCGCCAGTACTTTTTAATGCGAGCTGCTAAAGATTGGAATGCGCTACCTGCGAATGCGTTCCTCGATCATTCTTCTTCTTCTTATCAATACGGGCGGTTTCTGCAACTCGACGTCTATTGCGCCAATTTTGCGTCTGGAGGGTGCGCGGCCAGATCACTCCATCCAGCGCAGCCCAGCCAGGAACGCTCCAAGAGCTTTCACATTCGTGATCGCTTCCTGGTCGCTGCCCGGCGAGCCGAGGTACCTCGCCCGGTAGGGGCTACCCCCCTGCATTCCAGCAGTACGTGGGCAGCTGTTTCTTCTTACTCCATGCACCCTCTGCATAGGGGACTGTCGGTGACATCTAAATTAATAAGATGTCTATTAAATTGTCCATGACCAGTAATAGCACCTGTTACCAGGCGAAGTTGCGGTCTGCACAGTTGTATCAGGGCCCTGGATAGACGCGCGTCCACGCGCGGTTGTGCGAGTTTCGCCTGTCTGCACGAATCCAGCGAGCTCCAGTTCAGTTGGTGTAATTCTTTGCAAACCAGCTTGTCGGGATAGGCGCGATCGGCTCTGAGCCAACAGGGGTCGAGCCGGATGCGTGTCTAGCCATTATAACCTTGGCCTTTTCAAAGCAAGAGTGAGTGGGCACCTCCTGGGTAAGCATACAACATCCTAGACTGCATACTGTCTGCTATGCTGGATGGTGGTCAAATGCATGCATACTGCATACCCTGTACAAATATAAAAAAAATAAAAAATCGTCTGCAACCAGTCCCGAAACTGTTTTTGTAATTTGGAAAGTACTATTTTTCATCTATTTTAATCCTTCCACATTCTTAACATCTTGTACTCATTGTAAAAATTGATATAATAACACAGTTTCTTGTATTTAATAAAATTATAACAAAAAGACCGAAAAGCTCGAAAAACCCGGTCTACCCGGGTTTTGATTACTCTTAGACCCGAAAACCCGGGTTTTCAAAATTGAACCGAGTTTCGATGCCCTACTCTTGAGTCCTGGGTTCGATTCCCAGTCATGTAAATGTGGAAAACGAACTTAACAATATTTTATTGTGTCTAGGTGTATGTTGTAATGACAGTCGTTGTTTGTAAAAATTGCCATAACAATAAGAGCCTGTACACACTAGGCGCTTTCGAGCGCGCGCTTTGGTAACGCGCTCTGAGAACCTGTCATCTCATACATTTTTGATGTTTCGTACACACTGAAGCTCAGTCAGATGCGAGCTGTCAGTTTCGGCGTTAGCCGAGCGCTCTCAGATACATGATAGTGCTACGAATGAAGCTAGCTACTTTACAGCATGATAAAGTATCAATAAATTAAAAGTATGGTATAAATTTCCAAAAAATAATAATAATAGAAGTTTAGGTATTTTTTAATGAAAGTCTTATTTCATTGATATCTTTTTTAGGAAAAATGCTAACTTTCTTAACCGCACATATTCATGTAACGTATAAAAACAATAATATGAAATATCCAAAAAAATATCTGAGCAGAAACACCAAATTTTAATAAAACAATTGGGGTGACTTGAACTGAAAAATGTCTGTCGAACTTTTTAACGGAATTATACCATATTGCCAAGCATACTATTGCTTGAAAAAAGTTTTGGATTTTTATAAAGTATCACATACTAGTTTAAATATAACTCATTTGGTAATAAATTTGGACTGAGAAATTACTCGGTTCAATATATAAACAGATTTGTATATTTAGGTATAAATACTTAAATTCCGTGTGAGTTCTTTTTTGGATAACCATTTAAAAGTTTATGGCTCATGCTATTTTATAACCCACCAAAGTTTCATTGACTGAGGAATTAGTGTATGGGTCTCCATACAAAGAATCTGTTCATTGCCTACACTATGAGCCGCCTTGGGGCTGACGTTGAGGAAAATTTTAGGGAAATTGACTATCTACATTTTTATGAATCGCCCGTAATGTCAGTTTATAAAAAATGCAGAAATTCATCAAATGGTTTTATACAAATTCTATAACAATTGAAAAAGTTAGGTCCATGTTTTGATACAATGTTACAAAAATTCCATGAGTCTATTTTATCTTCTAGTATTAGGTGCACCCAATGTTCTTTTTTCTCCATCGTCGTCGTCTTTTGAAGTGATTGTAGAGGAGCCACACACAAAACAATTACTTCGGAACCCATATCCGCACTAAGCCAGAATTATACTCGCCCTAGTAACGCTCGTCGAACGCCATGCCAGGGGGGTGTCACTCCGCAGTTTAGGTACGTTCGGCCGGCGCGCCTGCCGGGCAGGCGTATGGCAGAAGGATGCCGCTCGGCTCGTACGCTCCACGTTCGCGCGTAGAACGATCGATCATTTCTGTGATTTTTGTGCACCGAACAATGACTTATAAATGTTCCTATAATCCGTATATAAGATACTGTTGTGTTTACGGGTGTCTAAATAAAAGAAATAACAAAAGAAACAACAAAACCGAACCCGCAAGTCGCTCGCAACCCTAACCAGCGAGCGAGCTGTTTGAGACATTCATAGAAATAAACACGCTCGCGCGTAGATATTGGGTACAGTTTTGCTTGCATGCGCGAACTCTAGGTTATTATAACAATAGGTAAGCGATGACAAAGCAACCGGAATTGGACTTTATTTCCACGCAGAAAGATTTATTTTTATTTGAATGAGCTTGCAGAGTGAGTCTTCTGTGCCTTAGCACTATTATTTATTCTGTGGCCATGCAGAGCGCTGAGTGTGTACGCTATCAACGCTCGCCAAACGCAACGCCGAGGCCGAGCGCCCAGTGTGTACCAGCTCTTACACAGGTGCTACATAATTAAAGCGCACTAGATGTCGTTATGGTACACTGAATCGTGGCATCGTATTACCTTCGCAGGAGCAGTAGTATGTAGGCGCTTAGAATTATCTTCAACAGAGACCTAAAAAGGTCGTGGGTTCGATTCCTGGTTATTTTTGAGGTGACCTGACGTGTAACAGTGTTAGGATTAGGACACCGTGTTTGTATAAAAATTATAGCCTAAATAGTAGGCCAGTCATCTAATACATTCTAGCTCGCAAAAATCGCCAGGGGTTGATATTTTGGGATGTTGGTAGGATAGATACCAATCTATATATATAAAATCGAGGGGACATAACTCACTCATCACGAAATCTCGAAAACTACTGGACCAACGAAGATGTAATTTGGCAGGAAGGTAGATTATGCCTAGGAGACGTCCGCTAAGAACGGATTTTAGGAAACTCCCCCCCTAAAGGGGTAAAATGGGGGGGTTAAGGTTATATGGAACTTCCTCATTAATGGATTTAGAAGCATGAAAATTGGTACGTTGGATACTGGTTACGACTGAAAATGATCTGAGTAAGCAAAGTAAAAAAACTCCCCCTTAATAGGGTAAAATGGGGAGATAAAGTTTATATGGAACTTCTTCATTTCTGAACTTAGAAGTATGAAAATTAGTATGTTGAATACTGATCACGATTGAAAATTATCTGTGTAAGCGAAGTTAAAAAAACTCCCCGATAATGGGGTAAAGCGCCCAAGTAACACACAAGCAAGATAACCGTACACATTAAGAAAACTATACAGTTTAATGATGAATATCGTTTGTATAAGAGCCTTAGAAATAGCTAAATGCTGAATTAAGTTGAGTTTGGTCTCTTAAAATTCTTGATGCTTAATAAGGTCTGTATTTTTGTACTTTATTTCTTTAAACTTAATAAACAATATTTGTTAGACTATTATACAAGCTTTATTAAGCATTACGCATTCTAGGTATCTTAACGCTGAAAAAAAACCCCTATGGAAGCATTTATCAGAATAATCATAATCTGTATTGCTATTATTCAATAATTACTAAGCTAGTAGCGTTTGAATCAGCTGATTGCTGAATAAAGTATAACAATCTGAATAAGCTATTACATAATGCTCTTATACAGCTTGATACTGAATAAATGTAAAGTGTGATAATTATTTACTGCTTAAATTGGATAAGATGTCATTTTTTACCAGTTATTCAGCTGCTGAATAAAGAAGATTATTAAGGCTTTTATTAAGTTTTCACCGACATAAAAGTATGTTATTAACTAACTTATTCAAATTAAAGACCACAGGCACGGTCTATCAGCGCAAATAGCTTAATATCAGCTTTGTTTAAATCTCTTTGTAAGCTATATTTTTTATGAAGAGGATTCCGTACATCAAATATATCAAACAGAATTGCAATTCTGATTCTCCCTTGCTACAACTACCCATAGATATGCAAATCGGCAAAAGGTACGGTAAAGTCGTATCTGCGCTAGGTACCTACCTAGTGTGTTACCGTGTTGCTGTTAGGAGTTAATAAAACATAATTTTTTATTGTTACAAAGTATATTTAATTCTTAGTGTCCACAAGTTTAACTTAATCAAAATAATTAGAACAACATTGTCATACATTATTATTGCAAAACATTACTACGTAAGTAAGTGGAAACAATAAAACTCAAGTTCAATCATGGTCAGCTGTCTTTTTTTTCAAGCCTTTTTAGTACTAAATTAGATATTTAAATAAAAGTACCTAACATCTTAAAAGAAATTAGACTCGTTTGATTTTAATTCGTTTAATGAGTTAATTTTCGAAAACGATTAATTTCTATGTTCTTCGTTTGATGCCTGTGAAGTTGTTTGCATTTGTTTCATTGCCTGCATATCATTAGATGAGTTCTGATCCTTTTGATGTATATCTTGTATGACCTCAAACATTTTGATATTTGCGCTGGTGAGTTTTATTTTCGGGTAGTCGTTCCAATTCGTATGCTATTATTCTTGCGAAATCGTTATTTCTTGCATCATTGATATTATGGTTATAGAATTTCATTTGCATATGGCAAATAGCGAGTTGAATATGTAATCTATTTTTTCTTTTTATTTCCAACGTCGTCTCTTATTACTTTTGTAAACACGATATCGGTTACACCTGTTTGTGTTCCTGTTCCAAAAATGTTGGTTTCTGATACATAATAGGTATATCGGGTGATTTCTGATCTCCAACGTTACAAGTAAACAATAATTGAGTCTCGTCTTCCATGCTTAGATGTTATTTTAGTTTGATTGCGACCTAAAATAGAAATAAAAATATTTGTGAGTAAAATTAATTTATTCATCAACTCGCGAGTGTAAAACTCATGTGTGCAATGTACCAAAAATTGTAATAAAACGTGTAAATAACCATTTGACAAGCAAATATAATTATTATTATATTATAATCGTCATATCTACAAATCTTGGGTATCGAGCAAGATATCAAATCGAGCGTATCGCAAAAATGCAGCAATATCGTGTTTCAAAAAATATATAGTTTTTACACGCATCGTTATCGGGTATAACAATATTGATCTAATATAAGTTTCAATATCTATATACGATTTGTATCGGCCAACCCTATTTCACATTAGAAAAAAAATCATTCAATTATAGAACCCTAAAAATTCGAAGTAATGTAGAAATGTGGTCAACTATTCAATAGTTATTCAGAAGTTAGTGTAGTGAAATGACTCTATTCAAGTGAAATCTTAGTAACTAGACTCTTGTGCACTTTTATTCAGCAATGAAAGCAAAACAAGCGATCGCCATTTAAAGTCTTTGTGAATAATTATAATTACAAAGAATTCACCAAGATTACCTGAATGTTTAATCTTTCAACTACAACAGTTTCAATTCGATTTATCGTATGTTTAATTGGAATGGCTAGAATTAGAAATTTCGCCATAAATATTTTAGTCAGATCGAGCATGCATGTACGAAAATAATATTTACAATCACTTATCTTGATTATTCATGAAGCGCGTCAAAAATAACCGAAAAAATCATAAACTATTTACGATAAAATAATTTGCGCACTAAGAATTAACATGTAGCAAACCTCTAACTTAATTAATGAAACTATTGCTTACCATTTTAATAAATTCACCATTTTATCAATTATCATATCACTCACGACATTAAAAATGTCTAAGTAACTGATTGTCAATCTAATTCCACGATTTGTATGAAAGAAATCTGTATTATTGTTAACAAGAAATTAATGTTGAGTA
The DNA here is from genome assembly GCA_949710035.1 of Crambus lathoniellus. Lineage (NCBI taxonomy): Eukaryota > Metazoa > Arthropoda > Insecta > Lepidoptera > Crambidae > Crambus > Crambus lathoniellus. The sequence continues at coordinate 11,904,361 of OX453324.1, read as the reverse complement.
AATTCTGAATACAATAACCAATTCGACATAACTGAATATTTGAGGTATTAGAGCTTAATAAAAGCAATATCAGCTGTTATTCAGAAGTTATTAAGATTATTGTACCATTACTAAGCTCCTACTCAAATGTTACTCAGACGTTATTAAGCTTAAAGCATTTTAATTTGGGGCCTATTTTGTTTGAATAAAATCTGAATAGATGGTACTCAGACGTTATTCAGCTTAGTATTCAGCTTAGATTCTAATGATTTCTCTTACTCAACCTTTATTCAGCACGTTTGTGTTACTTGGGCGGGCGGATTAAGCTTATATGGAACTTCCTCATTTCTAAACTTAGAAGTATGAAAATTCGTATGTTGGATACTGGTCACGATTGAAAATGATCCGCGTATGCGAAGTTATAAAAAAACCCTTAATAGGGTAGAAAGGGGGGATTAAGGCTTATATGGTGCTTATATACGGTGGTGGCGTGTGAGGCGGGTCGTTACGTTCCCTAAAATATGGTTGAGCGAAGCGATGGCTGGTTCATGCGTCATGCTCGTGAACGGGTGCTGCCAGTGGGAATGGGTCTGCTCTTATCTGCTTGCTTTAAAATGTGTTTTCTTTTGTTTTTATTCATTTTATTAAGAACTAGCTGACCCAGCGCGACTTCGTTCCCGTGGCCCTACCCCCTACTCCACCCTACCCTACCCGTACTCTACCCCTACCCTACCTCTACTCCTACCCTACCCTACCCCTACCCTACCCCTACCCCTACCCCTACCCCTACCCCTACCCTACCCCTACCCTACCACTACCCTACCCTACCCCTACTTTACCCTACCTTTACCCTACCTTACTTCTACTCTACCCCTACTTACCCCTCCTTCCCCTATTTTCTCACCGTTAAAACCTTCCTTGGACTTCCACGAACATTTCAAGACCAAAATTAGCCAAATCGGTCCAGCCGTTCGCGCGTGATGTCGTGACCAAGGGAAATAGGGATTCATTTTTATATATATAGATTACATTTGAAACATGTATGGCGCAACTTGCAGTATATAGTAGAATTGTCTTTTGTTTTTAACTAATATTAAAGCTTTAAGTAGAGTTCCTAAGTACTTAATTGAAAATTGTTCACTGCTATGCTCATTAGTTCGCCTATACTTAACTGTATTTATCATAACCCATTGTGTAATTGTGATGGAAACTGACCTTAGCCATACCATGTTAAGGTCATTTTTCAATTTGACGACTCTGTATGAAATAAAACAGGGAGAAAAAAACAACCCTTGGAGTTTCTTGCCGGTTCTTCTCCAAGGCCTCCCGCTGTAGGGTTTGCGAACCGATGGCGTAGCTTCTATGACGTTCACAAGTATTGTAAATAACAATCTAAATTGAATAAACAAATTTGAATCTTGAATCTTGAATCTTGAATCTATGAAAACTTCCTCATTTCTGGACTTAGGAGTATGGAAATTGGTATGAATAGGTCATCATTAAAAATGATCTGCGTAGGCAAAATAAAAAATCACCTAATAGGGTAGAAAGGGGGGGGGGGGGGGGGGGTTAATGGTTAATAGGGTGGGTGGGGTATTAAAGATACGGAGTTTGGATGTTTATGGCTCAATCACAACATTCACAACTACTTAAACGGCTAAATCGATAGGGATAATTGAACTCTGGCAGGGAAAATTTCATACGGTTTTTAACTCGGGAAAAAGTAAAGTTTTTTTTTGTTCACTTTATTCAATGAAGCATGGGTCCCATGACAGCTCATTTTCGTGCAAAGCAAACAATTCTTTATGCATTCGAATAAAACTCAAGAAAATCAGTTTTACACATTTTTTAAAAGTATTGACTTGATTTTTTGCATTTTGGTAGTTCAAGAGTAGGAGAATGTCCGAATATTATTCATACGATGTAGCTCCTGTTTGTCTAGGTATCGTTCGTTACCTTCTTATGCCTAAACCACGGGTAGCGTGCTCGGCCTGCGATCGATGAGGTTATGTTACTTTTGCAATGGTCTATCATGGAATTGCTGTTAAAAAATATATCGTGCTTCGGAAGACACGATAAGCCGATGTTTCTGCGGCTGCATTTAGATTGGTTAGTACACCATATGGGCCCGTGTGGAAGATCATGGTCCATTCTCCTTATCCATCTATATGAAGGCCTATGCCCCAGCAGCGAGGACATTAAAATAGATTTATGATGGTACTGATGAGACCTTAGAGAATGCCTATCTACCTACTTTTTGTCACAAAATTTTGCAATGTAGTACTCGCGGACGTAGTCGCGGCCGCCGGCCTTCATATTTCTATTTCTACTATCCCTACTATTATTATAAATGCGAAATTGTATACGCTCACGGCAAAACTGCTGAACCAGTTTTGATGAAATTTGAGTGGAGATAGTTTGAGTTGAAACAGTGCTTCCGGGTGCTTCTACTAATTACTCCTACTGATAGGAGCATCGGGACACCCATGCCTGATGCTAGGAAGGACATACCTAGGCACATTGTAACCGCGGGAATAAGGCTCATTTCTATGGTAAAATAATTTTTAGCTCGGGCAAAGCTGTAGAATATAATTGGTATTTAAGGCGATAGTTTGAGTTCATGGGAAGAATGATGTTTAGAATAGAGACAGTTTAAGGCCCTGGAAAGGACATATTTTACTTTTTACAGCGGGAAATCTCATTGTATGGAAAAATGACTGTAAGCGCGGGCTAATTTGGGGGAAGAAATTGGTATTTAAGTAAATAGTTTGAGACCCTGGCAAGGATTATAATATCATATTCCCACGGGAAAATCAATAAGTAGGTATTATTTGATTGTCCGTCTTTCACGTCCAAACGGAGTAACGGATCAATGTGATTTTTGGTACGGGGGTAGATTGGGAGCTGGAGAATGACATAGATTATCCCGAAAAATATTACATTCCATCAGGATAATGTCGTGTAGTACACGCGGGCGAAGCCGCGGGCGGAAAGCTAGTAGTGTAATAAAATCTTTGCAACCTCGAAAGATTATTGAAATTTTTACTTTTTTGCATTCACAATGCAATTTTTATTATTGAAAAAATGGAAAATGAAGTATTTTGAAAAAATCGACCCGTCTCACAACCAGCTCCGATGGGAGCCGATGGGAGTCGTAAGACTCCGTAGCTCAGTAGTTAGAGCAGTCGCCCGGAAAGCGAAAGGTCGTGGGCTCGAGTCCCATCGGAGCTGGTTGTGAGACGGGTCGATTTTTTCAAAATACTTCATTTTCCATTTTTCGACCTCGAAAGACCTGTGCTAATTATTATTGTCGCTAATTTTACCTTCTTTCGAAGTGTCATAGATGACTTTGCTGTAAAATGCATATTTTAGAAGTTGTAAGCCAAAAACTGAAAAATGTCTGAATATTCCGAGGTTTGTCGAGCATTACGAAGTTAGCACAGGTCTTTCGAAGTTGCAAATTTGGTTTTACACTATTGGTATCTATCCTAAGAACATCCCAAAATATCAACACCTGGCGATTTAACGCGATTTTTATGTTTACGGTGACTGGCCTATAGGTCACTTTGTTAATAGGCAACTTAGCCATTTCCCGAATTGAGCATTATTCGAATGCCAAATTTCATCTAGATCCATTTAGCCGTTTCGCCGTGATCGAGTAAAGAACATCTAAACTTTCGCATTTATAATGTTAGTAAAAATTAAAACTAGATGGCGCTGTAGCTTTGTCAATCGCGGTATCGTATTGCCTTCGCAGCAATATGTAGGCGCTTAGCACTTCGGTAAGATCAGAGACCTATAAAGGTCGTGGGTTCGATTCCTAGTTATTTTTGAGGTGACCTGACATGTTACAGTGTTAGGACACATGCATAATTTGGTAATCTAATTATTAGCATGCGCAACGATTTCGTTCGCGCAGAGGTCTCAGGTTTGATTCCCGCACAGGATAAATATTTGTGTGCATCAACAATCAACATGTCTATTTGTCTTGGGTATTTTATTTTTTCACTTGTTAGTATTAATTAATGTGTCGGTCGGGGTTTTTTTTGTTGTTTTATCTTCTTGATGACAGAATATAATCCTAGAGTTATGGGATTTAGAAGGAAAGGAACACCTTATAAAGGGTTGTATTCCACTTATCAAAGATCTTTGTCCAATATGCATTTGATCAAAGAATTTATCAATGAAATGAAACCATTCATTAATTCGTCCTCGTCCAATTTCTTTGATTAAATATTTCATAAGTGGAATACCAGCCTTATGCACACGGCTTTACTCGTTGGCCAAGATTGTGGCGAAAAACCTTCCAATTCATCGTACTGTACTGATTTTGTAGCAAACAATGTTTTAAAAGTTCTTACCAAAGAGGTAATGTACATTGCATTGGCCACAGCGTCATACAACGTTGGCCAACATGTAGAGCCGGCATAATATGGAGAAGTCCCATCGACGACGCTCTGTCAAGCTTGCTGTGTGCAACCGGCTTAAGGACTCGTTCAAGGAGAGGTGGAGCGTCAGGCGGCGCAGGCAAATTGTGCTATCATTACGCGCTCGGGACAAACATCTAATCAAATAATTCAATGTGACACACCAGCTGGCGACAAAACACTGGTGAAGAGCAAGTTTCACACCCTAGCTCACCGCCCGCAAAGTCGCCTGTCTGTCGGTCTTTTACAGATTATACTTCGGAGAGTGTGCTCAGGAGCTGCATGAACTCATACCGCCATCCCCCTTCTTCCATCGGACATCCAGACGCACAGCGGGCTTCCACCCTTTCTTGGTTGATATTCCCAAATGTCGCACCAAGCGCTACTCAACATCTTTTATATTGCGCACAGCAAAGGAGTGGAACTCCCTCCCTGCGTCTGTATTCCCGAGTACTTAAATAACCCGACCACCTTCAAAGCAAGAGTGAATAGGCACCTTCTGGGTTAGCTCGCTCCATCGTAGACCTTGTTTTAGCCCATGGGCTTGATTGGGATCAAGACCAAACCCATTAAAAGTAAAAAAAAAAAGCTGATGCACAATTCGCCCGCGCCGCCTCTCCTTGATCTAGCGCCTAGACAGCCAAGCCAATAACATATTGGTATTGGTATTGGTATTTACACTTTTCCGCATTTAGACTCATATTTGGTCCGTTATGCGTGAACATGGCTAGTCGAGCAATCCTAGCTACTTCCAGAAGCGCAGAAGCCTCCTGGGGCGTTCACAGGCTTCTAGGAGCGACCTCAACTCTGTGAGGATTTCTGTTCGTTGTGCGGCCAAATCCACGCACTCCAGGATCACGTGGGCGGCTGTTTCCTCTGCGTTCAGGCAACCTCTACATAGAGGACTGTCCGTCGCATTCATAATAAATAGTTGTCGGTTTAAGGTTAGGTGACCTGTAAGTGTACCAACAACTATCCGGAGGTCGGGACGATTAAGGCTGAGCAGCCTGCAGGTCAAACGCGGCGAGACTGTAGTCATCGCCATCTTAGACTGTCTACAGCTTGTTAGCCAATAATATAATACCAATGGTTATTTTAAGCAAAACCAACGCTATTATGTTTTTAAATAGTGTCACCTTTAACACTTCAGTTACAGTGGCTTAGTACACAAATTACAAGGTTGTTTAGTGTTGTCACTTGTCACGGTACGTAAACAGTGGAAAATAATGAAGGCCATACTAGTTAAGAAGACAGATGCAACGGTACATGGCACTTAATATAAAACTGCTGATAAGGCTTTAATAGAATGAAAATGTTAACTTATTTTACTTACTTATTAACTTATATTTACGTTACTTAGTTAACTTACTTATTAACTTATATTTACGTTATTTTATAACGTAAATATATCCAATACTTCTTATGCGCTGTAAAGCCAGCGTTAATTTCATCAATGTGAAGATATTACTACCCTCACACGCAAATGAAATACCTTTCATGATATTTGACAATCGCTAAAAATTAAATTATTGTTATTGCAAGTTATTTTTTTTTTTTACTTTTTTGCATTCACTATGCAATTTTTATTGCTTAAAAATTTTAAATGAAGTATTTAGAAAAAAATCAATCTGTCTCACAACCAGCTTTGATTTTTAAGTAATTTAAATAACTTGTAAATATATTTCAGATTATGGTGAATAATTTTGTCATTAATGTCATAGGGATCCCACCTTGAGTTACATTATCGAAGATTTCATACGGAGCCCTAACTTATTCAAAACTAGCGGCCGCCCGCGGTTTCACCCGCGTGGTTCCCGTTCCCGTGGGAATATCAGGATAAAAAGTACCCTATGTGTTATTCCAGCCTATAATCTAACTCTGTCGCAAATTTCATCCAGATCAGTAGTTTTTGCGTGAAAGAGTAACAAACTTCCATACATCCATACCTACTCACAAACTTTCGCATTTATAATAAAATATCCCGAGGGAACGTTATATTTTTCCGGGATAAAAAGTAGCCTAAGTTACTCCTTATTACATCAGCTACCTGCCAGTGAAAGTCCCGTTAAAATCGGTCCAGCCGTTTCAGAGATTAGCCGGAACAAACAGACAGACAGACAGACAGACAGACAGGCAAAAATAAAAAAAAAAATTGCTTTGGTATATGTACCGTATATATATAATCATATGCATGTAGTAAAAAGCGGTTATTTTAATTTTACAAACAGACACTCCAATTTTATTTATTTGTATAGATGTATAGATATTCAATAGCCTATGTTAATCAGGGACAATGTAGCATTCTAAAAGTGAAAGAATTTTTGAAATTGGTGCAGTAATTTTTGAGTTTATTAGTTACATACATACAAATCTTTCCTCTTTGTTATATTAGTAAGTATAGATTAGTATGGATATGTTTCTGGGAGTCTTTAGTCGTTTCGCCCCACAAGCGATTCGCCCCGCGGGGCGAATCGCCCAAGAGTCCTTTTTGAATGGGTTCTTTCGCCCCGCGGGGTGAATCGCCCAAGAGTCCTTTTTGAATGGGTTCTTTCGCCCCGCGGGGCGAATAGCCCAAGAGTCCTTTTTTGAAGGGTTCTTTCGCACCGCGGTGCGAATAGTCCAATGTTTTATTTTAATAAGTAGATTCGGACCGCAGTAAGTAACAAAGCAGTTTTATTCTTTAATAAGTGAACTGGCTTTAATGGGCCCAGACGCCGGATTGCATTTAAAAAAAACGTCAACTGGGCCCACTTTTGGCATGTACAAAAAATCTTAGTGTAAGTACTAAATATAAACGAATAGCAATAAAAACATTTTGCTATATACAGATACATGATAATTTTTTTTTAAACACTGCACAAATTTTTAAGTTCGACTCAAAATCGACAAGTGAACAACATTCTCCAAGAAACATGGGTCGAATTAGGTTTTTTTAAATCTTCATACAAATCAGATTTTATCAGACTGTTCGAATTAGTATGGGAAGTCCAAAAATATTTGTCCTATTTCGACCCATGTTTATAGGAGAAAATTATTCACTTATATACCAATTCTGATTCAATTTTTTAATTTTGTGCAGTGTTTAAAAATTGATCCTATATTTAAAGAGTAAAAATCAGGCTTCCATAAACAATTTTTTTAAGTATATGTAATAAAACTATGTCTAAGTGTGAAAAATTATAATAAAAAACATTAAACAGTCATTTAAATTTTTACTTTTTTGCATTCACAATGCAATTTTTATAATAGAAAAATGGAAAATGAAGTATTTTAGAAAAAAATTACCCGTCTCACAACTACAAGTCCCATCGGAGCTAGTTGTGAGACGGGTAGATTTTTTCTAAAATACTTCTTTTTCCATTTTTCTAACATTAAAAAGTTTACTAATCGTTAAGTCTTTTCATTAATATGTATCAAATCAATGATTAGTAAACTTTTTAAAGTCATAAACAAAAAATGTAAATATACATAAAATATAAAGAAACTTAAATAAATGAGCATTTTACATGGCAATGAAGAAAACATAAATAAATACTTTTTCTACATAAAATATATTACGTTTTGAAAGTATAAAATTAAACTTAAAAAACACAGTCCTTAAATAGTGTACTTTATTAGTAAAATTAATAAATAGCAAAAATGTGTTGGCAATTTCTCTGTACAAAAATCAAACATTAAAAGCTGATTTATGTCAACATAAATACCATAAATTAGTTTTTTTAAAAACTCTTTTATTTCAATGTTTTCTGTACACTGTACTTCTAACTGTACACTAGAATTCGATTAAAACTATAAGAAACAATAGATCTTTTGTGCATACCAAAAGTGGGCCCAGTTGACGAAAAAAATATATAAAAAATACTACTCATAAAACAGGATAAAAAAATTAAAAAGAGGCAACTTTGGATATTTATTTTACCTAGAAAACTTGATAACATCGTATTGCTGAGGGTAGTCAGACCTCTAATAGATCCTCAACTAACATAAGTATATATTTTTTGAGACGTTCACGACTGCATAGTATTGTAAAAAATAGGTTGAAAATACCTTCCGGTCGAAGTAGCTGCCCCTAATATACCTACAGTCGTCACAAATTAAGATGCCCGTTTTGACACATGGTAATGACCCTAGAATGTAACTTGTTACGAAAACCAAAAAATCAAATATATGCTGATTACTTATCAAAGGTGTATGAAAATAATATGTTACATTTTTGAACGCATCATAAATTAAGGCAAAGTGTATTCCTCGTATTATTTTTGCGTTTATTCTAAAGTAAACGCAGATTCGATTAACTACGAAACGTCTCGAAAACAGTTACGTTCTCAGTCTTTATTTTTTTAAATACTAGTGTTGTAACCGTTGTGTGCAGGATTTCTCCAGCTTCATTCAATTTAATCGAAATAATCGTTATAAACACTTTAATAGATTAATTTGTAATATTGAACTTTTTGTGTGAAAACTAGATTGGTGCTTAAGCATTAGTGAAATTATGAATTGGCAACAATGATTTCGATAAAACGGTTTCTAGGCAAACGCAAACTTATCCAAGGAGGACGTTTCGAATGAACCGAATAAAAAAAAATTCTTTAAATAAAACCTAGACAACCTTGCACACCTCACCATGTCGAATCGTCACGTTCACCTTTCCAGAGATTTCTTAAAACACGTTTCGTTCGGCTTGTTTGAAGCGTTCGCATCGGACAAGCGTGCGTTTACCATAAGCGGCCTGTACACGTTGGTCCAACCACTGGCCAATAAAGGTGTGCGTTATATTCGATAACGCATATAGCATAACGTTATAAAAATATAACTATCGCACCTAATATAAAAATATAACTTATTCTGCTATTGCTATATTAAATTATATCAACGAGGGCGCCCGCCGCACGCCATCTAGTGTATTCGAAATGAACAAATGAAATGACAGAACTGAACGAATGAACTGTGTTCTCCTTGTCTATCCAGCCGTTATTCCAGCCGCACGCGATGCAAGTATTGCTCTCTCTTTTCTTGGTAATCAAATCTATTAAAATTCAACTCTATCAAATAGAAATAGAGTTGAATTTTGAAAGTTGGAAAACCAAATAACGCGTTATATTTGAAACAGTTGAGACAGACTCTAATGTCTTATCAATAAGGACTAATATCATAAATCACGTACGACATGCGATTTGAACGAACATGTTATTTTTCTGCTATAACATTTATTACTGTTATTAGAATATTTAACTAATGCTGTCCTGTGGAATTCTTGATCGCGAACTCACGCTCGCTCGGGGCTTGAAAAGTAGTTAAGAAGTCTGTTTTTAATAGCGTAATATGAATTTATTCGTGTTGTTATTTGTAAAATAGTGAAAAAAGAATAAAGAATTGGTTTTTTAATAGTAAGTAATTGATCATTAAATAGTGTAAAAACATTAATAACTAATTTTAGGTAGTTTAACATAGGTTATAATAGGTTATTTATTATACTAGAGAGTGACAAAGACTAATTGATATCCCGGGAAAATATATTTTTCCCTCGAGATAACTTCGTGTAGTACAGGCGGGCGAAACCTCGGGCGGAAGGCTATGTGAAATAATTTTTTAATGTGTTAATATGTATCATAGCGCTAAACTAATATATATATAAAATAAAACACAAAAAACGAAAAACCTTATTAGCTAAAAAAATGAAAATGCTGCCGAAAGTCACTATTCCACGCGAACGAAGTCGCGGGCACAGCTAGTTTATTATATTAGGTACTTAATACTAATATATTATAGCATTAAAAATAACCTAATATTTTAATGTAGCATAACGATATGCTATAATATACGAATATAACATAATAGCACACCTTTACTGGCCAATACATCGTACATTGACACTTTTGAACGAACAAGACGTTTAAAAAGGTTCTTTCGAAAGTGTTAATATACGACGTATTGGCCAATGGTTGGGCCAACGTGTACAGGCTGCTATAATAAGTAATGTGGCTACTCTATGACCATATCTATGCTGTGAGCTGTAGTTAAAATACTTGCTCTTTTATAGCCAACGCGCACTTGTGATTTTTAGTCGACCGATAGTTTAGTCGGAATCGTAATACGATCGTGCGTGATCAAACTGTCGTCGGCTAAGTTTGGTTTGAGAACCTGCGAGCACTTGTGATTTTAGTCGATCGATAGTTTAGTTGAATCCGGGCGCGCGCTCACATAGTTCTTCATGCACAGGCCGATAGTTGTCCGATAGTTGTATAACTGTAACTTTATCTATAGTTGTAGTAACTATTGGCCAGTCATTTTCGATAGTTCAATACTGAATGCGGAGTCTACCGATAGTTGGGCGATATTTTAGTTGAATGCAGTGCGCGCGCTCACATTGGTAGTTCTTCATGCACATTACCGCCCGACCGATAGTTGTGCGATAGTTTGATCGTACAACTATCGGCCAGTCATTTTCGATAGTTTGATCGGTCGATAGTTTAAGCGCACTGACGATTGCCAGTGCCATATAACTCTATACTGAATCCGAGAACGACCAAACTATCGCCCGATTAAAAATCACAAGTGCGCGTTCGCTCTTATATAAATTACTAGCTGACCCGGCAAACGTTGTTTTGCCACATAAATTTTATTGGACACGAACTTCGTTCCACCTGCCTGACACAATGTCACTTATAAAAGAAAAAGAAATCCTAAGCGGCAAAAATGTCAGTGATTACATACTCTTTGACATACCTTCTCTTTGGCAGCGTCTAAGAAATGACAGTTGTGTGAAGTATGACAGTTTAACAGTTTTCTGTACAAAATTACCATTTTTATTTTATAATTTTTCTGGATAAAAAGTAGCTTATGTTACTCTCCAGCTCTCAAATTATCTCCATACCGAAAATCTCGTCGATCCGTTGCTCCGTTTTGACGTGAAAGACGGACAAACAAACAAACAAACAAATAAACAAACAAACAAACACACTTTCACATTTATAATATTAGTATGGATGCAATTTAAGTGTATTCGATTCAAGTTTATATAACATGAAAGGTCAATTTATACTTTAATAATATGTTTATTAAAAGTATAAGTACCTATATAGGAAGTTTAACATTTTATAATAATAACTTTAGTCTTTTATTATTATTTATTATTTATAGGGGGGACGCCAGCGAAGCCGGACGGGTGATCAGTCACCTAGGTCGGGACCATTTCACCCAGTTCCCCAAAAAACTTTAGTCTTAATCCACATAATTTGCAAACCTACTATAATCGATTAGTAAATCAGAATCTTAATCGATTAATCGCGAGAATCGATCACAGACTCGTATGGTTACATGCCTAATCACGTCACTTTGGCATGTGTCAAAACGGGCATCTTATTTTGTGACGACTGTAGGTAACCATAAAGTTAATATACCTAGGTATATTACTTTTATGGTCCGAACCGACCCATTTCAAAAGAACCTTGGGCGTTTCGCCCCACCGTAACCACTGCGGGTCGAATCGCCCCATTCAGAAACAGTGCTTGGGTTATTCGCCCCGCGGGGCGAATCGCTTGTGGGGCGAAACGACTAAAGACTCGTTTCTGGTTAGTCAGTAAGTTTGACTTGAAGTAAAAGATCATCAATTAGTGGTTTCATCACATCAAATAATGTTTGTTTGAAACCAATGGAATGTGACAAACTAAACGAACTTATTTTTACTTTTTTGCATTTACAATGCTATTGAAAATGAAATATTTTAGAATTTTATCCTGATGTTCCCCCCAGGCAAAACCGCGGGAATCCACTAGTTACTTATAAATAAATAATAATAATAAATAAATAACCTCTTACATTCACACCAATTATCTAAGCCCATTTTAATTTCATTAAGAAACTGTATCATGGAAAACTTGATAACGGATAAATATATATATATACTTAAATACTTTTTGTTTGTAAAAACATACTTAATATACATAGTAAACACCCAGACCAAGACAAATAGACATGTTCATGCACACAAATATTTGTCTTGTTCAGGAATCATACCCGAGACCACTGGCGCAGGAGGTGGGTAGCCTACCCCTGCGCCAAATCGGTCGTCAAAATACATGGAAATAGGGAACCAATTAGGAAAATAAAAGTGGCTATACAATGAGAATATTAATGTAAGTACAGACTTTTCAATGTAAATTGATCAAAACATGTAACAATCTAAAATGAAAATTATGAACAGAGTAAAAGCTACTATGTCTAAAAACATCCTGTAAAAGAACTGGCCAGCTCTCGGTGGAGCTGCTTATATCTTAATAAAAAGTGATGAAATCTCACAGTAAAGCCACAAAAACAAGCCAACTTGTATGTTCCTTACTGCAATTTCTTTATAGATATAGTAAGGTTTTATGTGTCTTGTGTCCACTAACTTGTGTAAGAATGTTCAACATCCAAGTCACACAAAACCTAACTATATCAATAAAGAAATCGCACTAAGGAACATAAGACTTACGAACAATCTATTATGAAAACTATGAACAGAGTTATAGCTACTAACTGTATAATATTATCCTATCATGTAATATGTTTACATAGACTGAAGGCGTGTGATGTTTATATTGATAGTACCATCCATACTATACTAGCCGCAGTTTATTTTAAAAATAAATGATTCAACACTCATACTCATACTATGCTCATCTAACAATGTAGCCTAGCAACTACTTAGCTGCATTTTTTTTTTGCCGATTTTGCGTGGAAATAACGACCGAAAGAGGAAAGGGCTGATGCTAATATTAAAAATAAAGGCTAATAGAGTGGAGTGGAGTTTTTTTCGATCTTTTTCAAATGTTTTATGCCGTAATGCAACAGTTTTATTACCGTTCCTAGCAAGTGCCGGTGACCGGCTATATATATTATGCATAGAAATGTATACGTGACGTAATGTATGACATACCCAAAATGATTTTACGGCGGCTGGCGTGTGGTTCTTCAGTGTAGACCCACTCGAAGTCAGTTCTAGACACTTTTGCACCCATTTTGATCTAACAATTTTAGACAAGCAGATAAACCATTACAATTTTTTTTAGCTGTACACAAATACTAAAATGCCTATGAAAAGGAAATTAACACTTCCACGAATACTATAAAATTAATTTAAATTTCTAATATTATACCGTGAAAAGCGGCACGTCCACACACAAAATCTAAACTTGACAACTGTTGACATTGACAGTCTGACGTGACGTCTGTCTGACTGAACCTCTGAGTACTGAATTGAACTAATCTGCGACACAGAGTATTGAAAAAATAGAAGGCAGGAACCGCAGGAATGTTTTTGACAATGCCAAAAAACAGAAATATTTCAAACAATATTTTCAGAAACAGCGTAGTATCCAAAAATTATTACGGAGAATAAATATTTCTATTGATTTGTAACCTTTGCAAATAACACAGTGGCTGTCTTCCGTCTCACCTACACTTTAAAAAAATACGTATGGTCATATGAGACAACTGACAGCCACTACCTGCCACTACATACATAAATGTCAAATTTGCTGGCGACACTTTTTTATTCAGGGTGAGAGCTCCAGTTACCTCAGAGTATTAAGTCAAACTTCATGTGCATGACATTTGATTCGGTTGTCTTGTCTATGGCTGTTATATTTATGGTCTGCCATAGACAATATGAACTTTTATTGGCTCTGGTATTGAAAGCCCCCAGTACACGATGGCCGATCATGGTCGGCGACCATGACCAATACATCGTACATTGACACTTTTGAAAGAATCTTTTTAAACTTGTTCGTTCAAAAGTGTCAATCCACGATGTATTGGTCATGGTCGCCGACCATGATCGGCCATCGTGTACTGGGGGCATAAGGCCTTCAGCCGTTACAGATAAATAATGTTTCTTTTTTTTTTTCTACTAGAAATTTATTAGATTGTTTAAATTATTTATTTTTATTAATGACTAAAATATTGTAAATTGAAATTAATTTGTCATAAGTAAGTACCTAATTAATGTTTGACTTTTGCATGCTACTTTTGTTAGCTGAAGAGGAGAGGCAACACAAAAATTTAAGATCACAAAATGTAACCCTTTTCATGCGCAAAAATAAATATATTTCATTCATTCATTCATTCAACCATACCTTATCAGTCGCAGTTTATATTATAAAAATGTTTGAGAACCATAGACAATTTTTACTTTTTACAAACATTTACTACGTTGCCATGTCTGATGATTCACCACCTTTAGTAGGTTTCTAATGAGGGATTTTCTGACAGGCCATTTAAAAAAGAAAAAGCTTCCAAAAGCTTCACTAGATGGCGTTGAACGAAGTATGTACATGTCTATTGTATATTTTGGTATGAATCATGAATCATATATAATAGCCGCTACACACGCTCCTATCCGACTGCCGATTTGGTGCGGGCGAACTTCACTGCAGATCTGATCCGCGCCTACACACGTTCAAACCAAATCTGCCGCACCGAATCGGTCGGTGCTACACACGTTCCGATTTGGTCTGGCCGCACCTAGCTGCAGTGTTGCCAGTCACTGCTAATCTCCAAATATTAATATTATTTATAAATACTGAAAGTATTGATTTCATTGCAATAGATAGATAGAAAGAAAAATATTTTCTGTTTTTATGTTTTGTTATTATAGAGAATTCAAGTTCATTATTTTTTAAATTATAACGGTTGTTTTCATTAAAATACTAGAACATGCTAAATATTTACTAAAAGCAGCACTTATTGATGAGGTGTTATGCCTTTATTATAAATATTTAGCTTTACGACAAATTGCGAGTTTTTAAATAAAATAAACGAAAAAAACTTATAGATAAAAGAATCTTTGCACAAAGTTATTTAAATTTTTACTTTTATGCATTTTTATGGTTGAAAAATAGAAAATGAAGTATTTAGTATCATATAATTGACGTAGAGGACTATGAAAATACTTTTTTAAACACAAGCAAAATAAAACAATTCTTGAACAAAAGCAACTATATGAGTAAAAAATTAATTGCAGGCACTATTCCTTACTATTTTGAAAAACAAAAAAATAAACAAATCTTGACCATACATTCTAGTAACAACAACAATATACAAACAAATAACTTACCGAATCAGCACAAGAAAGGTACTATTCCTTATTATTTTTTATCCAAAACACAACAAAAACACAATTTTCAACAAAACATTTAAACAAAACTTCCACACTAAATGTCTTACATCAAAATATCGCAGGCCTCTTAAACAAAATTGATTCACTACAATTGACTTTATCACAATTGCAACAACAAAATAATTTACAAATTGATATTATTTGTCTGTCTGAAACATTTATCACAAGTGGCTGCGAGAAAAATATTGTTTTGACTAACTACAAGCTAGCCGCACACTTCTCGAGACAAAATGAAAAGCGCGGAGGTACCTGCATATTGGTACAAAAAAGGCTGGATTTTAAATTAATTGACCTGCCCAAGGGATCTAAAGGGCATGCAGGGATACCTTTGAATGTTGTGCTATGGAGTTATTAAAGCAAAATATTATTATTGTTTGTATCTATAGAATACCTAAAAGCAACACGTCAGTTTTTTTCAACAAATTGGAATGTTTATTGCATGATTTAACTAAAAATAAAAATAAAAAGATAGTTTTGACAGGAGATTGGAATATCGACATATTAAAAAGTAATCCGTTAAGTCGAGAACTCACAAGCTTATTAAGTAACTATAATATAGATATGCATATTACTAAGCCAACTAGAAATCAGGCATGCTTAGACCAGATTGCAAGTAATATCCCAAAGGTAAAGTCTGAAGTTCACTATCTTTGTCTATCCGATCATGAGACTGGACAGACTTTATCAATTCCTGTTGAAGCCCAAAAGTACCATTCTTCTTGGTTTGAGTATAAACGCGATTTTAGTACTGACAACATGAATAAGTTTGTCACATGTATATCCGCTTTGAGTTTTTCGGAAGTTTACAAGCAAGATAAAGTGGATGCATGTTTTGATATCTTTTATGAAACATATAAATTATTTTTTGATTTATGCTTTCCCGTAATTAAGGTAAAAATGACGAATAATGGATTAAAAGGGAGATGGCTGACTAAGGGTATAAAAAAATCAAGTATTATAAAAAGAAGTCTATATATAAAATATAAGTTTAATGGGGTAAATAAAAAGTTAAATAAAACCAAATATAAAAAATATTCAAATATCCTAAAGAAGTGTGTAAATAAGTCTCAACGACTACAAAATAGTAAATATATAAGATCAAACATAAATAAATGCAAAGCGACATGGAATATAATAAATGAGAAAATAAATAATAATCCTTCATCCAATAAAATTGACATAATTAATTTAAATAATATGACATATACCTACAGACCCTAAAAATATTACTGACATTTTCAATGAATTTTATATAAACGTTGCCAAAAATAAAACATTCAATAAGTCTGGGACAAATAATTCTGTGAAAGAAAATCCAAACTAAATTTTTCTGTATCCTACTGATGAACAGGAAATATACAAGTTGATAATGACGCTTAATAATAAAAAATCGGTGGGATACGACGAGATCAATACTGCGTCTTTAAAAGCGTGTGCTGCACATATTTGCAAGCCATTAAGCTACATTATAAATCTATCGTTCACAACGGGAGATTTCCCAAGTAAACTGAAAATTTCTGTTGTTAAGCCTGTTTTTAAGAAAGGTGATGCTAAAGATGTCAACAATTTCAGGCCAGTCACGCTTATACCAATTCTTTCAAAAGTTTTTGAAAAAGCACTGCTAAAACGTATAAACGATTTTTTTGAGAAAAATGGTGTTCTGCATCCACAGCAATTTGGCTTTCGGAAAGACAAATCAACACATCATGCTTGCTTTGACTTAGTGAAAGCTGTAACAGAGAGCCTTAATGACAAAACTCCAATTGCAGCCATATTTCTAGATATGAGTAAGGCTTTTGATTTTGTAGACCACACCATTCTGTTCCATAAGCTGGATAAGTATGGTATAAGGGGGGTAGCACACAAGTGGATCAGCAGCTACCTAAAAGATAGAAAACAATGTGTAGAAGTAACAAAAATATCAGAAAACATTAAGATTCCATCAAAAACTGACACTAGGTCCATTCCAACAAAAACTAACTTTAGATCTGATTATAAAGAAAACTGCTGTGGTGTACCCCAGGGAAGCATCCTGGGACCACTCTTGTTCTTAAGTTATATTAATGACATTCCCGATGTAACATCCGAAAAAACCATTTTATTCGCGGATGATACTACACTTATTATTAAAGACAAAGACCATGATAAGTTAAGAGATAAAATAACTGAATGCATACATGCTATAAATAATTGGTTGAATAATAATAATTTAATTATAAATATACAAAAAACTAAAATAATACAATTTAATACAAACACACGAAATAATACTAAATGGGACATAACTTTTGACAATGAACGTATTTGTGCTGTAGCAACAACTGACTTTTTAGGCATTACAATTGACCAGCACTGTAACTGGAAGGCACATATTGAAAAAGTGTGTGCTAAATTAAATAGATTTGTGTATGCACTCAGGCGCTTAAGGCAAACTGTGTCCATGGAAGCGGCTATTACTGCATACTATGGATATGTCGCGTCAGTACTTAGCTACGGACTTTTGCTATGGGGTAACTCAGTCGATATTTTGCTGGCTTTCAGGCTGCAAAAAAAATGCTTAAGGGCCATGTGTAATGTTTGGAGTACTAACAGTTGCAAACCCCTTTTTAAAGATTTAAAAATACTCCCACTCCCCTGTATGTATATTAAAGATATTTGCATCTTTGTAAGGCAGAACGCAGGTTACTTTCCGAAGCATTCTAATTTGCTAATGCGACACACGAGACACAAAGATAGAGTGTTTCTCCCAAAATGTAAACTTGAAATTTTTAAGCGAAATGCTTATATTCAAGCTATTTTAATATTTAATAAGCTGCCTGACGATATAAAGCAATTGCCATATAATATATTTAAACGTAAATTGACAACATGGTTACTAGAGCATTGCTTCTATAGTGTAAAGGAATATTTAGATTTTAAATGAATGAATATTTATTGGACAATTTATATTAATGTTTCAATCGTTATTATTGACATTGTATTCACTTTAAATTTATTTTGATATTTGACATTTTCCCGATATTTTGACATTTTTCTATTATAATGATAATTTTTGACATGCATTAATTATCCCATTCCAATTAATTTGACATGTTTTAACCTCAGCCTCTTCTTTTTATTTCTCTTTTATTTAGCTCAGCGGTACAGGCATCGGCTGTCATGTTGACGGCGTATGTATAAACAACATTAGTTATGCCGATGACATGGTGCTGCTCAAAGAGCATGTAATCACTACGTTTAGTGCTGCTGAGCCCATCAATCAGTGCTTTGAGGAAGCTACTGTCAATTTGTGAGCACTATGTGATGGCACATGGACTTACATACAATGTAAAGAAAAGCGAGTTACTGCTTTTCAGGGCTGGCACTAAGTCTTATTCAATGCCTATAATAAAGCTTTGTGGTATGGCCCTGAAAGTGGTGACTAAGTTTAAGTATTTAGGACACTGGGTCACCGAAGATCTCAAGGATAATCTAGATGTTGAGAGAGAACGTAGGTCTCTGGCAGTTCGTTGTAATATGTTGGCCCGCAGGTTCGCAAACTGTACAAAAGCCGTAAAGGTTACACTTTTCACAGCATACTGCCAGTCCCTTTATACATGCAGCCTGTGGGTCGACTACACGCAGCGGGCATTCAGCGACCTGCGTGTGCAATACAACGACGCCTTCAGGGTGTTAATGAGACTCCCGCGTCGCTGTAGTGCATCTGGTATGTTTGCGGAGGCGCGGGTCGATGGCTTTCCTACCATCATTCGTAAGCGCTGTGCATCCCTTTTAAACCGGGTAAGAAGAAGCGATAATGCGATCTTGAAGGCGTTGTTGGTGGAGCGCTGGGACTCTGTTTTCCTGAGCCTATGGGCCAAACGGCATGTTAGCATAGCGAAATTTAATGTTTGATTTAATATTATTATTCCAATTATTTGAAATTGTTATTATAAATTACTAACATAGTTTTAAGTTAAATTGTTACTAACACTATGGACATCGTTTCCGAAATAAATGCATTTATTATTATTATTCCCTTTATTACATTTTAAATACTTACAAAATTATATTTCTAAACATTAAATTTTTACAATGTATAACACTAAAAAATATAACATTTAAAAATACAAAAATGCAGTTCCCCAACGGCAGCAAGATCAAGGTCCCGGCTACCGATGGTTAAGGATCCAGAGACAGGAACCTTCTCACTATACGGGCCGTGTCCAGAAGTACTGCCTTCTGCATCTGACTCCCGATCCATCCACCTAACGCAAGCCTCTTAAGGTGTTTATCGAGGCTCTTGGCTATTAGACCATGGGCAGATATGACTATCGGAACAATAATTGCTGAATCAATGTCCCACATGTCCACAATCTCGTGAGCTAAATCAAGATATTTGTTTTCTTTATCTTTTTCAGCTTTCACAAGGTTGTCGTCATGGGGAACAGTGACATCAACAATTATCGCGCGGCGTTCGTGTCGATCTATCAATACAATATCAGGCTTATTAGCTACAATAGTCCTGTCTGTAATGATAGATCGATCCCAATACAATGTGGCATGGCTATTTTCAAGGACCTGTTCTGGTGCATACCTGTAGTACGGCACCTCGGATGCCACAAGACAATGTTTCAGAGCAAGTTGTTGGTGTATTATCCTGGCCACTTGGTTATGTCTATGCAAATACTCGCCGTTTGCGAGACGAGAACAACCGGAGATTATATGCCTAAGGGATTCACCCGGACGATGACACGCTCGGCAAATATCCACTGTGCCATCCCTTAGGATATACTTTCGGTAGTTATTCGTCATCACAACCTCATCCATAATTGCACAGACAAAACCTTCGGTTTCACCAAAAAGATCACCGAAACGGAGCCAGGATACTGAGGCTAATAAATCTACGTCGGGCCCATGGAGAGCCCGGTAGAATCTGCCATGTAACTCCTTGCTTTGCCACACAGTGCTGCGGTCGGAAGTACTAAGTACTACAGGTTTGCGCCAGTTTTCTTTTGCTAAAAATAGAGGAGTCAGTCCATTGTCAACAGCAACTACATCTCTATGAGACCCCATATCGACTTGGAGAAAATACTCCCTAAGATTGCATATCTCGCGGTTATGCAATGTCTTAGCATTTAAGAAGCCACGACCACCGCACTTCCGCGGGATATACAATCTCATGGTCGATGAACGTGGGTGATGTATGCGGTGTGCTGTTAGCAATGTACGAACTTTTCTATCCAGGGCATCCAGTTCAGTTTGAGTCCATTTAAGTATGCCGAAGGAATACATCAGTACCGGCATGACCCATCCATTGTATGCGCGAACCTTGTTTCCGCCTGACAAAAGACTTTTAAGGACTTTTGAAAGGCGCCCCAAGAAACGCTCACGCAACGACTGTTTCATGTCAGCATCGTTGATGCCTAATGCCTGTGACATACCTAAATATTTATAGGTTTCGTTTACGGAGAGAGATCTAAGATGAATAGAATCCGAGAGTTGTATACCCGTAGATTCCATTATCTGACCACGCTTTACATGCATGACTGCACATTTGTCCACACCAAATTCCATTTTAATGGCATTACTGAAAGCTTCAGTAACCTTCAGTAACGCTGTCAAATGAGAACTGCTATGGGCAAATAGTTTCAGGTCATCCATGTACAGCAGGTGTGATATTACTTGACCATTTCTCCGTAAACGATAGCCTAACCCTGAACTCTCGAGAAGTGTACTCAGAGGGTTCAAGGCCAGACAGAACCACAATGGACTCAAACCGTCACCCTGGAAGATACCTCGCTCTATTTTTATGGGATCGCCCTGACCTAGAATCCGTCGAGATCCTGGATAGAAAAGGACCGTTCTCCATTTTCGCATGCACGATATCAAGAAAGTGCGTAGAGTTGTATTTATTTTATACAACTCCAGCACCCTCATGAGCCACGAATGCGGCACGGAATCATATGCCTTCTTATAATCTATCCAGGAAGTCGACAGGTTCTTTCGGTTTCGACGAACCTGTTGGTTAATAGCCATGTCAATGAGGAGTAGCTCCTTAGTACCACGGGCCCCATTCCTACATCCATTTTGAGAGGCGAACATAATAGAATTTTGATCAATGTGTTTATTAATCTTCGACCTCAAAATGGACGTAAGAATTTTATAAATTGTTGGTAGACAGGTGATAGGTCTATAGTTTTTGGGGTCCGCAGTACTACCAGATTTATGGAGCAGATGGGTTACGCCTGTTGTCATAAATTCTGGAAGCGATCGAGATAATAAAGCACATTGAAATTGAGATGCTAAGCAAACGTGCGAGCTAGGTAACCATTTATACCAGAAATTGTGCAGTCCGTCCGGGCCTGGAGATTTCCAGTTGGGTAAGGAACGAACTGCACAAACTACGTCTTGGTAGTCAATGGTTACTTCATTCATATCAGGTATAAGCTCACACGAACGCTCAACATCCTCCATCCACGCGCCTTCAGAGTGAGTGACAGGCACGGACCAGATGTTGTGCCAAAAAGAAATCATGGCATCATCATCCGGCCGATGCATATCAGTATCACTCTGATCCGATCGCTCCCAGGATGCATAAACACGTCGTTGATCTCTCTCGAACATGCGGTTCTGAGTAAAGCGATCGACTCGCACCCTATACCTTCGAATACGATTAGCCCATGCACAAATTTTCTGCTTCAGGAAGTCGATGCGCTCTGTGACACATGAAATATAATTTTGAGGACTAATACCAGTCCCCAAGAATGCACGTTTCACAAAGCGCATGACCCTAGGGCGCATGTTGCCCTCCCTAAAGCAGCTGAGCTTACCGATGAGTACCCTAGCCTCACTGATACGACGCTCAATCCTACACTGCCAGGCTGGTACAGCAAGGCGAGGGCGTGTTGCTGTGTCAGTATTTGGAAATTTGACATGAGCAACACGACAAGCTGTAATAGCCGCACAGTACAGGATCGAATGAGTATCAGCCAGGTCTTCACTACTATCAAAGTAATTTGGTAGTAGCAAATCTAAAGCACACATCAGCGCCCTATTTTTTTTGTGCATGGGAAAACGTGGAAGCCGAGGTCTAAGGTGAACCGAAGTCGATCGAAATTCCCGAACTACATCTTCAAGAGTACTCCTCAATATATCATTGTATTGGGGACTTACAGTAGTAACCATATCATCTCCACCATCACTATCAGCAACGCCAGCTTGCAATGTGGCCGCGGCAGAAGCTTGAGTTGCCGCCTGCGATGCAGTAGTAATGATACGGTTACGTTGCACCTCTGTACGGAGCCGATCAAGTACCGAGTCATCCAACAAGTGACCCCGTTGAATGGCTCGCACCTGATCCGACAGTCGTTGAGCCGAAACGTTGATTGATGGTTCGAGAGCCTGAAACAGAGAAAGCATCCGAACACGATACGCAGTAAGATTAGTTCCTGCCTCTGTTGCCTCAAAATATGCGCGCATGACATTTTCATTGATGGAAATTGTCCATCGCATGCGCTGCACTCCACCGGGAGCGGGGGCCCTGACCGGAGCCGTTTGCCCCAGAAGCCCCAAACTCTTCGGTGGCCGGCCCCTCCTCCGGCGTACAGGCGGTGGCGACGTCGGCGGAGAGAAGTACTCGTCACTATCACTCGACGCAACTGCAGATGTCAGCTGAACACACGGCACTTATTATTTATATTTGCATGCTATTATTAGATGGCAGAACATGCCATCTTTCAAACTTTTATACCACCTGTATACCATGTTTCTAGCAAATAAATGATTTATGATTATGATTATGATTATGATTAGAAAAAATCGACCCGTCTCACAACCAGCTCCGATGACTCCGTAGCTCAGTGGTTAGAGCAGTCGCCCGGATAGCGAAAGGTCGTGGGTTCGAGTCCCATCAAAGCTGGGGGGCTACTAGTTTCTAGCTAGGTAACGTTATACCCGACGTCACAAAACAAGGAACTGGTAGCGGCTATTTTCTTTATAAAATTAACTTAAAGTTCCCAAAAACGTATGAAGTTCATATCCATAAAGTTACGCGGTAGCCCCCCTGGTCACGTGTCCGTCTTACGAATTTTCGATCTGACAGTCACGTGTCCTGACGCAAGTTTAACATTTTTGGTAAAAAATGTTAAACTCATCACATCATAAAAAGTGCACAACTCCGCTAAAGAAGTTGTCACTTCAAAAAATCTGGAGTAACCAAAGTGTTTGAAGTATCTGATGAAGAACTCTCAGAGCTCAATTAAACTTTGGAAGATATGGAAATATCTCCTTAACAAAAGGTGTTCTGGGGGGCTACCGGCTAAAATATATAGATATGGGCATAGGCTTCAACTGTCATTTTAATTCCTTATTTTGATAGATTTTTATGCTGCTTTGTTATATTGAACGTTGCTAGCAAGCTATCGTTATTCCCAACGTCACAAAACAAGTTACTGATAGCGGCTATTTTTTTAAAACTGACTTTAAATTCCAAAAAACGTATGAAGTGTATATCCATAAAGTTACGCAGTAGGCCCCCAGTGTACTGTACAGAAAAATTTACTGCTGTTCAGAATTATATACTTAATTTGCCAACTGGGGGGCTACCGCGTAACTTTATGGGTATGAACTTCATACGTTTTTGGGAACTTTAAGTCAATTTTATAAAGAGACTAGCCGCTATCAGTTCCTTGTTTTGTGACGTCGGGTATAACATAGATGTATTATTCCTGTAGATGGATCCATGGAACTGTAGGTAAAGCTGGAAGCCACACTTCGAACAAAAGATTGAAGACAAAACTCCGTGACATTTGGATGTTTTCGAGGCCCCTCCGTCTCTTTCTAACTCATTGTTAATGTTAACATTGATCGAAAGACGTCAAATTTTGAACTTCGAAATGGTGGATGTTTACTAGGTTGACCAAGAGAGTCCGCATTTTTTGGGACGTCCCGTTTTTCAGCTATAATGGACGATGGGACAAAACGTCCCCCAAAACCAACAGATTTGAAATGTATCTCGGGTGAAAGATATTAATATAGTGACAACTTTTTACTATGGCGACATCCCTCAAATGTGTGGGAATTCTGGGAAAATATTATTTTAATATTGTTATTTACTACAAAAGTAACACTACGCTAATAAAAAATTCTTTGATTTTTACCATTTCTAAACCACTTAAAAAAAAGCTTCTCAGTTTGGCCTGTATGTATGTATGTATATGTAGGTACGTATGTATGTTTGTCCACATGGTATTAATACAGATACAAACAATAATAATATTTTGCTTTAATAATTCCATAGCACAACATTCAAAGTTATATTTGTATGCCATACAGCTCTAAACCGCGAGAAATGGAAGGAAGGTGGAGAGGCCTTTGCCCTGCAGTGGGATGACCCAGGCTGAATTTATTTTTATTTTTTTATTCCCTTGGTTAGGGCAATTAATTTATAATCAAGTTTTTTTGTACCAATATGCAGGTACCTCCGCGCTTTTCACTTTACTTTTAATAAGTGACATTTGTGGCAGGCAGTGTACGAGTGTAAAACTTCGTCGCGATTATTTATTTTTATCTGTCTATTTTTATTACATATTGGTGATACGAAGTTCAGTGGGTCCACTATAAATTTATATAGTAAAACAACGTTTGCCGGATCAGCTAGTAAACTTATAATTCTTGATTGTTTTGTTGATGCATTGATGCATGTTGTACAGGTATTAGATTTAACCACCGTACTACATAAATTTTTGTTTAATATTGTGATATCAACTAATCAACTAATAGCTATGTTTATTTATAATAGCATATCAAATGTACAGCTGTTGTACTGTCAATACATCTGCCTTAGAATAAAGAGCATGTTTTGTGGTTTTTTTAATTATTAATATAAATAATCCTACTAATATTATAAATGTGAAAGTTTGGATGTTTGGATGTTTAGATGTTTGGATGTTTGTTACTCAATCACGCCAAAACGGCTGAACGGATTTGGCTGAAATTCGGGACACATATTCTTTGTAGCCTGGAGAGGAACATAGGCTACTTTTTATCCCGGAAAAATATCACATTCCCGCGGGATAACGTCGTGTAGTCCACGCGGGCGAAGCCGCGGGCGGAAAGCTAGTCTTACATAATTTAAAAGATTTTTCTATACAAAACGCCAAGTTTTTGACAATCTTACTGAAATTGAGTTAAGATCACGCCCACCGCGGTTCCGTGCAAAAAATCTTCTTCTTCATTGCGATAGACATTTTGTTATGCCGAAAACAAAGGGCTCTAATCTCACTCACACCCTGGCAGGAACCCCTCGTTGTTGATAATTATTTTGTATATTGAGTTCCCGCCCGACACCCCCTACCAAAGTCCCCAACGAAGTCCTGTCTGAAAATAAATTGTGGACACCCTCTTTCTGTGTACTTAGAAAGAGATGAAGGGGCCCCAACAAAAAGAAATTGCAAATTTTTCAGGGTGTGGCTTCCATACTACAACAACATACAAATTTCTTGGATGGATCACAAAAATAAGCTATAACTCACCCATCCTTTACCCCTTCTAACACTATCAAATTGTCATAAGATAGAAAGAGACATACATGTTAATCTGTTGCGTCGTAATTAGTGAATGTCTCCATTTTGACTATGCAATGTTAGATGACATTAGATGATGATGGTGCAATGATAGTGCTGTGGTATAGGTCGAAATATGGCAAAACTTTCTTCCCTCCAGACAAAAGCGCACGCTCAGCTGATCGATCTAGTGTGACAGAATAATTTTTATAATTCAACGTATGCTATGCTCCAATGAGAAAGTTGTTCAGTTTCTTGGTCTATGCAAGCCCTTTAATTTTGAATCAGTGCCAAATATGAAGTAGGTACTATAATTATACTTGAGGAGATCGATGGCTCATTGGTACGCGCATTCTGCATCCGGTGGTTGATGTTATGCAACATTCGTTGCGGTTGGACATCTGAATGGTGACCCAAAACTTTATTATCTTGGTCTCCTCTGTGCTTCGGAAAGCACGTTAAGCCGTTGGTCCCGGTTGCATTAGCAGTCGTTGGCACCCTCACCCACCAATCCGCATTGGCTTCGCGTGGTGGGTTATGGCACTTATGGCCCGTTCTACCTGTGGTGTTTTCATGCACAGGGGAGGCCTATAGCCCAGCAGTGAGGACATTAATATGATAATTATACTATTTATACTAGGAGGTATAGTCGTAAAACTGTACGAGATTTCTAATCAATTTATTAAATTAAATAATCTGCTGAATGATATCAAGTAAAAAATACAGATTTCACGCTAATTTTTATACTCTTAAACAATTTGCTTTAATAAGTGCATCGAGCATATTCTTGTTTGTTGCGAAGGTCTCCAATCGTCGCCCTTTTTTACGTTTCTTATTCACGTTTCCTTTACATCGACGGGCGGCGCGGCGGTGGGAAATCTGTTTAAAATTGAGAAAAATTAAGTTTTAATACAAAATTGTTAACACTACAATTTTTTATCGATATTACATAATAAAATCGGACTACAACACTATCAGGTTGGTCAAATGTCAAAAAATCCCAATTGGATTTAAATTATATATTTTTAGTCTAAAAACACCTGATTTTCTTCAACCAAGTCAATGTTAAACTGTGTATACACGTACAGCAATTTAGTTTTTGCAAATACGGACCAGTAAGCTATAAAAATGTGTTCGCAAAAACACAAAACAATGAGTGTGACTTACCTCTGAAATGATATGTGTTCATTATTCTCTTTCAAAACACTCACTCTGCTTGAATAACAGGTGTTCCCTGTTATTCAAGCAGAGAGAGAGTACAGGCCATTCTTAACAAACAACATATTTACCGCACCACACCATCAAATCTTTCTATATTTTACTACAAAAAAAGATTTTCTTTCTGAAGCATTTGTAACCATCTGGTTAACAAACAAATATGACGTTGACTTTTAAGTGGCGCGCTGCTCATTAAGACGCACACGTTGGGCTATTGTTATCTCTTTTTAACACACGAAATGTCGCCATTTGAGAGATGAGAGTCGATTATAGAAGGAATCGTTCAAATTTTTATGCTTCATCTACAGGAATAATACATCTATGGGGTATAACGATAACTAGCTAGCAACGTTCAACAGAACAAAGCAGCAAAAATCTATCAAGATAAGGAATTCAAATGACAGTTGAAGCCCATACCCATATCCATATTTCTTAGCCGGTAGCCCCACTGATTTAGAAATATTTGCTGACCATAAGTTGCTGCCCAACTAGCTATATTAGCTACCCGTAAATATTTTTGCTAACAAAAATACGAATACTTTGCTAACCGTTTAAAATAACACCAATAATATAATTATTCCTTTTTTACCAAGAATGGTAGAATAATTGTAGGAATTGTTGGCAACATTGCTTTTTTGACGTTTCTAACTAAACCATAAACAAAACAAAAAGTCTTTCCAAAGTTTGTGTGTGAACATGGCGGTCGGTAAAAATAAGGGCCTATCGAAGGGCGGCAAAAAAGGTGTGAAAAAGAAGATGTAAGTCTGCAATAAGTGTAGATTCTGTTATTTTGCTATACGTGCTATAATATTACCGGTAAATATGGTTAGCGAATGTTGAGATCGAAGAAATATTTTGAGATACAAGTTCGACGTCTCGTGTCAATTTCATACTTTCATTTCTTGTATTGGATGTCTTTGACGGCAGTGCGTGCGTTTTATTCGTCGGCTTTTATTCTTCCATCTAGTTAGTGGGCCGTGCAATGTGTTTATATACTAATTATAAATATTTTTTGAAGAATGCATAAGTGAGATTAGTTTGGAGGTTAGGATCGTCTTGCATTTTTGTTTCAGTGTGGACCCGTTCACACGTAAAGACTGGTACGATGTCAAAGCACCGTCGATGTTTACCAAGAGGCAAGTGGGCACCACCCTTGTCAACCGTACTCAGGTATGTATTTACCAATTTTTCTTCTTTTTTTGCGAAAGTGGTCATAACCTAAAACTGCATTCAAGATTCAATTTCTCTTCCTTTGGAATGCTTTCACGTGGTTATAACGTGAGTGGTTTAGGTCTGGGTCATTCATGAAAAATACCTCGCCTGTTCATGGAAATTGAAGTGCAAATTGCATTACAATTTCCATGAACAGTTGCAATCAACTTGTTAACTTGACTGCAGATTTAGGTTGAAAATGATGATCTACCTAGCTCGCAATGATACATAACTGATGAAAACATCTGTTCCCATTATTATATTACTGAATATTATTTTAATAGCTTCTTTTGTGTTACTAAAGTGTGGGTATCTTCTGAACATAACCTAACTTGTTTTAGGGTACAAAAATCGCTTCGGAAGGCCTGAAAGGCCGCGTGTTTGAAGTTTCGCTGGCCGATCTTCAGGCTGACACTGATGCTGAAAGGTAAAATAATAATATAAATTAACTTCATCTTGAAACTATTATTATGCCCGAGCTTCACCTGCGTCTAATGCCATTAATTAGCGCGCTATTTGATATAATTCGCAGGTGAAGCCGGGTCTTAGCGCCCTAATTTGATACAATGAGCGCGCTAAGACGCGCCTGCCGTTATTAACGCCGTTAGGCGTCACGCAGGTGAAGCCCCGTCATTACAAGATAACAATATAGCACATCAAGCTTTGTAGAGTCGCATTAAAATAACCACATGTTTAAAAAACTATGTCCACAATGGAAGGTGTAAAATAAAATATTGGTGACAATAATCTAGGTTTACGGGCCCCAGAGGCGATGCAGTCTGCCAGCAGGCAAAAGTCTGTTGGTTGGCCGAAATCCATGATACTTACTCGGTTTTAGTATAAAAATGGAGTGTGGTTGATTGCGGCCAACTGACAGGCCGTTGCTAACAGGCAGACTGATCATATGTGCTGCCAGGTTTCTGTCACTTGCCGGTGGTGCAAATCCATAGAAATTAGGTCCGCAAAAGAGCTTAAATATATGCGATAGAAAGAGATGCAACGAGTGGATGTTCGTAATTTGCGCCATACAAGCTGAATTCCACTTTATTGCATTATAGTTAGAGTTGCTATTTATTTAAATGGCTTAGCGGAGTGCAGTATCTGTTACTAGTAACTATTTAGTAATCTGTGGTGCTGCCCTTTATGAATATTCTCATACGCATCTTTGAATATTTGCTTATTTCTTGATGTTTGCATTCGTATTCACAAATATTGTGCAAATATTTTACGATTAAGAATGCAAGAAAAAATACAGATACAAATACATAACTTCTCATAATTAGAAAGAAAACAAGCTTTTTAAATTATAAAGAAATCATATTATTATAAGTCCGATTTATTTTTGTTATTTTCCAAAAACAATAGATTTAAGTTTTAAATTCTTTTTGTGCAATTTGACATTGCAGTCGCATTATACTGCTTGGGGCTAGAGTGGTGAAAGTTTATTGTGTTCTTAATTAGTTGTCGGTAGTTAGTAGAGAATACTCTCAAGTTGTTGAAGATTAATCGAGAACATGGTCAGAGAACACATATTACATTTTTCCTGCTTATTTTGCAGTCCAGCTATATAAATGCTCTTTATAGCTTTTATATCGTTTCAAACTGCATATATTATCGCTGTCACATGATGTAGTGCCTTTGCACATTATGTACATAGGTCTTTTATGTCATTGCTACATTTAATTACTTAGCTGAATCTCCATTCTTTTTCAAATTCATACTTAAAATATCGAAATTCTGTACTATTTACATAATATTATGTTAGAAAAGCTAGCTATTTTTTTTATTACTTATGTAAAACTTATAGGTAGGTATTTATTTATGAAAAGCCAATATGGACACTATCACAGGCAACAACTAATCCTAGATATTCTGTGAAAACATTTCAGTTTTAAACCCATTTTCAGCAAACAAACCCTAAATTTTGAATTTAGGGAAATTTTTTCTTGTTGTGTTTTGGATTATGACAAATAAATTGTTTCAGTAAAAACTGGGTTAATAATGTGGTGTTGAAGGAAATATGTAGGTCATGACAGAAAATTGTGTTGTCCGCAGGTCTTTCCGCAAATTCCGTTTAATCGCTGAAGATGTCCAGGGTCGCAATGTTCTGTGCAACTTCCATGGCATGGACCTGACCACTGACAAGCTCAGGTTAGTATCATAGTCTTAATATTATGTATAAAACACTAGCTTTCCGCCTGCGGCTCTGCTCGTGTGAAGTACACGATGTTTTCTCGTGGCAAAGAGACATTTTCCTGAGAGAAAGTTTCCAAAAAGTTTCCTAAAGTAGTAAAAATGAAGATATTTACATAATTAAATGTTCCACGATAATTTGAGACATAGTCCTCTTACGCCTGCAAGAAGCAGAGACTAGAAACAAACAACCGAGCCCAAAAACTCGACTTTGGCGAAAACTAATAGGGCACGGCCATTCCATAAAAAGAAGAAAATGAAGATTTAATTTCAACGTCTTGCTCTACAGTGTAAAATGACAATCAAAAACATCTAAGTATGAATTCTTGCATGGTCAAATTGATCAATGTAACAGATATTATGAAATGCTTGTGAATAGCTCTTATCTGTGAAAACTGATTAAGGCATAATTGTTCTTAATTTCTTAATTATTTTTGTATACGACCTTTTGTTTGTCATGAAATACCTATAAAAACAAATAACACCCAGACACACAACAAAACTACATAATTCTGCAGCCCAGCTATATGAAGGTGACCTTATGGTCTTCATATCGTTTCAAGCTGCAAATATGAACGCTGTCACACAATGTAGTACCTCTGTACTATTGCAAAGGCCATTTGTGTCACTGCTACAGTTTACTTATCAATTTAATCTACATACAATACAATAATATTATATGATACAATAGAAAAGTAATCATAGAAAAAGATAAAGCAAGAAAGTACATACTTAAATGAATTTTTAATTAACCATTAATTATGTAATCACAAGTCTTTTTATTCAGCTTTTGTTTTAATACGTTTTTATATTTAGGTCTAATTTTACCACCGATATTTAAACGCGATTAACGCTAAACGTGTTTAAAATATAGTTCTGTCTCTGTCACATTCAGTGGTGAAATCGGGTCTTAATTTATGGCCCACATCACTCCATTTCACTTACACAAGGTCATTTCCTAATTACTAAATAATGAACAACAGCGTCTCCCTACAGATGGATGGTGAAGAAATGGCAGACCCTCGTTGAAGCCAACATTGACGTGAAGACCACAGACGGTTACTTGCTGCGAGTGTTCTGCATCGGGTTCACTAACAAGGACACGCTTAGCCAGCGCAAGACTTGCTATGCTCAGCACACACAGGTATAGTTGATAACTGTTGTATTTTTAACAGGCAGCAAAGAAGTAGGTTTATTATTTTTTTGAAGTGAAAACTTTAGCGGTTTTGTGCACTTTTTGTGAGGGGTAAAAATGTTTAACTCAAGTTAGGATCACGTGACTGTCAGATCGAAAATTCGTAAGACTGACACATAGTGTTAAGGGCACAATCTTCCAAATTATCGAAATCAACCTATTTTTGATTCAAAAGTAAACAATCAAATATTCTTTATTATGAGCAGATAAAAATAATATGTTGAAGTTTCATAAACGATCTTGATTATTTTGTGGCTAGAAACACGATATTCGTATCTTAACTCGACTATAAAAAAAAAAACAGAAAATTTTCATTATTTTTATATTTTTTTGGTTTCATACTTAGATTAATAAATAAATAAAAAATAAAATAAAAAAGCCTTTTATTTCTTACTTTTGGTAAATTTAACAAAATATGCATAATATTTACTTTATACTAAATTTTTAACTAATACATAATTTTATCAATTTAGTAAGAACCCCTCGTTTTCGAAGATGAAGACCTCTAGAGATTTACTTAGATTATTAATCTCTAATTCACGAGTAATATATAGAAAAAAAGGGTAATAACATTTAGTAGATTATTATCAGGCTACTTTTTCAAATAGTGAATTTATGCACAAAATAACAACAAAAACATTGAAAAAATGAAAAAGTGAGGTTATTTTCATTACTCTTCACACATAAGGAAAAAGACAAAACAGAGTTTTTGGAAGATCCTGCCCTTAATATTATTATGTGTAATTATCGCAGTGCTGACTATGGGGAGGGTCTGGGATGCCCTTCGCGTACAGAAATCTGCGTAGAGCAAAGCAACGCCACAAACGCGGCTCTCAGGTTTGCCGTTGGCTATTTTGTGGGTCCTGCTACAAACTAGACTTTTTGTAGAGAATTGGCTCGTCTCTGACTGTTCAGAGTATGGAGCTTTCACTAAAATACCAGCTCCAGAATACCAGAGCTGTTATAGTGAGCATGCTGCACATAGTAACAGCATTAGCTGAGGAGGGTCCTGGGAGGCAATTGCGTAAGGTAATCGTATTAATTTGACAGTTCATATCGTATTCAATCGGCTGCAATTTGTATGATACGATATGAATTGTCAAATGAATACGATTGACTTTACGCAATTCCATAGCCGATTGGCTCATTATCGCCACATATTATTGTTATTATGGTAAATAAGATTGCTTTTAATCAGTTTTTTGTGCATTCTTTTTTTTTAAATAATTGTATTTTTTTTCTCTACTTCTAAAATTGTGTGATATCTATACAAATAGAGTGTCTGTTTGTAATATTAAAATAACCGCTTTTTACTACATGCTTATGATTATATATACGGTACATATACCAAAATAACATTTTTTACAATTTTTGTCTGTCTGTCTGTCTGTCTGTCCGTCTGTCTGTCTGTCTGTTTGTTCCGGCTAATCTCACGGCTGGACCGATTTTGACGGGACTTTCACTGGCAGGTAGCTGATGTAACAAGGAGTAACTTAGGCTACTTTTTATCCCGATATTCCTGCGGGAACAAGAACCACGCGGGTGAAACCGCGGGCGGCCGCTAGTGTGCCAATAAATACTTATTTACTAATTATTATTGCTATATTACAAAAATAAAAACTTCCATGCAATGTAGGCGGTAGGGTTGCCATCTCCAAACTTCGAAATCCAGGATTTGAAGGTAGAAAAAACCAAGATATTTTGGGTTTAACCCAGATAAGCCTGACAGTCTTTTTTTCTCATAGATTTTTAAAGTTTCTAAAAATTTAAAAGACCCATTTCAAATTAATAAAATATTAGTCACCATTTCGCCATTATCATTAGGCTACCATTCAAGACCATGCTTGATTTTTTTATTTCTCAAAACCACCATGTATGTATGGGTCGGGCAGCTTAAGTGGATTAGAGGATAATTCAGGATAATTATTATTGTTATAATATGCACTGAAAACAAGTTCAATAAAACTACTAATCTAAAACTGTCTGCCTGAATAATAAATAATAATAATAATTATGGATCGGGAGTCAGATGCAGAAGGCAGTACCTCTGGACACGGCCCGTATAGTGAGAAGGTTCCTGTCTCTGGATCCTTAACCATCGGTAGCCGGGACCCTGATCTTGCTACCGTTGGGGAACTGCATTTTTGTATTTTTAAATGTTATATTTTTTATTGTAAAAATTTAATGTTTAGAAATATAATTTTGTAAGTATTTTAAATGTAATAAAGGGAATAATAATAATTTCAAAAACTTAATTGATTCCAACCACCGTTTCCAGGTACGCGCCATCCGCAAGAAGATGTGCGAGATCATCACCCGCGACGTGACAAACTCCGAGTTGCGCGACGTTGTCAACAAGCTGATCCCCGACTCCATTGCCAAGGACATCGAGAAGGCCTGCCACGGGATCTACCCACTCAGGGACGTGTGCATCAGGAAGGTGAGCGGTTAAAACTGATGTTTTTTAGGTTTAGTTTAGGTTAGGTAAGACAGCTTCAAACAGGTAGATATAGTGTTCTCTGTGTTCTACAACTTATCTGACCGCTGAAGGTGAGCCGTTTAAAATGATGAGTGTTTAGGTAGACATATGCTGCAAACGGGTAGAGTAGCATGGAAGAAAAGTGTTAACAAACTTATCTGAACGCTCACAGTCGTGTAAATAAGGTACAAAGTTTCACCTGATGTTTTGTTTAGGTAAACGTAAGAATGCTGCAAACGGATATAGTAGTGTTCTACAAATTCATGTATCTGACTACTCGGAGGCATGTAAATTAGTAGGTCTTTTATTTATTAAGATTTGCGCCACCCTTACAGGGTTCATATTGCGAACTTTACTATGCCTTAGATCTGGGGGCCAATTCTGCTAACGTTAAGTCATAATCGTGTCTCAATCGTGTTTCAAGTAGAGTGCTTTTTTACACACTAGTTGCAAGAAATGTGTACTTTGTTCACCATACTACTGATGGTCACACCACACACTACATTTACATCACATCATATTGTCATAATTCTTGTAACCAGTGTGTAAGATTGAGACACGATTATGACTTAAGGCGATACTCGGAAAAAATGTGCTGAAGCGAGATAGCAATGAGAAAACGACGCGCGCGGGAGCGAGACTGATTTTGCAGATTAGGCAAAAAAAAAACACAAAATCACTTCGTATTAAAAAACTACAGCGATTTTTTTAAAAATGCTTCTATACGATCCTCAATATTATTAGTGTCCACTAATTAAACCAATTTGCAATAGTGTAAGTAACCCCATTTAAAAATAATCTTGACATTTCGTATTTTCTTGAGGTCTTTTCGAAAAGAAAAAGTGTCGAGGCAAAATTATAAAATCGTATTTTTGATACTATACGAATCTAGATAAAGGTATGAAAAAATATATATCTTATTACCAGATTTGTAACAACTGTAACCATCCTATAGTTTTAAATCAAACAGTCCATATTTTTCCGAGTAGCGCCTTACGTTAGCAGGCTTGGCCCCCTGTATGTAACAAATATGATGCAATAAACATTATCAGCCTTATTAATAAACTAAGAGTAAGTTTACACCTAGGTTTAACCAAAAATATTGCAGCAATATTACTCCTTACATTAAATGTAAGGGGTAATATTGCTGCAATATTTTTGCTTAGGAATATGACTCTTTGAAACATCAAATTTTGACGTTTCAAAGAGTCATATTCCTAAGCAATCTCTTTGGTTAAACCTAGGTGTAAGTAAACTCACTCTTCGTTTATTAATAAGGGGGTTAGACTATGACTATTTCAAATGATGAGACACCTAGCTCGCAATGATACATACATGATGAAAACTCATGTTCCCTTTTGATTTATCGCTGAACAACCATTCTATTCACCAAACCTTACCTCACCCTTACTCCCCAGTTAACAAAGTCCTCTTTTCCAGGTGAAAGTTCTGAAGAGGCCCAGGTTCGAGATCTCCAAGTTGATGGAGTTGCATGGAGAAGGTGGTGGTGGCAAGAGGGGCGAAGCTGGTGATAAGTCAGAGCGTCCTGAAGGCTACGAACCACCCGTACAGGAGAGCGTCTAAATAAATGTTAAGGATAAAAAGGATTTTTTGAGTTTTATTTAGTGACATCTTTATTTCAAGTAAAGGCGGCGCGGGCGAATTGGGCATAGTTGGTGCGTCACATTTGACTTATTTGATTATTTAAATAAAACACTTACGGATTTTACACGCATTTATTAAACAACTGGGTTAAATTTTTAGTTGTTTAAAGGATTTTATGTTTTTATCCGACAGCACCTTTCCAGGGGCCGTGGTCAGTGGGTAGTTTTCCGTGACCACGGCCCCTGGAAAGGTGCCGAAACGTGGGATAAAAACATATCGTTTTAAAAACAACTAAAAATTTAACCAATTTGTTCAATAAATGCGTGCAAAATCCGTAAAAGTGTTTTATTTAAATGAACAGTTCGCGCAGAAATCTAAGATGTGTTTATTTTGATTATGATTTACTCGCGCTACCTCTCCTTGAACGAGCCCTACAGATTCAAGACAGTGCTTCAGAGTTCAGACATTCAGTTCAGGGGCGTATGAGCGATAAAAATAAAAGGATAGTGTGGCGTGAAGTCGGTGACAAGCCCAAAGTAACAAGAATAAATACTTAGTGAAAGAATAACACACCAAACCTACCTAGGAGTGGTGTGAAATTGTAACCTATCAAATAAATAATTTTACATGGCTTGGCACCGACTTCAATCAGATCAGTAAGTTCCAAGATTTATTTTAGATTTTTTTAGAGGATTTATCGATAATATATCTAACTTGACTTAGGTCAAATTCGAATATTAATCGTTTCCATAAGTTTTTTTAACTAAGGTACTGTAATGCGCCAAAAACGTCCCAGTCGAGCGGTTATCTGATACCTACTGAAAATGTCTCAAAAATGTCTAGTTTTTTTACAAGCTTTTATTTAACTTGCAGTGTATGTATGCATGCATGTATGTCCGTTCGGGTCAAATCTTGCAAGCTTAATTTGACCCACTTCCCAGTGTCCGATTGAGCTGAAAGGAGATCAGTCAAATTGGACCAAAAAAGTAAAAGTGTCGGCCAACGAAAATAAATTGCACATCACTATCGTAAACAGTGTAACGATCATTTTTTGTTATGACGTCAATAGTGTACGATTAGCGGCCAAGCAGTTATTCAAGTTTGAAAATGACATTTTTTCTTCATTTTCAAAATTGAATACTTTTCACGCGCGCTTGCGAGCGGGCAGTTGTCATTGTCAAGGTCACGGGACAACGCGCTCGGGCCGGTGTTTTTTCATTCGTTCAGTTCGCCGCCAACAGCCGTCCGCGCAACATCGCGCTCAGTTACCTACCCGTATTGTGACCGAGATTGCGAGTTTTTGCACCTACTAGTGCCCGGTCGGGGTACGGACTTGTGACCCGTGTGTGTTCGCTTTGAAAAGCGCCGGGAAAGTTTTAGCTGTCTATTAGGGCATTGTGTAGTTATAAGAGTGTTAGCTATAAGAGTTTCCCATCGGGGTTGGGTGAAGACCTACTTGTCAGGCGCGCGCGCCGGCGAGACAGCGATCAGCCCCCCTGGATTACGGACACTATCTTCTAGTAAGGTAGGACTAGCTTAAGTAACTTAATTTTGCATGAGAAACCTCCGTTTCAATAAACTGTGGAACACAGTCGATGGTCACCACAATTGTGCGTGATCATATTTTTGGTAGCAGAGCGTACCTAGTTAGCGTACCTAATTTCATAGTAAAAATAAAATTATTTTTTTTTGTTAAAATCTCGAGGGTATTCCGAGAGGATTTGAAGTACTAAGAAATTGTTCTAGTAAATTCTCGAAGCGAATGTTTCTCACTTGGTGGATCCGATAATAGATAGACACTTATATAATTGTGGTCACATACTAGTGATTTGATACGAGTTTACTCGCCTAGATGTGTATATTTTTTTTTGTGTGTGCGGATTTATTTGACGAATAGTTTCGTTCGAAAGTGTTGTTTATTAGTACCACATACTAGTGTTTGTTCCGAGTCCGCTTGCCTAGTTGAAAAAGTGGAACTAGTTTTAATTATTAGTAGTATTAAATTACGAGTATTATTATTAAAAATAGTTTTGTTTTTGTTTGTTGATAACGGTTTAGTAGTTGATTTGCGAGGTTGACTTGGCCGTGCCGTGTATGCCATACCGTTAATCCTATACGTTTTGTTTATACCGTTATATTGTTAGCCCTTGAAATTGGTAAGTTGCTAATAATTTATGAAAATAGTAGGGTCCGTGTATGTCGTCCGAATTTTAATTGTGTTTTATATTATCGTGCCGCGACCTATTTCTATTGTTTTTTTTTGTTGATGTTTGCCACTTCTATATTTCTTTGTTTGCTTGTTTATTCAACGGATTATAAATGGCTCCTACGAATCCGACCTCCGTATCCAGGGCTGGCATCCAAGGAGTTTTGCGTTGGCTTGCTTGTGCGGTCACATTAATAGACCGAGCCGACCGGGTAGGCGCGTTGCTAGCTCGGTATGGCGGGCTGGCAGCTCGGCTGCAAGACCTGGAGCGCCACGCCATGGAGTGTCGCGCGTATTATCTGGAGAACCCCCCAGCTGATGATGCCGTGTCGGAACAGCTGGAGCAGGATGTAGCCCAGGCCTATGAGCTGGCTGACCAGCTCACGGAGGCGGCTGAGAGGGCCCTGGCTGTTCGGAAGGGGGAGCCGGTTTTGAGCGGGGAGGTCAAACCTACCCCGACGGCGTTGCTAGGCCGATTGCCTACCTTGGAGATTCCCACTTTTAATGGGGATCTGTCAGCCTGGATGGGCTTCATTAACCTGTTTGACAGCTTAGTGGATTCACGACGGGACTTATCCCCTAGTGAGAAGTTGGCCTATTTGCGCTCCTCCCTGCGAGGAGAGGCCAGCTCGGTAATCCAGCACCTGCTCATCAGCGACGACAACTACCAGGTGGCTCGCCAGCTTCTGGTTAGCAGGTACCAGAATGTCCGGTTACTGGCGGACACCCACGTGGCCACGATTTTGGCCCTCCCGCGAATCACGCGGGTACACCTGTTACGGAGGGAGTTGCTGAACCCGCTACGGTCAGCGGTCAACTCCCTAAGGCGATTGGACCTGCCGGTGGATCAGTGGTCCTTTGTACTGCTGCACATAGTCCTCGCCAAATTGCCCGCTGAAATGAAGGGGCGTTTCGAGCAGAGGTACGGAGGCGACAGCGCCTCGTATCTCCCGCCCTTCGCGGACCTCCTTCGTTTTTTGGAGGACGAATGTAGGGTGACGGACCACCTGGAGCCCGCCCCGGTTCCAGGTGTTGGTCGTATGGTGGCGGCGAGGGAACAGCCCCGTCGCCCGACCAATCGCTATGCTGCCTTCCAGCAGTCCCCTCCCCCCGCACCGAGTGAGCGGTGCAGGTATTGCAGGGGAGATAGGCACGTGGTGCACGAATGTGCCAAATTTAGAGGCCTCCGCCCAGAGGGACGGAGGGCCGTCGCAAGACAGCGCCAATGGTGCTATAGGTGTTTGGGGGGACACATGCAGTCGGCGTGTCCCCAGACAGAGGATTGTCGTCTTTGCGGAGGGAGGCATCACCCCCTCCTTTGTTTGGACCGCAAGGACGCCGGGAGCGACCGGGGTTCGAATTCCTCGCGCACGGGCGGGGGCCCGGCAGCCCGGAACCGGTCCCCTAGAGATTCGGCGGGGCTTAGCCCCCCCGTTCAGTCCCCCCCGGAGAGGGGGAACTATAGGAGAGACGCCCCCGCCACGGGCGGGGGTAGGGGGGTACCACAAGAGTACGCCACGGTGGCGATGGGCACGGGCCCTATTTGCTACTCCCCCCCCCTAATGGAGAGGCCTCGATTGGGGTACTATGTACCGAGGCACGCCCCACACGGGTATTACCCTGCACCTAGGAGTGCTGTTGGTCGGGGCCAGTATGTACCCGATTGGGACCCGCTCGCCCGGTACGAGCGTCCCACATTTGGCGCGCCGACTCAGGCGCGAGGGGGACAAGTACCCCCCCAAAATTTTTAATGGCGCCCCTGTCGGACCCAACCACCCCTCCGGAGCTTGTGCTGTTGCCAACAGCCTCCGTGAATGTTTGGGGACCTAAGGGCAATGTTGTCACGGTGCGTGCCCTTTTGGACTCAGGTGCCCAGGGGTGCATAATGTCCAGGTGGCTTGTCCGACAGCTGGGTCTTTTGCTTGTGCCGCATCACGAAGCGGTACGGGGGGTGGGAGACTCGCGGATCCCTGATCCGATTGGTCGAGTTGAGTTCTCCTTCTCCTCCCACTTCACGCCAAGGCCGAAGATCGGTGCTTCGGCGATAGTTTTTGATAAGGTGGTTGGACCACTCCCGCAAGTGCGAGTGCCGCCATCCACGATTGAGCTGACGTCTGGACTGGCTTTGGCTGATCCTTCCTTCCACCGACCGGGCCCAATACACTTGTTGATTGGTGCGGATGTCCTCGGTCGTGTACTGTGTGGAAGCAAGCGAGTTTTGCAGACAGCCGATCTTGTCGCCTTGTCCTCGTCGCTGGGTCATGTGGTGATGGGAAAGGTACCACAGACACCAGAGACCCCGTCGGTAGACCGCCAGACCATTGTCGGTTCTACTTTGTCCGACGTTCTCCAAAAGTTTTGGGAGGTGGAGGAACCTCCCACTGCCAAGCGGTTGGATCCGTTAGCCGAGGAGTGCGAATTGTTCTACCAGAACAACACTGGGCGCCTCCTCTCGGGTCGCTTGATTACCCGCTTGCCCTTCTTGGCGGTTCGCCCTCCTTTAGGGAGCTCCCGACCGATGGCCGAGAAGAGATTGTTGTCCATGGAGCGTAGGATGGCCAGGGATCCCGCATTCAAGGAGAAGTATATAGACTTCATGCGGGAGTATTTGGACCTTGGGCACATGTCCATCTCGCAGTTGGACTGGCGTAATGTGGAACATTACTTTGTAGTATGTATGTAGCTATAAGACATAATATACTCTTCATGTAACCAATGTAACCTATGAGTTAGTATTAAACTATCATCGAACCAAGACTGTAGTTTAATTTCTCTTCGTGGCGACCCTGCCATATTTGGGTCAACTCGTGAGCGCGGATAGTATTACCGAGTGCATTATTGGACAGCAAATAAAAATTAATAATGGATCATTATAATTCGACGTTCGTAAGTGCAACGCGGTGTCAGTGCCTTAATTTCAGTGAACCCATACTTGATTCAAAATGGGAAAATATCAGTCGAAGCAAGAAGACATTATAATTGCCCAAAACGGGGAAGGCAACGCTGCGTCGGCGACGCAAGATTTAAAATATCATGTTAGCACGACCAATATATTACTGAGTGTGATTATAACTATTATCGCATTGGGGAGCCTACTGTGCTTTTACAAGTACTACAAGAAAACCCATAAGAAATGGATGAGGCGAGAAATTACCCTGAATGATCTACGTCGATCGCTTCGTCTTAGATCGATTGCGGCTGCTGTTGGAAGAGACCAAATGGAGTTGACTCAAATGGCTCAAACGGCCCAAACTAGTAGAAAAGTGGACCAACTCTGAGTGAGTACGTGCGTGCAGATCCAGTTTCGATTCATAATTTGTGAAAAAGTATAATTTGTGCAGTGAAAAGTTAATAAGTGAAAATTTCGCATTTCGTTATCAGTACTTTTAAAATATTATATTAGAAACATTAAGCGTGTAGTGTAAGTGTGTATTCTTGTATCATGTATCAATTATTCATTCCAGTAATTATATTTGTTGTTAAAGTAGTTTCAAGTCGTTCAGTGTAACTAAATGTTTTATCAGTGCGCCAAATATGGGAAGA
This sequence comes from Crambus lathoniellus, assembly GCA_949710035.1. Taxonomy (NCBI): domain Eukaryota; kingdom Metazoa; phylum Arthropoda; class Insecta; order Lepidoptera; family Crambidae; genus Crambus; species Crambus lathoniellus. The sequence continues at coordinate 11,862,602 of OX453324.1, read as the reverse complement.
GCCACATTCCAATGTACGATATTGAAAGCATCCTGGGGCCCCTACTATGGTAACTCGCACGGAGTTGGTGAGTTTTATTGATTAAATTGTTTTCTTTTTCGGTTTGGTATGGAAAATGAGTTATTAGAATGTTTAACGAAAATAACGAATATTAAGAAATATTTAGTAAAAAAAGGTAAATCTAGATTTTTAGGGAATGTTATAAATAATAAGTTAGCCGAGACTGAAGAAATATATAATAAAGGTTCTGCTATTTTATCTTTCTTAACGAATAAAAAAGACACAAAACCTGAGATTTTAAATTCATGTGTGTCTATTTGGGATAATATAAAAGTTTCATATGATAGTATTTTATTGTTGTGTAAAAAACCAAACGAAGAAAGTAGTTGTAGTGATACTAGTGATAGTGAATACAGTGAACCTAGTGAATCTTTAAAAATGGAGTTTGATCTGAAGTTTTCAGATCAAACTCCATTTTTAAAGATTAGCTTGTAATTTGATCCCAGTTATGGATGGTGCTGAAAAAACTGTAAAAACTCTAATTGATGCAGTAGAAATGTACTCTGATATGCTATCTAGTACCGGAAAAATGTTATTGATTAAATTTGTTCTGAAAAGTAGATTGACAGAAAACGCTAAACTGTGTTTATCTTCGGAATACAGTTCTGTAGAAGCTCTTATTAAAGATATAAAACAAACTTTGCTTACAAAAAAGTCGTTTACTGCCATACAATCTCGTTTGCAGAATATAACACAAGGTTATCGTTCAGTAGCTCAGTATGGTGTCGAAATTGAAAAACTATTTTCAGACCTAACAATATCACAGGCAGACGGTGATAACGCGAAATATAGTGTACTAAAGCCATTGAACGAAAAACTTGCTGTAAAAAGATTTTCAGACGGTCTTCGTGATCCACGACTTAGCACAATTATAGCGGCGAGGAATTATGAGCACCTGAAGGATGCCATACAAGCTGCAAAGGATGAGGAGTTGTATGGAGCATCGACGTCGAGAGATGAAGGTGTCATGCAATTTTCACGAAGAGGAAGAGGTAAGTTTTATAACAATTACTCTAGAGGTCAGCAAACCTGTCGCGCCAGAGGTCACCAATACAATCAGCGGCAGTATATGAATAATACACCAAGAGGTTCGTTTTATGGTAGTGGTAATAGGTCGCGCCCAGTTACTCGTAGTTACGCAAATCGTGGAATAAACAGACAGAGTGATAATCGTTCGAGTTATCCTAACACTCGTGGTAGGGGTAACTTTAGGCAGCGAGTATTTTATGCGCAACCAACCAACCAAAATACAGAGTCTGAAGTATCAAACGCGGTAGAAAATCAGTTTTTTCGATCTTAAGGATTATATCTTAACATTGAATGGTCAAACTAAATTTGTTTCTTTTTTCTTAGGGACTAGAAAATATTATTTCTTAGTTGATACGGGAGCATCGTTGTCGGTCATACAAAGTGATTCGTTACCGAGAAATACCGCTATACATAGAGATGACACGTTAATCAACGGCATAGGTGGTCAGATCAAATCACCGGGTTATGTTTATTTGAATTTGATACATCGTGACTTAAATCAAAGGTTATCAAGAACTGACTTTGATCATCACTTTTATGTTTTTAATAACGTTCCGTTAAAGGCGGATGGTATTCTAGGACTTGACTTTTTGAGCAAGTATGGATCTAATATCAATCTCGACACAAATGTTATTACACTTTACAAAGAAGGAATGGAATTCTCTATACCACTTTGTAATGAAATTGATTACACGTGTAATACTTTGTTTATTCCAGCACGTAGTGAATCTATTCATTATTTATTTACTGATTCGGAATTAAAAGATGATAGCGTTATCTTGGCAAAACAATTAACGGAGGAAGTATTTTTGGCAGGCTCTATTGTAAAAATAAAAAACCATAAAATCCCAGTAAAAATTTTAAACACTAGTGAACATGATGTGGTATTACCAGCTTTTCAACCACAGTTGTTTCCATTACACCAGTACGATATTTGTGAATTTAAGCAATGTACAAAAAATGTAGAGAGAGTTAATAAATTGTTAAATGCTTTAGATTTGAAAAACCTTAACACTGAGGAACAAAGTTCCATACAACAGATATGTTCTAAGTACGCTGACGTATTCTTTTTGTCAGGTGATCAATTGTCAACAACTAATATTTACGAACAAACTATAACTTTGAAAGCCAAAACTAGTCCTGTTTACGTAAAACAATATAGATTACCACAGTCCTTAAAGAAGGAAGTAGATATAGAAATAAAAAAATTAATTGATAGTGACATTATAGAGGAAGCAAAGAGTGAGTGGTCAAGCCCAATCTTATTAATACCTAAGAAAAATTCTAATCAAAACAATAAATGGCGATTGGTAGTTGATTACAGGAAATTAAATAATTGTATCGTGGACGATAAATTCCCATTGCCAAATATAACAGAAATTTTGGACTCACTCTCTGGTTCCATCTATTTCTCACATTTAGACTTATATCAGGGATACTACCAGGTAGTTTTAAAAGAGCAGAGCAGAGACTGTACAGCCTTTACTACAAGCTCAGGCCAGTACCAGATGAAAAGATTACCTATGGGACTTAAGACCAGTCCAAGTGCTTTTAGTCGCGTAATGTCTGTAGCTATGTCAGGATTAACTTTTGAGCAATGTTTTGTTTATTTAGACGATCTTATAGTTTTTGGCAGAAGTTTGGATATTCACAATAAACACCTAATTAACGTTTTGGAAAGACTTAGAAAAGTAAACCTAAAACTAAACCCTGAAAAGTGTAAATTTTTGCAAAAAGAAATATTATATTTAGGTCATCTTGTAACTGCGGAAGGAGTATTACCCGATAGCTCTAAAATAGAAGTCTTACAAAAATATCCTGAACCTAGAAATGCAGATGAAGTAAAAAGATTTGTTGCTTTTTGTAATTATTATAGGAAGTTCATTCGTAATTTTGCCGAAATTACAGCACCTTTGAATTATTTAACTAGAAAACATGTACCTTTTGTATGGTCTAAAGATTGTAAAGATTCATTTGAAACCTTAAAAAAGGCATTAACGACACCTCCAGTACTTCAATTTCCTGATTTTTCAGAAAATAATGAATTTGTAATACAAACTGACGCTTCAGGCGTAGCTGTCGGAGCAGTGCTGTGCAACAAAAATATGAAACCAGTGGCATATGCCAGCAGACCATTAAACAAAGCCGAAAGAAATTATCCCACGATTCAAAAAGAGTTAGTAGCAATTGTATGGGCTGTAAAGTACTACAGACCGTATGTTTATGGAAGACAATTTACGATTATGACTGACCATAAACCCTTACTATATTTATTTTCAATGAAAGACCCTTCGAGCAGGCTTTTAAAATTTAGATTGGCACTGGAAGAATACAATTTTAAAATTTTGTACATAAAAGGCAAAGAGAATAGCGTAGCAGATGCTTTATCTAGGATTTGTATAACATCAGATACGTTAAAAACTATGAATGAAGAAGTAGTAAATGTGATGACGAGAGCGCAAAGAAGATGTATGAATGAGAAAACTGATTCACAGACTTGTAGTAAATCTACCAGCATTAGGTCTGATCAACCAAATGTAGTAGAATTGCTAAAAATGCCCAAGGACTTAGTAGAATTAACTTTTATCGGAAATGACGAACTAACTCGAGTTAAAACTTTGAATGAGGTATACCTAGAAAGTAAATGTTTTATTTATGATGAAAAGAAACGCGTTATTTATATAAATCTCAACTGGAAGTCGCATTTTACGCGAGCCGAATTTGTGACTGAGTTGATGACATTTTGTAAAAGAATTAAAATAAATAATGAACTATGCATAGTAAGAAATGAAAGAAATAAGATATTCATTAAAGATTTATTAAGTGAAATAAAATCTAGAAAGGATTGGACCGGTCCACGAATTTGTATAATAAGAGGTGTTAAGAGAATTGATAAAGAAGAAGAGCGAAAATACATATTAAGTGACTATCATTTACTACCCACCAGCGGGCATGCGGGTGTGCGTAGAATGACAAACACTATTAAGAGAAATTTCTTTTGGCCAGGATTAGATAAAGACGTTAAAGATTTTGTTAGCAAATGCTCTAAATGTCAAAAAATGAAACAAGGTAAATATATTAAAGCGCCCATGGAAATTACGACCACAGCGGCTAATGCTTTTGATAAGATATATTTAGATATTGTAGGTCCGCTTCAAAAAGACTTTGAAGATAATCGTTATATCTTGACCATCCAATGTGAACTAACGAAATTTGTAGAAGCGTATCCCCTTAAGAACAAAGAAACTGAAACTGTAGCTAAGGAATTAGTTAATAAGTTTATATTAAGGTTTGGTATACCAAATACCATAGCAACTGATCGCGGAACGGAGTTTATGTCATCAGTAATGGAACAGGTTTGTAAAATTTTAGAAATAGAAAAAATTAATTCTACGGCTTATCATCACCAATCAATAGGAGCTTTAGAAAACGCTCATAAAAATTTAGGCACATTTTTACGAATTCGATGTGACGGTCAAAAGGATACTTGGAGTCATTGGCTACCTTTTTGGTGTTACAGTTTTAACAATACTGTCCATACTGAGACCAAATATACTCCATTTGAACTTGTATTTGGTAAACCTAGTAAAGTTCCTTGTAGAATAAGTGAGTTTATAGAACCATTATATAATCCCGATAGTTATCCTTTAGATATGAAATATCGATTGCAAGTAGCGCAACAGGATGCTCGAAATAATTTAATATGTAGCAAAACTAAACGTAAAAGTAGTTATGATAAAAATGTTAATCATATAGAATATAAGAAAGGTCAATTAATTTTAATTAAAAATGAAACAGGTGGAAAACTTGATGCTAAGTATGATGGTCCATTTATTGTTTTGGAAGATTTAGGTGTAAACGTAAAGATTTCTAAAAATAATTGTATAGACTTTGTGCATAAGAATAGGACAAAGTTGTATGTCCAGTAATATTGTTAAGTACTTAATGTAAAAAAAAGCAAAATGTAAACATTTCTTTTTTTTTCTTCTACCCGGAAGGTGTAGTATGTATGTAGCTATAAGACATAATATACTCTTCATGTAACCAATGTAACCTATGAGTTAGTATTAAACTATCATCGAACCAAGACTGTAGTTTAATTTCTCTTCAACTTCCTGCCACACCACGCTGTTTTGAAGACTTCCAATGGGAAGATCCGCGTGGTCTTTGATGGTTCAGCGCCCACGTCAACCGGAGTGTCGTTGAATCAGTGTCTGCATGCGGGGCCGAAGTTGCATCACGATGTCTGTGATGTTTTGACCAACTTCCGCCGGCACGCTGTCGTCTTTGTGGCCGATATCCGCATGATGTTCAGACAGACCGTGATTCACCCGGAGGATAGACGATACCAGCTCATCCTTTGGCGTGAGGATCCCCAGGATCCGATGTTGGCTTACGAGCTAAACACCAACACTTATGGTTTGCGGTCGAGCCCCTTTGTGGCGATCCGTTCGCTTTTGGAGCTCGCAGAGCGTGAACGGCTACGCTATCCCCGGGCATCTGCTCTTATTGAGGGGGGGGCCTTATTTGTCGACGATATCTGCACGGGGGCCTCGAGCTTAGATGAGGCTCTCGTCTTACGTGATGAGCTGATTGCGCTCTTGAGGGCTGGTGGCTATGAGTTGCGGAAGTGGCTGTCTAACTCACCGGACCTATTGGCAGATTTGCCTAAGGACCACCAGCAAGAGCCGCTCCTCTTTGAAAATCCGGAGACTCCAGACATGCTGTCTGTTTTGGGAGTCCAGTATCGACCAGTCCCGGATTTGTTCACATATAGATTGGAACTGCCAGACCCAAAGGTCTGGACTAAACGCACGGTGCTGTCCACTGTAGCCCGTACCTTTGATCCGAACGGTTGGCTCAGCCCTGTAGTGTTTTCGATGAAGTGCTTCCTACAGGAGCTCTGGGCTGCGGAATTGTCATGGGATGAGCCCCTCTCTGGTAGCCTCCTTACGAGAGTGGGTGAGGTTCGTGTCATCCCTACCCGACGTCAATCGGGTTTGTATACCGAGGCAAATGCTGCCTTCGGGAAAGTTTAAAGCCTCCCTGCACGGCTTTTGTGACGCGTCCGAAAGCGGATACGCGGCAGCCGTTTACATCCGAACGGTGGATGCAGCAGGCGTTGTCGCCGTACACTTAGTTACGGCCAAGAGTAAGGTCGCCCCCCTTCGGACTAGGCTAACCATTCCGAAGTTGGAGTTGTCCGGCGCCACTCTCTTAGTACGGCTACTCAATCATGTTGCCGACACCTTGGGAAACGGTGTCGACTTGGAGTCGATATTTGCGTGGTCTGACAGCCAGGTCGTCCTTTGTTGGCTGAAGAGTTCAGTCCACACCCTTGAGGTTTTTGTGGCCAACCGGGTCTCACAAATTCAGACTTCAAAGGCCCCGTTGATTTGGCGCCACGTACCGGGCGAATTGAACCCCGCAGACTGTGCCTCCCGCGGCTGCGAGGCGCCTGAGTTAGTGGACCACCACCTATGGTGGAGTCCATCATGGTTGTTACGGCCTGAGCGCTCATGGCCTGCCACCCCGGCTGTGGCCAGAGTCCCAGACCTAGGCATGCGTGTTCACGCCGTGGAGACGGTGGCGGCTCCGCAGATGGAGTTTTTGTTAGACCGCTACAGTTCTCTTGATAAGTTGCTCGGCGTGACTGCTTGGATGAGGCGCTTTGTGCGAAATTGTCGCCAGCCTCAGGAGAAATCGTTGTCTCCGGTCCTCGCCCCACAAGAGCGGCAAGACGCTCTGTTGCATTGGTTGCGAGTGACGCAACAGCGAGAGTTTGAACCGGAGCTGAAAGCCCTGCGCTCAAGTAAGTCCAAGTTGAAGGGACCCTTGGTGCGGTTGAATCCCTTCTTGGACAGTACCGGATTGCTGCGTGTCGGAGGTAGGCTCAGACATGCCAACCTGCCGTACGGATCACGCCACCCTTTGTTGCTCCCCAAGGATGGACCGTTAGTTAGACTGTTGATTACAGACCGACATGTAAAGAATGCTCATGCCGGTTGTAATGCTTTGACCGCGCTCCTCCAACGAGAGTTCTGGATTTTGTCAGCGCGGAGAATAATCCGATCCGTTATTTTTCGTTGTCTCCCGTGTTATCGTTTGCGCGCCGATACGATGCAGCCCCAGATGGGTGATTTGCCTGCCGATCGAGTGAACGAATCGATGCCCTTCTCAGGAGTTGGAACGGATTTTGCGGGGCCATTTACCGTTAAGACATCGCGGCTTCGTAATGCTAGAACGGAAAAGGCTTACTTGTGTGTATTTGTTTGTTTGGCCACTAAAGCGGTCCACCTGGAGGTGGTTAGTGCCCTCACCACAGAAGCCTTTGTAGCCACGTTGAATCGTTTTGTGTCTCGCCGCGGAATGCCGTCGTTAATAAGGTCCGATTGTGGAACCAATTTCAAGGGCACCGATAGGTATCTAAAGGAAGTTTGTGAATTTTTGGATAGGAATAATTTTGAGATCGGATCCACACTCTCTCGCAGAGGGGTACGATGGCAGTACTCCCCGCCATCCTGCCCCCACTGGGGAGGGATTTTTGAAGCAACTGTAAAGGCCGCTAAAACTCACCTTCGTCGCGTTATTGGGGAGACGGTCCTCACGTTTGAGGAACTCGCGACCGTATTTTGTAAGGTTGAGGCGGTCCTCAACTCGCGTCCGTTGTGTCCGTTGTCTTCGGACGCGAATGATTTAGAGGCCCTTACGCCGGGCCATTTTTTGATTGGCAGACCGCTTAACGCCTTGCCGGAATATCCTTATTCCGAAGTGCCCTCCGGACGGCTCTCGCGATTTGAATTGCTCCAGCAGGTTACGCAGAGTTTTTGGCGCCGTTGGCATCTGGAGTATTTGCACATTTTGCAGCAACGCGTTAAGTGGTCGGATAGGACGACCCCACCCAAGACCGGAGCCCTCGTGTTGGTAAAGGATCCAAACCTGCCGCCCCTCCGCTGGCGTTTAGGACGCATTGTTCAGCTTCATCCGGGGTCGGATGGTGTGCCCAGGTTTGCCGAGGTCCTGGTGGGGGACTCTGTTTTGAAGCGAGCGATCGCTACCCTCTCTCGCCTACCCTTAGATTGAGTTGGCGGACAGTTTGCTACTGTCCGGGACGGGGGGATGTTCACGCGCGCTTGCGAGCGGGCAGTTGTCATTGTCAAGGTCACGGGACAACGCGCTCGGGCCGGTGTTTTTTCATTCGTTCAGTTCGCCGCCAACAGCCGTCCGCGCAACATCGCGCTCAGTTACCTACCCGTATTGTGACCGAGATTGCGAGTTTTTGCACCTACTAGTGCCCGGTCGGGGTACGGACTTGTGACCCGTGTGTGTTCGCTTTGAAAAGCGCCGGGAAAGTTTTAGCTGTCTATTAGGGCATTGTGTAGTTATAAGAGTGTTAGCTATAAGAGTTTCCCATCGGGGTTGGGTGAAGACCTACTTGTCAGGCGCGCGCGCCGGCGAGACAGCGATCAGCCCCCCTGGATTACGGACACTATCTTCTAGTAAGGTAGGACTAGCTTAAGTAACTTAATTTTGCATGAGAAACCTCCGTTTCAATAAACTGTGGAACACAGTCGATGGTCACCACAATTGTGCGTGATCAAATACAGCTTGGTCAAAGTGCGGCCAACAAAAATAAATTGCACATTACAATTGTAAATAGTGTAACAATCACTTTTTGTTATGATGTCAACAGTGTACGATTAGTGGCCAAGCAGTTATTCAAGTTTGAAAAGGTCATTTTTTTCTCTTCATTTTCAAACTTGAATACAGCTTGGCCAAAGTGCGGCCAACAAAGATGTCATAATCAAAAATGATCGTTACATTATTTACAATAGTAATGTGCAATTTATTTTTGTTGGCCGCACTTTGGCCAAGCTGTATTCAAGTTTGAAAATGAAGAAAAAATGACATTTTGAAACTTGAATAACTGCTTGGCCTCTAATCGTACACTGTTGACATCATAACAAAAAACGATCGTTACACTGTTTACAATAGTAATATGCAATTTATTTTAGTTGGCCGCACTTTGGCCAAGCTGTATAGAAGTTTGAAAAAATAATAAAAAAAATGACCTTTTCAAACTTGAATAACTGCTTGGCCACTAATCGTACACTGTTGACGTCATAACAAAAAACGTTCGTTACACTGTTTACAATAGTAATGTGCAATTTATTTTCGTTGGCCGCACTTTGGCCAAGCTGTATTCAAGTTTGAAAATGAAGAATAAATGACATTTTTAAACTTGAATAACTGCTTGGCCACTAGTCGTACGCTGTTGACGTCATAACAAATAATGATCGTTACAGTGTTTACAATAGTAATATGTAATTTATTTTTGTTGGCCGACCATTTTACTTTTTTGGTCCAAACATGTATGAAGCTTGACTGATCTCCTTTTGTATGCAAGTTTGGTTCAGATGACAACACAATATTAAAGTACAGTCAGCAAAAAAATAACTTATTTAAATACAACTTTACGATGTCGAGCGCTGGGCATGACATTTCTGTGAAGTTCTCGACAGTACGTGCCATATAACTTGGCGTGTGAGGAACTAAAATTATGTCATGGGAATAGGCTTATTTTTCCGGCCAACCACGATTATCAGCGCCCTCTTGACAAATGCCAAGTTATGTGGCGCGGACTATCATGGTTATTGACATGGGTTTCATTTGATGCCCATTCAATGCCCTTATCCCTTAAGGCCTGCGCAGACGAGGGACTTTTGTCCGTCGACATAACCTAAATGTGGTAACTTTTGCCGCGAATTCAACGTATATCAACGGTCATTCCATTCGTGAAGGTCTAGGGAGAAATCAGGAGTCGCTAGATCGTTGAATTCGCAGCGACTTTTAGGTTATGTCGGCGGACAAAAGTTCCTCGTCTGCGCAGGCCTATAACCTGACCTCTATGTCAGTGCCATATAAGGATTTATGAACAAAATATGGGCTTCAAATGTCAAATGAATTTTTTTGCCGGTCTTCTTCTTATCGAATCGATAGCAAACTAAAACCTAAACGGTGTCAGACCAAAATTCGGCTACGCGAATCGCAGCGTTGGTAGCCTTCATTAGGTCTTCCCGCGTGCAGCTGGTTGGACACGCAGGACACGATGTCAGGTGTTCCATGGTCTGAGGAACAGCACCACATCTACATGCTAAGTCCGCGTCCAAGAATTCCTACCTGGACAGGTTGTTTTTGCCGGTAGCCCCCCAGGCACTGACCTCTATATACAGCGTTGTATTATAGAGGTCAGTGCCCCCAGGCCAAACCTAAAGGGCCCCACAGACTATCAGCCCCCTGATTCACAAACCGTCGGAAACGCTCCTGACAGCGGAAATATATGCACTGTCTCGATCAATCACTATAGAATAGAAAATACAAAGCAAAGAATTCGAATCCGATTCCGTTTCCGACGGTTCGTGAATCGGGGGCCGCCTGCAGGCAAGGGCAATCAGCCACACAGTTTAGCCTGGAATACACATGCTTTTTAGTAGCACACAAGCATGCTAGTTTCGAGCAGATGCTACGTAGCACGTCACGTGGCGTGTATACGGAGCATGCTTGTTAAACACTGATAGCCGCTACACACGCTCCTATCCGACCGCCGATTTGGTCTGCTCCAGACCAAATCTGGACGTGTGTAGCGTCGTCGTCCGACCATAATTATTATTATTCGTGTTTGATGCGGTCGGCCGGATTTGGTTCGCACGAACTTCACTTCCTACCAAATCGGAACGTGTGTAGGCTTCCTGATGTGCGGCTACATTAGTCGACTGTCTTTCCATACGCCACTACCGGTTAGTTAGAAAGAGAAAGATATTGCGATACTTCGCCGTAACCCGCTAATGTAGCCGCAGCATGAGAGCAGTTATAAAATAGCATACAAACAAGCATGCTCTTTTAGTAGCATGTGTATACCAGGCTTTAGGCTCGGACTATATTATGCGCCGGGAATCGGGCCGGTTCGGAAAAATAACAACAAACATGCTCAAATTCAATCCGTATCCGTAGCTGTGTCGGATGGCTGCGGATCTTATGTAGGTAAGTAGTCATCGTAAGAAAAATTCAAACGATTTGTTTGAATTTCAAAAATTCAAACAGAACAAGCGCGGTTTCAGCCAGTGTCTGGCCACTGTGGTCACCACACCCCGTCTCACCCAAACGAGCAAGTCTTCATGGGAAAAATCAGCAGCGCGATGTAAGCGGCAAGGGACAGGCAGGATAGCATACCCCGCTCGCCATCCATTGTTTATGTAACGGTTTTAACCACAGTTGCACTATTTTAACCAAGCCAACTAAACGGTTAAATGCAACTTTCATTACCTACTAAAATAACGGTATTTTAACGCATTTTATGACGGTTAAATACCTTCGCAAGGTGGCGCTAGCGGTTTATTGCATAGTGCGAGGCGAGGTGCGATTATAATTAATTATTATTGAATAATTTCAATCAATACACTTGTGATTAGAACAAAATAATGTTTTTATTATTATTGAATTACTTAGTAAGCTAGTACCTTCACTCAAATATAATTTGTCATTTTTAGGCGCTTGAAAGACCGAGTTCCCAGCACAGGTGAACTACACTGATGAATTTAGCGAATCAAGAATCTGGCTGGTTTCGTGCTAGCAACCACATCAAAAAAGGGAATGATGTGCTTACTGGCAAGAAAAGTAGGCAGCCGACCTACTCCATGCCAGCACTGGACTGGCATAAATGTTTACACGTAGCCAGTGCTGGCATGCCAGGAACATTGGCGCCATCTACTGCATTAATCTTAAATCTGGCTTAATATCGTCGCTTTCCTCGTCTAATGGGTCGGGAGGAACTTTAACGTTTTCTATGTTGGTGACGTTGTCTGTGCTTTCTCTTCTAAACAAGCATAAATTGGACCGCACGGACATTAATTTCATGGTTTTTAGATCATGTAGCTTATTTCCGAGTTTGGTTTGTGTTCTGGAAAGGCTCGAAGTACGTTCAGAAGCGGCTGATGGGGGCACACTCAGAATTCTTATAGCTATTTGTGCAATTGCCGATTGAGAAGCAAAAGTATTCCACCATAATCTAGGTTCCAACTCGTTAACTGGAGCCCAAATGGCTTTCGTAGCATCAAAAAAATTTTCTTTTACCCTCAACTCTGCCATATCTTTTAGTACCTTACCGGTTTCAATGCCTAGCATAGTAGCAAGTTCTTTTAAATATTCAGCAACCGTACTTATCTCATCATCAGTTAGACAAACACCACAGTAGCGCGGATCCAGTTGGTGTGCCGCGTAATGAATAGGCTTCACGCAAAAATCTTTTCTTTTTTGGATACTTGTCATTATCACATATTGGTCTGGTTCACTTAAAATCGCTGCTGCTCCTATTTCACTGGCTAACTCTTGGCTCAATGAGTTGAAAATAAAAGGCACATCAGAGAGTAGAGCACAATTTTTTTCAGCTATCAAAATTGCGTTAGCCAGTGGTTCAAGGACTTTAACGGTTTCATCAATTTTCATCCATATTTGCCTGTCCAAAATAATGGTTTTTATATCTAATACGATGTCGGTTTCGTGAAATATGGCAAGCAGTTCCAGCGCCTCTCTATTTTCTTTAAACGATTTAACCGCAACATATGCATCGCTCCATCTAGTTCCTGAAAATAATTTAAGACTGGTTGCGTTTCGTCCGTATTTTTCAATTTGAAACTTTTCAAATAATGCCAATACAATGTCCTCCTTTTTTAAATATCGGATGACTTTGACGACATCTGTTAGGACCTCCTCAAAAATAGTTATTTCAAAAACATCCTTATAAATTAGATTTAAAGCGTGACTTACGCAACCTACGCAAGCAATGTGAGGGTATTTGCCAGTAACAAACGCCCAAACTGCTTTCATATTATCGGTATTATCGGTTATAACTGCCACAAATTTGGAAGGACCAACTTCCTCAATAATTTTGATAATTTGCTTACTCAAAAATTGACCAGTTTCTCTTTGTGGCTCGTGATATATGGCTTTATAAAAAATTGGTTTCGGTGTTGTTATAATAAAGTTTATTACCCCAATGTTTGTCCATCCATCACATATAAGACTAAGAGCGGCAGATTTCATAAGTGTATTACTAATTTTCTTTTTGATTCGGACGCTCTCCGCTTCTAGAAGTTTATTTGTTAACGCATGTCTTGAGGGCACTTTATAAGATGGATCTAAGACTTTGAACACGTCCTTCCAATATTCACATTCGAGCAGCGAGAATGAAACTCCGCTAGCATAAATAGCTCTTGCTAAAGCAGCATCAACGTCATCATGACTATAAGAAACTTGTACTTCGCGTCTGGATGACTCTAAATCTTGGCTGTAGTCTTGTAACCTTGATGACTCATCTTCACTGTAGTCTTGTGGTCTTGAAGACTGATCGGATGACGCCGATGTATTGTGTAGCAGTCTCTTCGCCGATGATGGGGGCTCTGTTGATGTGTAGCCGGGTGACCTTTAAATACCATTTAATCATTAATCGTTGGTCAGAATGCTGAGTTACAATAATAAAAATAAAATATTGAACAACCAGAAATACTAAGTTATAGCGCCAAAATAATAAAAAGCGCACAATATGTAGGTTTCAGTGTATTTCAGAATTTTTAAGTGCTACATACACTTAGTAAGGTAGGAATGTAAACAGACAAATATTCAGTCATGCGACAATAACATTAATTATCGAATAATCACACAGTATCAAAACACTATCACAACTAAGTGTGGTATTCCACTTATCAAATATTTGACGAAAGAAGTAGTTCGAAAAAATTGGAAGATTTCATGAATGGTTTCATTGATAAAGTATTAATTAAGTAAGAACATTGACTAAGTAAGAATATTTGATAAGTGGAATACCACCATTAGATAACCACTTTACATTTCTTTCGATTTAATAAATCGATCTAAAAATAATCGATGAAGTCAATCAATTTGCTATGTACCAACAACACTATATCTGTCATTGTCATGCATGACTGACACCATATTTGTTTACATTATTCCTTACAATAATTTGTTTTAGAAAGTATTTTCAAGTCCATGGTGCATTCTACCATAAAATAAACCACCATATAAGGAACAAATACTTAATATCAAAATTAAACTATACAGTTTAATACTTATTCAAAAAAGTTAGAAAATTTAGAAATCATAGAAAACATAGACATAGAGCAATAATATATTTCAGAATACTTCTTTAATTGTCATAAATGCGGTGTTCCAGCTATTTTGATAATTTGTTAACAAACATTTTATAGGGAGATCATGAAATGAATAGGTAATGTAGGTTAGTAGGTAGCTAGCAACCTACCTACTACCCAGCTTGTTAAAGGGTTTTATTTGATCACCAAACCATTTTACTATGCTATGACCAAACTAACATAACCTATAAACCTACAAAACAAACAATAAAATTATACTCAATGCATTTGTATTGTAAAAAGTGCTAACTTAGTATTTTTTTGTTGTTCAATTTATTGGGTATATCAATGAATACTACGTTGGTACCTAGTTACATACCTTGAACCCGATTCTGGTGATAAAACTGGAATTTCCGTAATACTGGCGCGCTTACGACTTCTTTCAGGTTGAAGTGTTTTTTTCACTTCAATAGGACATTTATTACATTTTAACAGATGTTCTGTAAGTCTTGTCGCCTGAGCACATTTATATTGCAGGTTGCAATAATTACAAGTAACGTGTTTCTTGCGGTCACTGTGCGATATTAATAAAAAATGTTCCCAAACACTACCAATATGACGCGGCATGGCTGGTTCACGAATTAGCACTCCGCACTTTATATAACAAACAATCGTAAGTTCCCGTTCAGTCACCGTAGTCACCGTGAAATATTATCAAATACTGTCACTATCAAGAAGACTTCACGAGCAAGCAAAGCAAGCAACGGGGACAGCAAGAGGGAGCAAACATATTGACACGGCTCCGTCCGGCGCGGCGAGGGGCGTAGCGTAGAGAGGGGAAAGCTAGCGCATACAATGTACACTCACGGGCAAAATAATTGGATCGTCAATAACCGTTGACATAACTTGGTAGCTGTTATTGATAACATGCTATTTTCATAGCGCTTGAAACTAAAGTCTTTTACTCTTATGGAAACGCGATAGTGTTATGTTTGGGACCGTATAAATATACCCATTTCATTTTACTACACAACAACTAAACTAAGTTAACTCGAGTTAGGAGTTGATAAAGTCACATAGAAACTTGCTATTAAAAAAAGTTATTAATCTAGTAAGAAAGTAAATAAGTCCAGAAAAATAATATGAAATATTTTACTAAGATTGTCATATTTTGAATTTTTTTACTACTACGCCAAGTCTACGTCATTATGTAAATAATCATTAAAAATAGATTCTCTTGAAAAAAATCAAAATCAAATAAAAAAATATTTATTTACTATCAAATAAGTAGTAGGTACCATTTATTTAACAATAGCTAATAGCCAGAGACTTCTTTAAAGTAAGTACATAAAAATACCTGTATCAGAAGCTCTTGTGTTGGATGATAGGATCATGGAATAAAAAGGACTTCAAGAAGAGCGTTATGAAATCTAGGCAACAAAGACATTAAACTAACACAAAAGTCACTACACCGCGCGTACGAAGTCGCGGGCAACAGCTAATATTTAATATTATAGGTGAGAATAACGTATTTTCTTCTCGTATTTCGTAGTAAAAACTCATTTTTCGACTAGTTTTATGATTAGATAGATTTTACACTCGTTAATACATTTTTTTTCAATATAATCTTCGTTACCTACCTAGGTATATTGTATTAGGCGTGGTGTCACGTAAGAATAAAAAATATAACTACAAAACAACGAAAAAACTAGCAACGCAAACAATAACTAGTTAAAATAATAGGTAATTTTTTTGCACTTAAGTGTACACTACACAGGAGCGCGGACCAATAGCGCGGCAGTTTGGAACGGTTGACCAATAGAACCCAATTGGGCGCTCTGAATGCGCCCCGCACCGCATGCATTATTCACAGTCACAGGTTCACAGCTTTTTATAGGTAGTTAACCTTATTTTGTAACGGTAGCTTACGGCTTTACGGTATTATTATTCTATGTTTACGGGGTTTGTTTACAATTTTAATCGAGCGTCTCGTGCGTCTGTATTGTTCGCCACGCGTTATTATTTAGTTTTTAACGTTTGCATGGACAAAGATGGAGTTCTCACGTAAAAGTCTTTTTAATAAGTAAGTAATACCTACAACTTACTATGCGATTATTATAAGAATAGGACTGTCAAACGGCATTTTTGATCTTTGTTCCTTTTCTTGCACATCCTACACCCTGAAGTGGAAGCGAAACGCAAACAAATATGGCCGTTTTGACAGTCCTATTCTTATAATAATCGCATAGTATAACAATTGACAATAACATTTTTTCTTTTGTTTTTTTAGATTATTTTAATAGTTAATGGATAGGTAGGCAGGTACCTACCTAAGTAGGTACATAATAAAAACGTAAAACGTTCTATTTGTTTCTACTATGGTGCTGTGAACCATGGTAGGTATTGTAGTAAGTTACCTACTTACCTGCGTATGGGTAACTATACCTACCTACCTATACAAAGAGCAATAAGCAAGTTTGTATGACTGTCTAGCACTATAAATTATTTGTGATTTGATTAATAAAAATATGTAAGTAGGTAGTTTAAAAAACTATAAAAACACACTTTTATAGGAACAGACTAAAAAGTACAAAATAACCGACTATTCAGTAATTGAAATTAAAAAGCGTGGTGCGCGTTGTCAATATTAAGTACCTAGGTAGGTACCTACTTGAATGCATGCTTTGCAAAGGGCGCACCCATTGAGATAAAAGACTATTCAGTAGGTAGGTAGCGTGGTGCGCCCATTGAGTTATAATGTACTAGTACCTACATTATAACTCAATGGGTGCGCCCATTATAACTCAATGGGCGCACCACGCTTTTTAATTTCAGTTAAGTACCTACTGAATAGTCGGTTATTTTGTACTTTTTAGTCTGTTCCTATAAAAGTGTGTTTTTATAGTTTTTTAAACTACATTTTTATTTTTTACTTTTTAGTTTAATAAATGGCAAGCTATGGATGGATGGCAATCGATTCCACAGTCCATTCATGTGTCTGCCCACCCCGTAAACATTATAACTCAAAGGCGTGATTGTATGTATTTGTTTTACAAATTCAAGTGGAGTACTATTAGTTTCCAGATGCGCGAGCCGAACCCTTACTTCATCCTTACTTCATCATCAGACCCTCACCACCAAGTGTAGCGAATAGGTCTCATCAGATCGAAACAAATGAGCCCAAACTCGAGGGGTTTCCTAGTGGTCATTAGGGATTGCCACTGACTTCCTCCCTACTCCATCATCAGGCCCTCACCACCTAGTGAAGCAAATAGGTCTCATCAGAACGAAACAAATGAACCCAAACTCGAGGGATTTCCTAGTGGTCATTAAGGAGTGCCACTGACTTCCTCCCTGCTCCATCATCAGACTCTCACCACCAAGTGTAGCGAATAGGTCTCATCAGAACGAAACAAATGAGCCAGAACTCAAAGGGCTTCCTATTGGTCATTAAGGAGTGCCACTGGCTTCCTCCCAACTCCATCATCACATCATCAGACCCTCGCCACCAAGTGTAGCAAATAGGTCTTGTCTGAACGAAACAAATGAGCCCAAACTCGAGGGGTTTCCTATTGGTCATTAAGGAGGGTCACTGGCTTCCTTCCTGCTCCATCATCAGACCCTCCCCACCAAGTGTAGCGAATAGGTCTCATCAGAACGAAACAAATGAGCCAGAACTCGAGGTGTTTCCTATTGGTCATAAAGAAGTGCCACTGGCTTCCTACCTGCTCCATCATCAGACCCTCACCACCAAGTGCGATTCATAAGTATCATCAGAACGAAACAACGGAGGCCAAACTCGAGGGGTTTCCTAGTGGTCATTAACAAGTGCCACTGGCTTCCGCCCTGCTCCATCATCAGACCCTCACCATCAAGTGTAGCGAATAGGTCTCATCAGAACAAAAGAAATGAGCCTAAGCTCGAGGGGTTTCCTAGCAGCCATTGAAGAGTTCTATTGCCCTCCTCTTGATTCCATCTTCAGATCAGCTCGATGGTAGCAAATTATTGTATTGTCTTCGGATTCATATAGACTTGCAAAGTTTCAAATTAA
Source organism: Crambus lathoniellus (assembly GCA_949710035.1). Classification (NCBI taxonomy): domain Eukaryota; kingdom Metazoa; phylum Arthropoda; class Insecta; order Lepidoptera; family Crambidae; genus Crambus; species Crambus lathoniellus. Next base: position 11,844,299 of record OX453324.1, on the reverse strand, counting down.
TACGACAATCAGAAGTAGGTTAAAATTGATTTCCAAGATTTTCTTACATTCTGACTTAGTTACAAGTGAAGCTAATAAAAGTGTGGTAAAAATCAACCCTTATTTATGGGATCACTCGTCCGTCGGCGTCGATCGTATCTCTGGCACGAATTTGAATTGGGAAATTTTCTTCCCAGTTGTCACCGCGGGGACAGCGTTAGAGGGGACTACTGGGAATAAATGAGACGGTCTGTCCTGACTCCTGGTGTTGCTGAATTGTTAATAAAAAAGTCAATTTTATTATTATATACGATTATTTATTAATATTTCGGCAGAAATTTATAGAAATAAAACAGCAGTTAAAATTAATGCACAAAATTGCATCCCATTGACATTTATTTATTAACAATTATTATATTAATTATATTTACAAACATTAATTACATACAACAACTTATAGAAAAATGTTTTTAAAATAACTTATGATAGCTATGTAGGTAGGTACCTAACTAGGCCATTAAATTAATCCTTCCGTTTTAAATTACACAATCATATTATACATAACTAAGTAATTATTAAAAATATTTATTACTTATTTATTTGTATTAAGTATAATTTATATTTGTAAAAGCTACTTCTGAGCTTTTTAAAGTTTGAAATCTAATAAAAGTAAACATTGACAAAAAATATAAAAATCATATATTAAGTATGCTCTAATTAGGTATTACTTATTGTTTTTAAATAGGTACGATAAATATAGTCTTAACACTAAATTATTTTCACGTAAATACATAACAATGTGTTAATTTACTGCTTTTCAAGCATTTAGAGAAGGTCATTTATTTATAATAAATATTCGCGAACCAGTGGCCTTACAATGCGCGGGTGAATGCTTTGACACAGCTACTTGGAGGATGGGTCGTTGTTTTCACAATGTGTTAATTTACTGCTTTTCAAGCATTTAGAGAAGGTCATTTATTTATAATAAATATTCGCGAACCAGTGACCTTACAATGCGCGGGTGAATGCTCTGACACAGCTACTTGGAGGATGGGTCGTTGTTTTCTAACTTATATCAGGTTCAATGCAAAACAGGAAAAAATAACTAGGTAGGTATAACTCGCGCAATTAAAGAAACAATCTGTAAATGGCGGCCAAGCATTAAGTGTGAGCGCGATAGCATGACCCACCCACGTGCTCTACATGCAGCATGACGGTATGTGTGAGCGAGATAGCATGACTGGCCGGCCGCCATTTCCATATTGTTTCTTTATCCGCGCGGCTTATATACATAAATTATCAAAAGTTAAAGATTTTTGATTTCCTAGTCATTTTGCTAATGTGTTTGAAGTTTGAACGCGTTCACTAACTAAACTATAAAGGTCAATGCCAACAAGTTTGAAAGTTCGATTCGACCTTATTGGATTTTAATATCTGACATCTATTAGAAAATAAAATAACGGTGGGTCACGAATTCACGATTAAATTAGTTCGAATGTACTATTTTGTTAAAAAAACAAAAACGTAAACTCGTGTCATGAGTTTGTATGTTTATGACAGTATTTATTAAGAACATCAAATTAAATAAAAATACATACTTACGATAAGTTTAGTTAATAATATTATTATGACATAAGTAGGTAGTTTTTTATTACAATAAGGCACAGCCTATCAATGTACGTTTATAATAATATAAATGTTATTTCCTATAAATAATAAAGCACAAGCCTCACTGAGAGCGACGCAGAGTAAATGTATTCTCACTAGTCAAATTGATGTTTGTTTCATGGAAGTACTGAAACTTTTTAATCCCATTAGTTCAAGTGGGAGTGGTTTCCATTTCGCAGTGGTAATTTTAATTAGTGTTTGCTATCCAATAGTGTCTCGTTAGTGTTTTTAAATCATTATTAAACTGTTATAAGTTAGTTTGACGGTATAATAAACTTGACTTGACTTCAACTTACAGTAATTTTACTTAAACTTAATTACTTATTTTCTTTTTGATTTAACCACGACAAATTCACATTTAAAAGCTAAAAATATTGTTTAATCCGTATATATCAATAAGAAAGGCATTTATTTGTCCCAATAATGTAGACATCAACAGAAGCTGTACCCCGAGTGTAAGTTTTTATGTCAAGCAAACGCAAACTATTTCGAGTACGTATTTATGTCAATTTGTATGAAAACTGCATAAGCGCGCTACTCGCCGCTAGAGGCGCTGATACAGTTTTCATACAAATTGACATAAATACGCACTCACGATAGTTTGCGTTTTTTGACATAAAAACTTACACTAGGGGTACTGATGAGTGATGATGAAAATTAAAAATAAATAAACTAAAAATAATTATTCACATCCTGAGTTACTAACTTAAATGTTCCCTCAGATCTTTCTACTAATAAATTGATTTAAAAATAAAATATTATCAACTCCTATAATTAAATATAAAAGCTAACCGAATATGTCATTTTTATTATCTTGTTGTGTTTTTGACTGATTTTGCATCTCACAATAGTTGTCTTTTAAAAATCAATAAAATGTGTTTTAAATAAAATTAGCCAATGCCGACCGATTTTTATATAAAATTAGCAAAAAGTCAACAAAGTGTCAAAGATATTATAACAGTTATTTTTTTTATTTATTTCCAAAATTAATTACTTAAGTAAGTACCTAAAAAATAATTACCAAGTTTAAAAAAAATTGATGGAACAATTGTGTTTACATCATAAGACTCAAGAAATGGACTTAAAATGAAGTCATATTTGGTGTAGGTATCTTGATAATTTGCAACACTATGCCCTCTGAAATAAATTTAAATCAAAGAGACTTAAGGTAATTTTTTAAATGCGTAATTCATGATTATATCTAAACTAACTAAATACCTATATTGAAAGTATCATCTACAAATAATATATTAGTGGAATGTATGTATCAGCTATCTAAATTTGTCTTCCTATAGAAGATTTTTACACAGTAGGCACATAATATGAAGAAGTTTAGCAGTATGAGGACATAGATGGCGCTGGGTTTTTCCTATTCTTATCGTAAAGTAAAGTTGAAAGCTCGACGACTTAAACATTGTAGACATTTAATTGGTTCGACTGTACTTTTGTTTTAGATGGTTTGATGGTTAGATTTTACATCTAATGATAAACTTGTTTTGTTATTGCAATGGGCATTTCTTCTCGTTAACAGTATTTCAGTTTTTTTTTATAAATAACTTTCTCTGTTACTAACAGTATTTTGATCTATTCCATTCGTGAAAGTGCTAAGTATAGGTTGATCCAAACACTATTATTTGTAAACCTTTTTATTTTTTAAAGCAAATTAACCATAGTGGAACATAAGCTGCTGCAATCGTGTAAATACTATAGCAATCAAAAGAAATACCAATTGTATAGTAGGTACTATTCCTTTAGATTACAAAGGCACCTAAATATTATGCTATGATATTCAAGTTAATTGCATTTGTCTTTTAAGTGCCTTTTTACAGAACTACGTGCTTTCAAATGTTGTTTTAAGCTGTATTCGAACGGAATAGAATTTATAAAGCAATTTACAATAATTTTTCCTCCATTTTCACGAAACCTGCTGATTCTTCAACTCTGTTTCAATAGGTATCTTCAACGTTGCACACGGCCTTCTCCTCCGTCCTACCAGTAGGACGAATAAGCATATTCCAGATATGATGAGAGCTGCCACGCTGGTGACGGCCAAACCAAGTTGTACGGCTGCCGTGGAGTAAGTACCGTGGTAAATCAACGTGCGGAGGCTTTCGGGGAGATCTTCCACTACCTGTGCGATAAGATGAAAACATTAGAAAAATAAATAATTTGTGAAAAACTAAATAGGTATAACTCGCGCGGTTAAAGAAACAATCTGTAAATGGCGGCCATGCATTAAGTGTGAGCGCGATAGCATGACCCACCCACGTGCTCTACATGCAGCATGACAGTATGTGTGATGTGAGCGAGATAGCATGACCGGCCGGCCGCCATTTCCATATTGTTTCTTTATCCGCGCGGCTTATATTTATGTATCTTACTTCCGTAAAAGACACAATATGCAAGATGCACCGCCCACCCGCCCGCAAAAAATTGCACATGCACACCACGAAAATACCAGTGCACTAAACCTGCATTTAGCAAGACCTCAATCACTTCAGCATTTTGGTGTTGGTTTTCGCACGAACTATCTCCTGAGGATGCCCCGGGCTGGGGCGAAACACGTATAGAGTAGTCTAATCGGTGACGGTGCAAGGTGTATTATCTTGATTTCACAATACCTTGAAAAGGTGAATTTATAACAAAGTAAAAGACCTATAACCACAAACATCTTGTATGTTATGCACAAATGTTGTAAATTTATGCTGAATAAATGAATATGAATATGAATATGAATATTGCTGTCTTGCTAAATGCAGGTATTGTGCACTGGTATTTTCGTAGTGTGCATGTGCAATTTTTAAGGAAGTAAGCTACATAAGTATATTTCGTTTTTCACAATGGTTAGAGACTTCCGCCAAGTGACGCCTGATTAAATCAAATAAGTAGGTACTATAAATAACTTGGTCATTATCACTATAACTATTTTGAAAAGCGGAACTTTTATCATGTTTAAATTTGTAGTTCCCGATACTTTGGCGCAGTTGCACACGCCACACGTAACTGTGCCCGTAGTGTAAGTTTTTATGTCAAAAAACGCAAACTATTTCGATTCCGTATTTATGTCAATTTGTATGAAAACTGTATTAGCGCCTCTAGCGGCGAGTAGCGCGCTTATATAGTTTTCATACAAATTGAAATAAATACGGAATCGAAATAGTTTGCGTTCGCTTGACATAAAAACTTACACTAGGGGTACTGGACACTGAAGTCTCAAATCACTGTGTTACTTTACTCCGTGATCGTAGCGGGTGAAAGAGCGGGAACTCAAACACTTATTTAAATAATCATGGTTAAAATCTCGTTTTTCATTATATAGTGATAATGACCGTGTAAGTTTTAAATTATATTTCTTATAAAATATGGAATTAGAAAATGAAAAAAGAATTTAAAGTTATTCTCATTAGTTCCATCCATGGAACTACTGAAACTTTTTATTATTCTCATTAATTGCGTTGGATTGCCGGCGCCGTTTGCCATATCCAGTGTCTCGTTAAAATATTTTTATCTTAGTAATTTCAACATATTATTTCACTACTTGAATGCCGCCTGAAGCTACTTGCAGGGCAGCTTGTTTTTTTCTAATAGGTAGGTAGTAGGATAGATACACTCGACAGCAATACGTAGGGCATAAAGGCGGTCTCAAGGTGAACATGTATTGTATAGTCTGATGTGCCGGCGTGTGTATCTACATTTTTCATGACTATACTCTGTTCGCCGAGATTTGATAAAGTCAGGGTTTCTTAAATCTTTACTGATTGCGGCCCGCTAATTGATACGCTCAAGTCAAAAACAGACCAAGTAGCAATGAGTCACACCAATGATTTTTGTTATCAGCATATCTAAAAAATATGTTACTCGAGAAAAAAGAATATGTTTTTATTTTTTTCCCATCTTCAAAAATGACTGAGATATTGAACGTTAAAGTACAGCCTCCGTGAAAAATTCGGGTGAGCCAATGGAATTAACGTGTGACGTCACATCGCGATTGAGAGTTGGCGCTTCCGTATTTCTCCTTTGGCTATTAGAGTTGCGCTCTCACGGTTTCGCAATAAATTGACTAAATGATGCAATGCAATGCAGATTGACACCAAAAAGTTTGCTTAGGAATATGACGCTTTGAAACGTCAGACGGTCAAACTAATATTGCTAAGCAATATTTTTGGTTAAATCAAGTGTAAACTTACTCTTTGCTTATTATTAAGGCCGGCAATGTATAAAACCGACCATATTCTCAGTTTAAACTGTCAAAACACATGACCGAAATTTCGATTTATGTCAAAAGTTTGGAACTTACCTAAGTACCTACCTACTTACATTTTTTTAAACCGGAGTTTTCTTTTGAATGCCCGAAATTTACGAATTTGCACATGGCCTGTTTTTGACTTGAGCGTATCAATTATTTAAAAAGAGAAAATGGCAAAATGTACAACCACTTCCGCTCGCCTATTCGGGCCGCGCAGTTGTTGTCAACCACAAAGTACCTTTGTATATACGGAAATAGAGACCTCTCTCGGCGGCTAAAAATGGCAACTATTTTGTTTGGACCTAGCGCCCCCTTTATTTGTTTTTTGGGACTAATACGTACTACCTATGGATACGCACGTATAGCCTATTTAGTTTTTAATGATTTTTATTATTTTTACTTAGAAGGGGCATTATACTAAGAATTATTAATTTTTAGCAGATTTCCTTTGTTCAGTTGGATGACTTTAAACAACAACAAGGATAGCTATTTATTAATTCTTAGTTTGAAAATGAAAACATAAGATGAAAAGATCAAAAACATATTTATTCACATAAAAATAATACACATGTAGGTACTTGTGAATCGTTAACATTTTCCTACCGCATTCAAGACTTTTTTAACTGAAACACAGGCGCAATAAACTTGCCAGTTTCGTAACGAAGTTTACAAAAAAACTTATGTCGTTAAAATTACAACAATTTGCATAAAGCATATGCACAGGTTATACAATATTATTAAATAACATTTAAGAGAAATATGTTCTCATACCCAAACATAATAAACATGAATAAATTCAATTACATCTTGTGGACCTTTATTATAGAAGTCTGCCTTTCCCCAAAAACGAGCCTTTAGTTTTTTCAATTAGGTCCGTATTATAAACGACACTCAAGTGGAGATTTCTTCTCAAGTATAGTTGGCAAGTGATGAATGTATTCGTTGCATGTATTTGCATCCCTTTCTAACTACTTGAGAAGAGATCTCCACTTGAGTATTGTTCTATAATACCGACCTAATCTTGGAACAGCAAGCTTATTCTTAATTCTTGTATTTAAATTATGAACATTACTTTCCTTTATAAACGAATTACGATGCTTTCTTACATACACAGAAAATTTTCATAAATGTAGGTACAATCTCAGATTTACCTGTAGTAACATCGTCAAATTTCATTTTTTTTTACTTAATTTTAGCATCGTGATCGTGCCACACTTTATGGTGCTTTATGGTGTACTTTAGTTTCTTTAGCTGGATTCGGGAATAATAGCATAGTTCGATGCAAACCTGAAAAATAAAAAATAATTCATCACAAATAATTATTGCAATACATCACTTCACTACATAGTATAAAACAAAGTCGCTTTCTCTGTCCCTATGTCCCTTTGTATGCTTAAATCTTTGAAACTACGCAACGGATTTTGATGCGTTTTTTTTTAATAGATCGAGTTATTCAAGAGGAAGGTTTATATGTACTTTTTATCCCGATATTCCCACGGGAACGGGAACCACGCGGGTGAAACCGCGGGCGGCCGCTACTAGTAAAGTATAAAGTTAGAAATAAAGAGGGAGAGGTTGGTTTGTTGTTGGTTGGTTGTTTTGAGCGTTAATTGAAGAAAAGTTTGGTCTTTACTTACTTGCTGAATCTGAACACCCAGGAACACAACACTTTTTCCTAGACATCGACATAATGCCTGAAGTCCTGTCTCAATCCAAAGTTAAAACTAAACCACGAGTCTCTGTCTAGCCGCACTATTAGGAGGAGAAAACTCTCAACTCGACAGAAGACACAGGGAATTAATATAAATTTAAGATAGAAATTCACTGCACCAAAACTATCAATCAAAACAATTTTGAATGACCGCGCGCAATGACGGTTTAGTTTAGTGTTGCCATTTTTCTAAAATAATTTCATACCGTAATGAAATAATAAATATTATAGAAACGCCTTTACTTTGAGTAAATAACAGACAAAACACCTATCACATCGTAATAATTTCCTATTCTTTATAAATAGTTGAAAATTCTTTTAAGTACCTTGAATTTGGGATTTTGACTTAATTGTTTATAGGACTCTGATAATTACAAAATCTACCAAATCGTAAGAATTCATGTGGAACGTCGCAAAAATAACACCACTACAATTAAAAGCCCCCTGAGCGCTATCATTATCTAAGATAGTTAGTGCAAACTGAATTTAGCATCTTTTGAACGCCCTCTGAAATAGTTTTACGGAAGTACTGAATTACAATACTGCTAAATCTAAACGACGGAAGCTCTTCGTGACGTTAATAGTATTGCTGACTTCTAGAACTGATAGTATAGCTTTCCTACGATTGCCAGTAGCGATAGGTGAAGATTGAAGAGCCTGTTGTCAACTGCGTGCTCCTTACCATCCTTACTTATATTATAAATGCGTCTCTGTCTGTCTGTGTGTTACACAATCACACCTAAACTACTAAACCGATTTGAATGAATTTTGGTACAGAGATAGTCTAGAGCCTGAGAAAGGACATAGGCTACTTTTTACTCCTGAAAAATATCACCTTCCCGCGAGATAACTTTGTGTAGTACACGCGGGCGAAGCCGCGGGCGGAAGGCTAGTATTATATATTCTGTGCCCTTCCTTACCACGAAACACGACGAGAGCGTGAACTAAGCGACGACGGCCGCCATACAGTTTGCGATAATTAAGCGACAGTAACGCTGTTCTTAGACGACATCGGCGAACAGAGTTTCGAAGGATGTTGGAATGGGGAGAAACGGACAGAGCTTTTTGTGGGTGGCGTTTTGTGATTGGTGTCCACTAAGCTTTCTAACCTAATCTGTGGTATAATGTACTCTTTGGTCGATGATTGGTTGTTATCCCCTTTTTAATATACTATATCTATGGTGGTTATCATGAAGCTCGATAATCAGTATTACAGTGCCACAAGCTTTTCTGTTCCGGTGACAGCCGAGACAAAGGAGCCACTTGCAATACGAAATTAGCTGTCAAAATGGACAGTCGTATGAAAACTGTTTTAGTTCTTGTCTAAGAGCTTGTCGCACTATAGAGTGCTCGTCAGATAAGTCTGCGCGCGGTAAAAATCGAATACTAATCTTTTCTATAACATTAGAACAAAAAAATGCACTGTAACTAGCGCCAAAAACGCGCCAGGCACGTGCAGAGTTATCTGACACACACTCTAAATCGAGCTTCATGGTTGTTATTGTGACGCGTCACATAACGTCATGACGTTATGTCACAATAACAACCAATCAACAAAACACCCCCCCAATAACACGTACGCCCTCTGTCTTGATAAAAAGTTAGTTTTCCTCCCCATTGTTGGATAATGACCATAAAGTTAATATACCTATCGGAATAGAGAAACAAAGGGCTGAGCGAGCGGGATGTCACTAGCAACAACACTGTGAGATAAAAGGAGATGCGTGATGCAACGTAACAGAACCGTTTTTGGCTACTGTTTGACAGTTCGTCAGCACTTATCAGCACGCTGAGAATTTAGGTATTTTATTTTTTTCGGATTTTACGTGCAATCTTAGATATTTTTAGCCAATATTGATATGGAAACATGGTGACTTGCTCAGTTACTGATTGTTGTACAACACAATGAAATAATCCCGCAAAATGTTCAGTTCACAGGTAAATTATTCCAAACCGACACCTCCCTTGCTAAGGTTTATTTTTGCCAATGCGCTTCGAATTTAAAGCAAGAAGTGTGATAATGCTCTTCAACAAACATTTATTTATGTAACAAGCAAATATTGATTACACATAATGCAGTATTTACGAATATTTTGTGTAAAGAAATAATTTTCGTTTTACACTAGGGCTGCATCAAGTTATCGATATTTCGTGTCCACTGTCTATCACGCGGTAAAAAATGAATATGTATTAGGTACTGTAATTAAAGTACCTGTAAGACGTTTAGATATGAATTACCTGGGAATGTAATTCCATTTAAGATACTTAACTGATCCATAGGTATCAGTTTTTGACTGTTAGAATAGGTACCTACATATACTATCATTAGTAATATAATTATCTTTCAGATTACATACAAACTTGGATACCAGAAACTAACTGGACTAAATTGATTATTATGCAGCAAGCATTTTGATGAAAAATATTTCCAAACGCGAGAGGTGAAACGTACTATCACTGTGGAAGCACCAACAAATTGTTCAAAGGATTTTGCGAAGCATGGCCGGGTCGCTGGTGTATAATAAATGATTTAAAATCTCCGGAAGTTTTTCTTAAATATGCATACTTCACCGCAGAATCGAAGTTTTAGCCATGCAAAATCCCTTCCCAAGATGGGAATTTTAGTTATATTAATAATATTACTATATATTAATATATTATTATTAGACGACCTCCGTGGCCGAGTGGTGTACGCACCGGTTTCAAGGTGTCGCTATCTCTAGAGGTCCCGGGTTCGATCCCTGGGGGGTACCGCGTAACTTTATGGATATGAACTTCATACGTTTTTTGAAATTTTAAGTCAATTTTATAAAGAAAATAGCTACTATCAGTTCCTTGTTTTGTGACGTCGCTCGGGTATAACGATAGCTAGCTAGCAACGTTCAACAGAACAAAGCCGCAAAAATCTATCAAAATAAGAAATTCAAATGACAGTTGAAACCCATGTCCATATCCATATTTTTTTGCCGGTAGCCCCCCAGGGGGGCTCACGCATAACTTTACGGATATGAACTTCATACGTTGAACTTTAAGTCAATTTTATAAAAAAAATAGCTACTATAAGTTATTTGTTTTGTGACTTCGGGTATAATGATAGCTAGCTAGCAACGTTCAACAGAACAAAGTAGCAAAATCTATCAAAATAAGGAATTCAAGTGACAGTTGAAGCCGATACCCATACCCATATTTTTTAGCCGGTAGCCCCCCAGGTCGGGTAAATGTTGAAAACAAATTTTTCTATATTTCCTCGGGTCTGGGTGTATGTGGTAATTACCCGTCGTTGTTTCTAATTTTCATGATAATAGTGTTTAAGCTACTATACTTTGGTATTGGAACAATGAGTGTGATCGTGTCTATATATTTATTTATTACTGTAATTATTTAATATTATCGATATCGATATTAATCTGAAAAGCGACATGACGCACATCACTGACACGCATACATAAACAATTTTACACACACAAATGCGATCCAATTTCGGTTTCGTTTGACAGCTCGTGGTTGTTCCTCTATTCCGATAGGTATATTAACTTTATGATAATGACTTACCAGTTCCAGCCAGGCGATTGGTAGAATCATGCCTTGATCCAGGAATGTGATAGCAGAGATACTATTCGATTTCATCACTTGCACGTTGATTTGTAAGCTGTGAAACAAGATAAGTTTTTAGTCAAAATTTCATTTTTATGACAAACTTTTTTGCTGACTGTAAGTATTTTTTTTATGAAAGGGGCTATGCATCTCCCGTAGGAGATGTAGTCACTGCGACCTAAAAGATCTATTGCTGACTGTACCTACTTTAATATTGTATTGTCATCAAACCAAACCTGTATACAGAATTTCAGCGCAATCGGACATCAAATTAAGCTTACAAGATTTGTTCCCCACTAATTACTAACTAACTCACATGGCAAGTTAATATTATACTTGTAATTAGTGTGGATTCTACGAGATAAGTAGCAAGAAAGAAAGAAAGGAAGAAATATAATTTATTCGACTAAAAAAAAATAAAAACAAAATACATAATCAAACAAAAAATAAACATTTTAGTCGAAATGGACCCAACCTCAGCTTATGCCACAGCAAGTGTGACGCTGTTTTTCAGGTGGGACCCAAAATGTGGAGATGTACTATCCCAGACACGATAAACAAAGTGAAATAATAAATAAATAAGGAGGTCCTACCTGGATTTCCCTTGCAGTGCGATGCCCAGAGTGGGATGGATGTCCAAATAGTTCTGATGCATATCCGGGTCAGGTTTCAACCCTGTGAGGTACTTGGTGAGAATCGGGTCGCCCAGGTGGAAATGCGGGAACGACACTAAGGCTGGGGCACCTGAGGAAATGTAAAACATTAGCTAAAGCGGAATGGGGTATTTTTTAACCACAATGGGCGGTTTTCTGAAAGCTCAGTCACTAGATGGCGCTGTGCGAACGGAACCACAGGGCGTTTGTGCACTACCACTGAATTTTACCGATCCGAAAAAAAACGGATGCTTGTATTTTAATAATTAATCATTTATATTAGTACCTAATTAATTAAATACAAGCATCCGTTTTTTTCCGGATCGGTAAAATTCAGTGGTAGTGCACAAACGGCCTGACGGAACGTTATAAATTTTACTTTGACGCGACTTTTTTACATAAAACGGAACGTCAGACAGATGTTATTTATTTACCTAAATCTTTAAATTAACCTATTTCGTTTCTGTTCCTCACAGTAGTACTTATTTAATATATTATTAGTTTCCTTTGGGTTGTTAAAAAGTAATTAATTTAAATATGTTTCATACCAAAGTATACCATAGACATGTACATACTTATTCAATGCCATCTAGTGAAGCAATTGGAAGCTTTTTTTTTTAAATGGCCTCTCAGAAAATCGCTCATTGGGTAGCCAGGGACCGTACTCTGAAACGCTAAGCCGAAACTTCGGTTAGCCCCACCCCTTACACTCGATTCTGTCCCAACTAGAGAGTGAGAGGGACGGGTATACCGAAGTTTCGGGTTTTGCGTTTTAGAGTAAAATAAATAAATATATTCTTACAATCACACCAATTATCTAAGCCCGTAGTTAATTTCTTAAGAAACTGTGTCTACGTGAACTTGATTACGGATAAATATATACTTATATACTTTTTGTTTGTAAATACATACTTAATATACATAGAAAACACCCAGACCAAGACAAATAGACATGTTCATGCACACAAATATTTGTCTTGTTCGGGAACCCGAGACCTCTGGCGCAGAAGGCAGGTAGTTAACCCTTGCGCCAAATCGGTCGTCAAAGGCCCTCAGGCGCGTATACAAGAGGGGGGAGGGGCAATGGGGGCCATTGCCCCCCCCCCCCCTGGCACACAATTTTACCTTCAAAAATTTAGCATTTATCATTTACCACGTGAAATAGGCTAAGTTATCCACAATGGGGTAGCCAGGCGCGGATACAAGGGGAGGCGGGCAATGGGGGCGATTGCCCACGTGAAATAAGCTAAGAGTGCCCCCCCCCCCCCCAGCACTTAGCCTTCATCAGACATGGTGATATTTTCAAAGTTATGTTTTTTTTATAAATGTTTTAGCATCGTTCTAGTTCTATTGATTCATCCTTAGAACTTTAGGAAATCTGAATAGGAAACTTATAATGGTTAAAGATGAAAGAATGAAGTCAATCTGCGAGATCCCGCAAAATACCGAGATCTTGGAACCTCTTCATCATTTCAGCCGTACGACGCGCACTGCTGGGCATAGGCCTCTTAACCTTGGAACCTCTTAAATCTCGCAAATACCGAGATTGAAGATTTTGCTGCAAGATTGCACTCGCTATTTTTATATGATGTGATGGTGGTGCTAGCCATGCGGACTAAGAACAAGCCGTACCACCAACCAAACCGAATACAATATGTACCACCACTGGGAATCGAACCCGGGACCTTTTTTGGTCTGAAATCGGTGGTGTGAACCACTTACAGTTTTTTTTATCAGTGCATACATTTTTAGGACCGACTCAATCGGTAAGTGAACAACTTTCTCCTAGAAACATGGGTCGAAATACGACAAACATTTTTGGACTTCCCATACTAAATCGATCACGTGATCAGTCACTCCGATTTCTTTAAAGAGTCAAAAAAAATAATTTTCATATTTCGACCTATGTTTCTAGGAGAAAGTTGTCCACTTACCGATTCTAAGTCGATCCTAAAAATTTGTGCTTTGATAAAAGAATTATCCTGTATATAAACCACAGAGGCGCTATAACTTACCCATAGTGCAAGCAGTTACATTGATGACTCCCCTAGGAGGACATGTAGCCGAGTCCATCTCACAGTAGCACTCGTTCTCCGGGTTGTGGGGGGGATCGTCGAACACGTTGTTGGGGAGACGGTAGCGGAGAAGGGGGATGCCGTCAATCTGAAAAGAGAAAGAGAAATATAAAAGAAATAGAAAAAAGTTTATTTAGCAAAAACATACAATAAAAGAAAATTTTACAAACAAATTATTCAGTTTTTGCCGAAACGGCCTTGCTGCAGCTAGCTACAGCGCTAGTTTTCAGACGCAGCCATTTAGTTAGACGACGCTCGTTAAACAATTGTTTTTTTAATTCTAGTTTTTAAACACAGTACTTACATATTTATCATTTTACAATTTTTAAAGCACATTCTTTACTATTTAAAATATTGTAATACACATTAACAGTTATATTCCTTCACAAAATAAATAAATACTAAACACCGAATAAAATACATATTAACTTCCCAATAATTACAAAGTTAAAAATAATCAGTAACACTGCCGAGTTGTGAATTTATATATGTCTTTTTTTAAGTTTGAAACTATTTTCCATGTTCCGTTGGTGCCAACGATAGGAGAGTTAACCCTAAAAGTACTAAAAGTCTTTAATATCCAACCAGTGTAATAGGTAAGTATTTCAGACAATTTTATTGTGGAATTTTGTGTTGAAGTTCAAAGTGAAATCCAAATTAAAGGGATGGCTGACTCGTATGCTTCTGAATGAATGAATGAATGCTAACTATGAATATATAAATTACCTACTTTTGATTACAAGGCACTTTATGTGAACGTCAAGAGCTACGTCATTCGAAGAGAACATATTTTGTAATAATAAATTATAAAACACACATAAGTACTTATAAATAATAAAATGAGGGTATTTCCTGTCACTCTAGTTCTAGTCACTAAAAATATTTAATTTTCTAACGCGGCATATTTCAATCCGTCAACAACGTCCTAATACCATACCCTGGACCTCGCCAGAGACCTCTCAACGCCTCTGTGGTCTAGTGGTTTACACCACCGATTTCAGACCAAGAGGTCCCGGGTTTAATTCCCAGTGGGGGTACATATTGTATTCGGTTTGGTTGGTCGTAGGACTTGTTCTTAGTCCGCTGGCTAGGTACCACATAGAGATAAGATAGCCAGTTCCTCATTGATTGCGGATTCCGGGAGTAGTGCGCTTTCCGAACCTTGAACCGACCTTATAACTACTTCACATCAGGTGTGATGAAGGCTAAGTGCTACCCCGTTATGGATAAAATAAAGACGTCGACGACGATGTCTCCTTACATCTACCCTCGATAATTACATAAAAAAGTCTAAAGAGGCCTGTACACGTTGGCCCAACCATTGGCCAATACATCGTACATTGACACTTTTGAACGAACAAGTTTAAAAAGGTTATAGGAAAAATGTGATAGTAAAAAACCACGAGCCCTATAAGTATCCCGCCTGAAAGCTACTTATAGGGCTCGTGGTTTTTTACTATCACATTTTTCCTATAGTTACAAAAAATGCATTGTATGCATAAAAATAATATAAAATCTTTAAAAAGGTTCTTTCAAAAGTGTCAATGTACGATGTATGTAAATGTAATGTAAATGCACACCTCAATGTCCTTCTCATAGACAAAGGGAAGCCTTCGGCACAGGTTGGGGTAGAACACGTGGAGCACTTGCTTCCTGTCAAGCATGGATGGCGGGAAAATGGAGCCGTCCGTCGCGTCAATGCTGGAAACAAAAACAAATATGTTAGTTAGAGCAAGGCACCTACCAACATTTTAAAATTGGAGACTTCGATCAACAAGTAGGTACATCATGAAGCTCGACTTAATACTGAGTTACCTCAGTATTAAGTCGAGCTTCATGAGGTACATAGTTAGAGTGACAGACATGGCCGAGCGTTAGAGAGTATAAATTATAAGTAGATTATTTTGACAGTGTCAATAATAATAAGGTATTTCCAAGGAATTTATAATTGTACGTAGTACTTATAAATTCCTTGGGTATTTCCATGGTATTTCCAAGGTATTTCCCATCTAAGTATTTCCAGCGAGGCGAAGAGTTATTAATCTATGGGTATTTCAAACTTAGTTAACGTAGATTGGAGATGATGAATTCTATTACAAGCTTTTATTTAGTTTCACCTGTCCCGATGTTTGTAATTATGTAAGTAGGTAATCAAATGTTTGTAATCAAATCTTGCATGTTAAATTTGAGCAACTTCCCGGTGTCCGATTGAGCTGAAACTTTATTTTAGGTAGGTACCGGTTTGTTTATTTTAGGTAGGTACAATACAAAGTAGCTGTACAAAAACAAAAGGTACAGTCAGCAAAAAAGCTTGTCATAATAACGAAGTTTTTTCAAAAAGCCTTTTTTTATTCATTTCCCATTGCCGTGCCATTTTATTCTATAGATTAGTTACCTACGCTATAAATAATCAACTAGTAGGAATTTATCATCATCATCTCAGCCGCACGACACCCACTGCTGGGCATAGGCCTCCCCCAAGGATCTCCACAACGATCGGTCCTGCGCTGCCCGCATCCAGCGGCTTCCCAGACCTGCCCACGGAACGCCGTCCGGTACGCGGTCACCATTCGAGAGCCTTTCGCCCCAACGGCCATCGGTTCTCCGCGCTATGTGTCTCACTCACCCACCTTCAACAGAGCAATCCTTAGAGCGATGTCGGTCGTTTTAGTTCTCGTGCGGATCTCATCATGCCTGTCGCCTCGTCAGAACATTTCTTTTCTAGTAAAATTTATAGAATTGTCACCAGTTTTTCCGTAACTAAGTAATGAATGTTTTGTCTTTAAATACAGTGTAATTAGTTCTTGATTCATCATTTGCGGCGCTATATGTCGCTATAACGATAAACTAATGAACTCAGATAACTAACTAAAGTAAATAATGATAATTTTGCCAATTTGAATGAACGATATTTCTAACTACTTACACAATAATTAGCTTCACATCTTCACATTTAACTTTTTTAGAGGCTCGATTAATAGTAGATTGTTTAGCAAGGGATGTATGGCACCCATAACAGTCGAGTGTTTTGGCGCACGAACGAAGTGAGGGCGCCGATAGTTCGAGACTGTTCTCATATTCAAAATGAAAAGTAGAGTGTTTACTTCGGGCGTATGGACCCATCCATACGCCCGAAGTAAACACTCTACTTTTCATTTTGAATATGAGGAGAGTAAAAATAAACAGAAATAATCTAAAAAATATTTTTCCTATGGCCGCGGAATTTTCGAAAGACTAACTTTTTTCTTCATTTTCTCTGTTTTAGGGAAGGCAAGGGAAACTAAGTCCATAAAGTCTTGTTTGGTGTTTGACCCGTACTCTATGCAATTCCATGAAATTAATAGCCGATTTTTTATGTTACAAATAACTCATTTGGATTAATCTGTTTCTAAAAACGCATTCTTTAAAAAAACAATGTTTAAGATACCTATTAAAATAATAATTCTACGATATTAATTATTTTATATAATAGCAAAACACGGCTGTATAGGCTTCTGTGCCTTTGCCTGCATACCTTTGGCAAATACCTAAATGTCCAAAGAGATACTTAAAGACTCCACACACGTTCCTATCCGACCTCAGATTCGGTCTGCTCCCAGACCAAATCGGAACGTGTGTAGATGCTATTACAGATTTTGACATGACACCTCCTATTCCTTTTTTAAATTTTATAACGGCCCTAGGGCCGCCACATACCACTTTCAACCCGCATTTTAGGCAAGTTAGGAATTACTTTCAGAATATGAGACATGAAAAATATAAAATTCACTAACGTTTAATTCAGTCTAGGCCAAGGTATCTTAAACTTTTTGCAGTTACGGCAGAGACCTCTTTCTAAATTTAAAGTTCTTTGGACCGTCTTAAATATTTGAGGTAAAGAAACCAAGCAGTAGTTTGATTGCAATGCCAACGTTATTTTGTGCTTAACCGTCAAAAGACCGATAAATTAGTACCTGTATCCCCACATTCCTGTCTGTCCCGGTAACAGCCGTGGTGACAGAGGAGCTACTTGTTAAACAAAATTAGGTGTCAAAATGGACTATCGTATGAAAAATAGCGTGTCAGACAGAACTTCGCGTGAAACGATACGCAGTACACGAGCGCTCCGGAAAGTCCAGGCAGCTTCTTCACATGGTGACAAAGCGCAAGACAGACCTTGGCCATGTGCTTGGACACGAAAGATACATGCTTCTTGATGAGATACATGAGAAAAATCGAAGGAAAAGGCGCGCTGCTGGGCTGAACGTAATAATCTATACATACCTAGATACATACAAATAAATAAAATTGGAGTGTCTGTTTGTAATATTAAAATAACAGCTTTTTACTACATGCATATGATTATGTATACGGTACATATACTAACCAAAATATTTTTTTTAAAAATTTTGTCTGCCTGTCTGTCTGTTTGTTCCGGCAGGCTTATTACCAAAATAAGCAACCAGTTGCTAATTGTACAATTGCAACGCGACTGCTACTAGTTGCGGTTGGTTTGCAATCGGTACAGTACGGTACGAGCGCTTTCATGCAATTTTAATTCACAAATCGCTCGCTTGTGGCGCTATCGTAGCGATCTACGTTCCGTAATACGAATATGTGTTTTGGGAGCGATTAATTGTTAATTTTCGCGATTGCAACTGTCACTTTAAGATCGGTAATAAGCCTGCCGCTAATCTCTAAAACGGCTGGACCGATTTTCGCGGGACTTTCACTGGCACGTAGCTAATGTAATAAGGAGTAACTTAGGCTACTTTTTATCCCGATATTCCCACGGGAACGAGAACCACGCGGGTGAAACCGCGGGCGGCCGCTAGTAATAAATAACTGTGGATTCGTGGCTGCGGAATATTAGAGAGTGGACTGGGATCAATTTCGTCAAAAAATTGATTCGCCTCGCAAGTGAAGACACATCAAGATGAAGAAATAGGTGGGAGGTGAGGTTGCAGGGTACGTACGACACCTAAAGGCGCGCTTACACGAGCAACTAAAGCACCAAATATAACGTGACGCACAACCACATCAACGTCGCGTACCGGACGACCTTCCGTGGGCAGGCCCACTACAAGGTGGACCGACGATCTGTAAGCCTAGCATGACCACCCAAAACTCGATATGTATCGCATGATAAAGCGATTTATCGACATTCAAACGTCAAAACCCATAGTCTTTTGACAGTTAAACCGGATAACTTATCATATCATATCGCGTTTTGGTTGGTCATGCTAGGGGGGCTGGGTGCCAACCATCAACTTTTAAGACAGCGATTCAAAAATAGCGCGATGCAGAATCATCATCATCATCAGCCATTTAATGTCCCCACTGCTGGGGCACTGGCCTTCCTTATGGATGAATAAGGAGAATGAGCCATGACCCACCACGCGGGCTCAGTGCGGATTGGTGGGTATTAACGACTGCAAGCGCAGCCGGGACCAACGGCTTAACGTGCCTTCCGAAGCACCGACGACCGTGACCGACCATTGCGAACGTTGCTTAACCTCAACGATCGCAGGCTAAGCGCGCTATCCACTGCGCCACGGGCTCCTCTCCTCGATGCAGAATAGGTTCCTAAAATGAATAGCTTTCTTTCGTACTCTGACCTTCTAAAAACTGGATCGCAAATGAATTGCTAAATTTGAATGACCGAACGATTTGTGTCCTTATTTCGTCTACCCGTCTCTTTCACTCGATTCTGTCATGCCCGGAGAGTGAGAGAGACGGGTATAACCTGCAGGTGTCATGTTAGCTTAGCCGAATTATAAGTCAAATAAGCCTACATGACAGCTTAGCGGCTGTGAAATGTCGTGGTACGAATAAGCGAAGCAGATCAGTTTAGGTCCTAAACAAAACCGCAATAAGAGTTGATGGTAGGCACCCTGGTCAAGGTCGCGGGAAGCCGCCGCTGGATGCGGGCAGCGCAGGACCGATCGTAGCAGAGATCCTTGGGGGTAGGGTTACCATACGTCCGGATAAGTCCGGACATTTCCGGATTTATAGACGTCTGTCCGGACTTTGTCCGGCTTTTTAATTTGTCCGGATTTTTTTGCTTTAGATGAAATATGAGTAAAATCAAATCGAATCAAATCAGTCTTTCATTTTTATTAACTTTCCGCTCATCTAGCAAAACGTTCATCTTAAAACAGCCCCGAGCGAGCATATCAGTGTACTTTATCACTGTTACTAAGTGGTTACCTAATGTTTGCATTTTGTGACTAAAATGTCCGGAGTTTTTATGAACTGTCATGTCAGGACTTTTGTCAGGACTTTTCAAGTTTCTAAATGGTAACTCTACTTGGGGGAGGCCTATGCCCAGCAGTGGGCGTCGTTCGGCTGACATGATGATGATGATGATAACGGCTAACTTCACGATATATCATACTGTAGGTACTTGGTGAAATCTATACCGAGAAACTTGCCGTTTGAATTAAAATCGTTAGTCCCCCTTTCCTACAAAGATAAATGTCAAGATTTAAATGAAAACAGTCTTTGACCTATGACCTGGCGCTTGTTAGAAACTTATCTGTTTAATATATAAACATATTCCCATATTATTCACTTGTACACAAACAAATGGTTAGTTCTAGTTTGATAAAACCGCTAATTCAGTTTTTAACCGAGAGACTTATTTAACTAAGGTAGGGCAGAACCCCGGTTTTGGCCACTTTTTGCTCTAAAAGTTTTCTAAACAACTTTTCGCCATTTTTGCTTAAGGCAATTAAAATAAGGTATTTTAAGGTAATAATAACAACCGTTAGAATTTTTTATGTCATACAATTTTTTTTCAATAAGTTCCATTTTCTGCTTGAAAAATGTTTTGTATAAAAATTTTAAGAAATTTGTTTTGGATGAAATCCTACTAATATTATAAATGTAAAAGTTTAGATGTTTGGATTTTTGGATGTTTGTTACTCAATCACGCCAAGATGGCTGAACGGATTTGGCTGAAATTTGGGACACAGATACTTTGTAGCCTGGAGAGGAACATAGGCTACTTTTTATCCCGGAAAAACATCACATTCCCGCGGGATAACGTCCTGTAGTCCACGCGGGCGAAGCCGCGGGCGGAATGCTAGTACTTTATAAACCTTTGTTTTTTACAATTAAATTGTTGTTTTGCAATAAAGCTTTTAGGGCCTAAACTGCGTCACGCGGACGCCCGCGCGGTTTCATACAAAAGTGCTCCGTCGCGGCATAGTAAAATGGTCGCGGGCGGGTCCCGCGCCCGCGCCTTGTGGCCCGTTTCCCCGCGACGGGAGCCCGCGGCGGGGCCCGCCAGCGGGCCAGCGCGGTAGCACGCACGGGCTTGTTCAGTCAATAGCGCTATGTGATGCGGTTCCACGGAGCCCGCGCGCGTGTCCACGGACGGAGACACGCGACGTGTGCCCGTCGCGGGCGCCCGCTTTACTCAGTTTAGGCCCTTAGGTTCAGTTAAACGGCTGCCTTGGCCAAAGAATACCTTGGCATTCGGATGTCAGGGAAAAAGAGATCTAGTTGAAAACCAGCGTCAGTTTTTAAACACTAGACATAATATGTCAGTGTTTAAAAATGCTGAACTACCTAGATCCCTTTTGGTACAGTCGTGGGACTATGTGTTGTATAATCTGTGACACACCTGTGACTTTGACGTGAGCTGTCACTTTGACAGACACTTGGTCTCGAGCTAAAAGGCGCATTGTATCTTGGAAAATACTTATCAAGAAATATACCAGTAATCCATTAATGAATCTTTTATTTAATACAACATGGTGGCAGCGGATTAATTTTGGAACAAGAAAAATTACTTCATTATGGATGAGCAAGACCAAGAGCAACCCACGGGACAACCACTTTTCAATGTATGTCCACTACCATGCCAAGTGACGCCTCCGGGCGCATTTGATTTCAAACCAGAAAAATGGAACAATTGGAAAAAAAGATTCCAGCGGTATTTAACAGTAAGTGAAAACTCGACAAAAAATGAGGACGAAAAAGTAGATTTACTCTTATACTTAATGGGAGAACAAGCAGAAGAATTAGTGTTACAGCTGAATATTCGACATCAAACTTTACAACAACTCCTGGAGTTGTTAGATGAGCATTTTCATCCGAAAAAAAATGTGGTTTATGCCAGATATACATTTAATAAGCGAAATCAAGAAATAGGAGAATCGGTGGACGATTTTATCAGAGCACTATATGTACTCGCAGAGGATTGTGACTATGGTACTTTAAAAAACGAATTAATAAGAGATAAAGTGGTGGTGGGAATACAGAGCCAGAGAGCCAGAGAAAAAATGTTATTAAACATTAATTTAACTTTGGAACAAGCTGTGGTAATGGCAAAAAATGTTGAAGTATTTGAGAATGCCAGTCTGGGGGCTGAAAATGCAGATATAAACAGAATAAATAGAAAGGTTGTAGAGTCAAAAAGCTGTTGGTTCTGTGGACGAGCGCTACACCCAAACAGAAGTCAATGTCCCGCATTCAAAGCGGTGTGTTTGAAATGCAAGAAGACGGGACATTTTGCTAGGTGTTGTAAAACTGATAGTGTAAATAAGAACAATAACAAGGAAGTGAGAGTATGTGCTACTGATACCAAATATTGCGCAAATATTCAGGTTTATGTAAATAATACTTATAAATGTAATTTAAATTTTTTGATTGATACAGGAGCAGATATAGTTGCTGTTCCAGAAAAAAATGTCAGCAAAGCACATTCACTTTATCCATGCAAGGTAAACATCAAGGGACCGGACAATACCAAACTATCAGTGTTGGGTGTGCTTAAGGCAACCTTGAAGTATGAGGAGCGGGAATATACAGGTGACATCTTTGTAGTTAAAAATTTGAAAACTCCCATCTTGGGTGTGCCAGCTATAGAAAGCATGAAAATAGTAAAAATATTAGGCATTAACAATTTATCTTGTTCTGAGGTTAGTAAGATAAATGTAGAAAAGGAATATAAAAAAATTTTTGAAGAGCTAGGGGTATTTAATGAACCTTTTGACATTAAATTGAAAGATAAAACTAGAAGCTATATACAGTATACACCAAGGGTGGTTCCAATTCCTTTGTTAGAGAAAGTTAAATCAGAATTGGATAGGTTGTGTAGATTGGGTGTGATGGTGCAGGTAGAAGAACCAACTCAATATGTTTCGCCAATGGTTGTAGTACCTAAAGAAAAAGATGGAATTAGGATTTGTGGAGATTACACAGAATTAAATAAAAATATTTTAAGGCCAGTTTTTCCGATCCCAAAAGTTGAGGTTACTTTAGCAAGATTAAAAAATTCAAAATACTTTTCTAAAATTGATGCTACGTCAGGTTTCCATCAAATTTGTTTAACTAAAGAGTCTGCATCACTTACAACAATAATTACACCTTTTGGACGTTATATGTACAAGCGCTTACCATTTGGTCTTAACTGTGCACCAGAATATTTCTCTATGAAGTTCGCAGAACTCTTTAATGATCTGGAAGGTGTGGTTTTACATGTTGATGACATTTTAATATATGCAGTAAATTTAGAAGTTCATGATCAGATACTAAGAAAAGTATTAGACAGATTACAAGAGAAAGGTATTACAATCAATAAGAAAAAGTGTGTTTTCGGAGTAAAAGAAGTAAAGTATTTGGGACATATTATTAATGAATATGGAATCCGTCCAGATCATGAGAGAATTCAAGCTATAGGAAATTTTGAAGTACCAACAAATAAAAAGCAAATTATGCAATTTTTAGGGATGGTAAACTTTGTTAGCAGGTTTATAAATAATAAAACTGAAATATTGCAACCATTATATTGTTTATTAAGAGATGATACAAAATTTGTATGGGGGCATGATCAACAAGTGTCATTTGATAAGATTAAAGATATGTTAAAGTCAAGTCCAATAATGGCCCATTACGATCCAGCAAAAAAAATTGTGTTGGCAGCAGATAGTAGTTCCTATGGTCTTGGTGCAACATTAATGCAGGAATCGGAGAAGGGTAGGCAAATAGTGGCATATGCCAGTAGGACTCTCACGGATACAGAAAAAAGATATTCTCAAATAGAAAAGGAGTGTTTAGCGTTGACTTGGGCCACTGAGAGATTTAAAGATTATGTTTATGGTATTAAGGTGCATTTAGAAACAGATCATAAGCCTTTAATTCAGATTCTACAGACAAAGCATATTGATGAATTGACTCCAAGATTAATGTCATTTAGAATGAGATTAACCCGTTTTAACTTTGTGGTAAATTATGTTCCCGGTAAAAAATTAACATTGCCAGATGCATTGTCAAGAAATCCAATATCTACGACAGATGGAGAAGATGATGAGGTTAACTTTGAAAAATGTTTTGTAAATGTTATCCTTAAAAATATTCCTTTGCAGGATAAGATATTAGAAAAAATAAAAAATGAACAGGAAAAGTCAATTATTTGTGAATCTTTGGCCTAAAATTTCTAAAATACCTGAAAATTTAAAAAAGTTCTACCAGTATAGATATGATTTCTCAGTGGCTAAAGGTTTTCTCCTGTATAAATCCCGTTTAGTTATTCCGTATAGTATGCAATTAGAAATGTTGGATAGAATTCATCAAGGTCATTTAGGAATCACTAGGTGTAGGAGTCGAGCAAAACAAACAGTATGGTGGCCAGGTATGTCGACTCAAATAGAAAAAATAGTGCAGAACTGTCCTCAATGTGTTGAAGAGAGAACTAACAATAAACAAGATATATTAATTGAAAAAACTCCAAATAGGCCATGGCAGAAAGTAGGAATGGATTTATTTCATTACAATAATCAGTGGTATATAGTTATAGTAGACTATTATTCGAGGTATTTAGATATAAAAAGAATAAACAGTCTTTCAGAAATAAGTATCATTGAATATTGCAAAGAGATATTTAGTAAATTTGGTATACCAGAATTGGTAAGAACGGACTGTGGGACTCAATTCAAAACTAAATTCACTCAGTTTGCTAAAGATTATAATTTTGAACATATAACCAGTAGTCCTTATTATTCTCAAAGTAATGGAGGTGCTGAATCTGCTGTTAAAATAGCAAAAAGTTTGTTGAAAAAGAATTCAGATATAAATTTAGGACTTTTAATCTATAGAAATACCCCTTTAGATACTGGGTTTAGTCCGGCAGAACTAATGTTTAATAGAAAACTGAGGGATAATCTACCACGGTTGTCAGAGACCTTAGAAAAGGTAATAAAATGTAAACAAGAGTTTAAAAAAAGAGATATAATAAGAAAGCAAAAGTTACATACTTACTATAATAAAAAACATAGAACTAGGCAGTTAGGGGAATTGGCAACTAATGATAAAGTTTGGATAATTGATTTAAGACAGTATGGAATTGTATTAAAGAAAGCTCCACAGCCTAGGTCTTATATAATTAAAACTAGTAAAGGGATATATCGTAGAAACAGATGGCATTTAATTCCGGCTCCTCATGCTAAAATAAATATAGAACCATTTGATCAGATAATAAGTCAACCACAAGTGTCTCCATCACCGGTCCCTGATATTGTGCAGGTCAATACAAATGAAAATGACGGTAAATTAGAAAAAAGTGTTTGTGATTCGCATCCTGTGGTCGAGTCTAGTAATATAGATCATAGTAATAGTAATAATCTTCAGTCTGATTGTAAACAGGGGGAAAGTTTAAGAAGAAGTACTAGGCTGAAAGAGAAAAAGGGTGTTAAATTAGACAAAACTCTTTGTAAATTTTGTGATTCACATCCTGTTGGCGAGTCCAATAATATAGATCATGCTAATAAATAATTTTCAGGCTGATTAAAGGAAAAAAGTTTATTCATTTTGTTTTATGATTAAGT